>CM055737.1:6245091-6438521 GCA_029465975.1 Dallia pectoralis | reverse complement strand
CTTTGCTGTCCGTCTTTGCATCCTGGAGTTGTGTAGGTCGCATAGAGACGGCAGATTGCAGCCAATGACCTCTTTGCAGAGCGGATGATGTGCTGCAGCCTGCCCTTGTCCTTGACAATGGCATATTCAGAGAACCAGCGTAATATATCTCATCCCGGGACTATAACACAAACAAAAGTCAGCATGAGTTCTGAATGAAAAGTATTTCCCAAACAACTTGACACCTTCCCCAAGCTAGCAGCCATAAACCCAGTGTGTTTATTACTTTATGGCCAATTTGTTCCAACAGATGCTAAGGCACATTTGTTAACTACCGTAATTTAAATTCCCCCTATAACAGAGTTCATCCTTATTTTATTCCCTGTAAAATCTGCCCAAATACTGTACTGTAGTGACTATGCTGTGTGTGTAGTGTCTATGCTGTGTGTGTAGTGTCTATGCTGTGCGTGTAGTGTCTATGCTGTGTGTGTAGTGCCTATGCTGTGTGTGTAGTGTCTATGTGTCTAGTGTCTATGCTGTGTGTGTGTTATGCTGTGTGTGTGTTGTGTCTATGCTGTGTGTATGTGTCTATACTCTGTGTGTGTAGTTTCATGACTTTTCAGAAATAGTGCAGATTTTAATCAAGGAACACATCCCTTCTAATGACCAGGTTTGAGAAATGACCCATTTGCAGTGCGGCTATTAAGAAATGCATCAGGCTGAGCCATGTAACCCCGCCTAAACCGGAGCACCGAGCCATGTAACCCCGCCTGAACCGGAGCACCGAGCCATGTAACCCCGCCTGAACCGGAGCACCGACCCATGTAACCCCGCCTGAACCGGAGCACCGAGCCAGGTAACCACGCCTAAACCGGAGCACCGAGCCATGTAACCCCGCCTGAACCGGAGCACCGAGCCATGTAACCCCGCTGAACCGGAGCACCGAGCCATGTAACCCCGCTGAACCGGTGCACCGAGCCTTGTAACCCCGCTGAATCGGTGCACCGAGCCACGCAAATCGAACACACTTACAGAAAGCCAAAGCCACACCTCGCGGTGGCCAATGACGCGACTGAATACTCGAATTTCTCGATCCAAGTAGCGCAAGGAGCTAGTCTCTCCAAAAAGTTGAGTTGCTATCACGACAGGACAGGGAACATTATACTGATACATATTTATTCATTAACAATAAGTTTGTTTACACAAACTTTAACTTTTTATCTGTCGGGGAAGGAAACGTTTAAAAGAGAAACTAACGTACGTTAGCTAACATTGTTATAAAGTGGTACACAGACTACGACGATGATAGCCTCGCATCTTCTGGCCTATTACTTCACGGAGCTGCACCATGACAAAGTTCAACAAGTGAGTATCTTCCAATATGGATTTTATGCACCTTTTTTTGCGTTTAAAAAAAGTAATATACTTTTCAAGTGATATTGGCCATTAGGTTATTCAATGGAAAGTAAGTCACACGTGTCGCGATGACTGGTCTGGGATCAGGTTGCCCGGAATGACGTCAGAGCACCTATTCTTTTCATTTTCCCTTAAGTTTTGTATTTCCTCGCCTGGTTGTGACAACTAACTGGTTATTATCTAAGTTTATTTATGGTCAACAGTGTCCCAGAAGTCTATCGAAACCCACTTGAACTTCACCATCGGGACTGATATCAGATCACCAGTATTTTTCTTTTTATATGGAATACACGCTATAACCGGTCTTAGAGACTATGACTTTCCAGATAATGATAAGCGGATGTTGAGTTATTGTAGGTGGATTCTACAACTACATTTTGTTTCCGCATTTTAATGTCACAGCAAAGCCTCTAGTCTGAAGACCAGTCTTTTTGGTTTAAATTCCACAACAAGCCACTCCTTGTTATTGTCCAAAGTGACTGCGACATTACATGACATAGTTACATACAAGGACTGGTACTCAGGCAACATCTTGGAGCTCCTGTCTAGACAAGAAATGGAGACACTGGGACTGACCCGAGCTTTGATAAATAGGCAACTGGGTTTCTAAAGTTGGCCTAGCTCATCCAGGAACTGAACATCACATCACGGACTTACGACAGTACTCCTCACAAATAACTAGCTGCTTTGAATAATTAAAAAAGTATATTACCTTCCAAACAACATTCTGATTAAATACTCCACCGTACAAAAGTATGAGGTCAGATGTGAATGCCCCTGTTTATTAAACGAATCAGAATTGCAGTGCAAATATTGATGTTGTTGGACACGACCATTGCAGCTGGAGAAATGGCTGACTTTAAGGGAATAACTACATAGAGGCCCATTGTCAGCAACCCATGTTTATGTTTTTAGAAGTTTAAATGATCATTAGAAAAAAAACTTTAGCATTATGTAGGCATTAAATAAGCAATATGACTAGCATTTTTTTAGACTAGTAACCGGAACATCAGCATATTTGGGTTTTGATGTTATTATTTTTTTGCCTATTTACAATGTTAATGTTTTTTCTCTCTAATCTTGTAGCACATTGTCTTGTCCCATTGCAATAGTGTAGCTCTGGTTGGGTTTATATGTTGCTTTATCTAAACAGGCTGGCTAACTAGGTTATTTAGTATTTCAGTGTCTAGGTTGCTAGATAATGTATCTGCTCACAATAATAACAAAGACCGTATCAGCACAATTTTTTAAATGTTACTTGAAACAATATTTTTCAATATAGAGGTTTAAATCCTGGGGTTTCAACCAATAACGCCTGTTTAGTCTGCAAACAGGAAGATAACATTCAACTAAAGCCCAGCACAATTGGCCAAATGCTCAATGAAGTTTTGAGTGTATACGTGTTGGTGCAGCCTGTAGAGCTCATAAAATAAAGTGCTTGTGTGTTTGGCTTGCAATCTGATTTCACTTGTGTAATGTGTGTTTCACTTCCTCCAGTCACATGCTCCTTCTTGCTGGAAGCGATTTGCCAGTCAGTCTGTTCATTGTGACTCCTGCTATTTACATTTGTGTGGCCGGGCCCTTTGGGGACATCAGCTGCCTGGAGTTGGAGTCAACCAGTAGATCAGGGGGAGGGCTGTTCTGTCCAAGGGAAATGTGACTCATGTTACAGCCCAGGAGCATGTTGTCAGGCGATGGTGACTTACTGCAATTTGTAAGTGTGTTAAAAGGAATATGTTAGGGATATTGTAGACTGACAAATATGTAATGTGTGGTTGTCCATTGTATAGTCTGGATTGTCATATTCAGAGTCATTCTTTTACCGCTATTTGTACGACGTCAGAGTGGTGATTGTTCTCACATTCTGAGTGACAATGCAGACAAGCAGTCATCTGAGAGGCTAATTGGTATGACGTCCGAGTGGCATTTCGGGTGGAAAATCCACTTTTTTTTGTGTTTATGAGCCAACGTGGCTGGTGGATGCCTGCATTTTGCCAGTCACTTTGGAATTTGACTGCTGAAACCATATGAACATAGAATCCTGGATAGGCATCAGATGTATCAAACAAAGCTTACTGCTTTATCTTTCTTTATATATCCTTTGATTTGGTAGAAATGACAACCTAAAGATATGTCCACTTGACACTTATTTTCCATCCGTTAAGGTGGATAAATACCTGTACCACCTTCGGTTGTCCGATGAAAACCTGATGGATGTGTCGGTTAGATTCCGACGGGAGATGGACAAGGGTCTGAGTCGTGACTCCGGCCCCACTGCCGCTGTCAAGATGCTGCCCACGTTTGTTTGCTCCACCCCCGACGGAACAGGTAAGCGGGCTGTGGAAGGGGACTGGCAGCAGGTTTTTGTACATGTTGGTTGTGTCTCAAATGGAATCCAATTTATTTTACTGTGCAACGTTTAACCATTTTCTTTACTTCTTGAGTACCTGTAGTGCTGAGTACCTGTAGTGCTGAGTACCTGTAGTGCTGAGTACCTTTAGTCCCGGTCCGTAGTGCTGAGTGCCTGTAGTTCCGGTCAGTAGTGCTGAGTACTTGTAGTCCCGGTCAGTAGTGCTGAGTACCTGTAGTTCCGGTCAGTAGTGCTGAGTGCCTGTATTTCCGGTCAGTAGTGCTGAGTGGCTGTAGTTCCGGTCAGTAGTGCTGAGTACCTGTAGTCCCGATCAGTATCGCTGAGTACCTGTAGTCCCGATCAGTATCGCTGAGTACTTGTAGTCCCGGTCTGTAGTGCTGAGTACCTGTAGTCCCGATCAGTATCGCTGAGTACTTGTAGTCCCGGTCTGTAGTGCTGTGTACCTGTAGTCCCGATCAGTTGTGCTGAGTACTTGTAGTCCCGATCAGTATCGCTGAGTACCTGTAGTCTCGGTCAGTAGTACCTCAGTGCATTTAATCTGTCTAGAAGAAAAAATCGAACAGTATACGTCATAGCAACGTGCTTGGTTGAGAACAAGCTGGCAGGCAGTTACGGGAATGGCAAATGAGGGAAAAGTGGATAAAGCCACAGTGTTGCCAAACCACACTGCAATTGCAAGGCAAGTTAGGCAACGGTCTGTAGCCATAACAGTTTCACTCCATTGTTTCACACAGTTTATTTGCCAAAAAATTTTGTGGGCGGGTGTACTTAAGATCTGCTTCATGACGTCCAATGAGCTGGCATCAGTCTGGGATTGGTACAAACTTGACCTTTCTTGATCTTGTTAATGATCAGTGATTTCAGTGATTGCTTTTCATTGTCCATTAAACAAAGTACCCATCTACTAAATTATATTGTCCCAGAAATGTGGCTTTTTATTAATCAATGTCAAAGTATTATAAAGTATTGTGGCTGATCCATATTAGGTGTCACAAGATTTAACATAGAATTTTAGATGAATAATTAAATTACGCATATTTCACATTCCAATTATTTCATTGACAAGACATATGTGAAGATATTGATTTATTTAAATGTTATTGTACCGACTTTAATCTAAGTGTCAACTCATCACCTCTAATGACCTCTAAAGCAGTCCTCTCAGATTGTGAATCTGGCGATTGTTCAGAAATGACTAGAGAGGAACAGTTTTTAAGTAAATAAAGTTTCGCATCCACCAGGGTCAAACCTCTTATTTGCCCAGTTTGTTGACTCGGGTGATTATTGACATGTTAAACACCTGCAAGCTGATAAGTGTCTATCCGGGTTCCAGCTTAACAACCTCGGTCTTCTTTTGCCCTTTCCTTCAATTCTGTTGTTGTGGTGTTAGCTGTCACTCCAGTTCTTATATTTTATCAATTTGTCTGTGTCAAAATGTTTATGTTTTAGCTTGGACACCCCATGCTTGCTTGCCAGTACTAGCCCAGACCCTAAGCACCCCCTGAGCTCTATACCATAAGCACTTGTGGGGGGACTGAGACTGGGAGGATTTGATTGAAATAAGTAAATGGTCAATGTTATGCTACGGACATACTGCCGGCTCACACAACCCACAAGTCTCTCAGTCTCTGGCAAGTCATCGCTTGGCGAGCGGACAGTGTGCACGTAGCTTTAGTCTGTCAGATGGAAAGGTTGAGCTCCTAACAGATTGCTCACACCCCTATTAGATCTCCAGAAGTGGATAGGGAGCAGTGCCTAGGGGTTGATTCGGATGCCATTCATTTTTGCCCAGAGCAAACATTCAATAAACATGTATAACAGATCGTACAGATTGTTGCATACACCGATGAGCCAAAACATAATAACCACCCACAGGTGAATCGAATAAAGTTGATCATCTCCTGACCAGGGCGCATTTCTAGGTCTGGGTCGATTAGATGTTAAGTGAACATTGAGTTCTCATAGTCAATGTGTTGGATGCAGGACACACGAGCAGGAGTAAATACCTGGGCAGCCTGGGCAACAGGACAAGGAGCAAATTGTTATGCCAGGGGTCGGAGTAGCTCTGAAATGCATAGGCTTGTTGGGTGCTCCCGATCAGTAGTGCTGAGTGTCTGTAGTCCCGGTCAGTAGTGCTGAGTGTCTGTAGTCCCGGTCAGTAGTGCTGAGTGTCTGTAGTCCCGGTCAGTAGTGCTGAGTGCCTGTAGTCCCGGTCAGTAGTGCTGAGTGTCTGTAGTCCCGGTCAGTAGTGCTGAGTGTCTGTAGTCCCGGTCAGTAGTGCTGAGTGCCTGTAGTCCCGGTCAGTAGTGCTGAGTGCCTGTAGTCCCGGTCAGTAGTGCTGAGTGCCTGTAGTCCCGGTCAGTAGTGCTGAGTGCCTGTAGTCCCGCTCAGTAGTGCTGAGTGCCGGTAGTCCCGGTCAGTAGTGCTGAGTGCCGGTAGTCCCGGTCAGTAGTGCTGAGTGCCGGTAGTCCCGGTCAGTAGTGCTGAGTGCCGGTAGTCCCGGTCAGTAGTGCTGAGTGCCTGTAGTCCCGGTCAGTAGTGCTGAGTGCCTGTAGTCCCGGTCAGTAGGCTGTTGGGCACTCGAGGCGCCATCAGGCTTTGAACGATGGGTGGATGGATGGATGGATGAATGAAAGACGATGCACTCTGAGATGTCTAGAGCGGAACGGTTAGAGTAAACACTGTCGAAGTGTACTTCTGTTTTTCACGTTATGACAAAATGTGATTCCAAGTATCAAGCGTACTAAACATTTTGAGATTACGACAGCCGGTGTGACAAATTTGCCGCCGTTAAGACTTATTGAACACGTGTGGCACGGCACAGTAGATATTTCATTGTCAGAGTGCACACCCGGGCAATTCACAGCTGCCATTTTCAGGTCTATTTGCTATAGCCTTTGTTATAGAAATGAATAGGTTTTGCTTTTTGTATAACATACAGTGTGCTTTGTAGAGCTGTAGCCTATTGCTTATATTCTCTTTGTTAGACCTTTGGACTACAACTTTCTATGTTTTATGCTTGGTTTTCTCCCAATCAATCAGGGAATGCAACAGCTCTTAAAATTGTAAAGACCTAATGGTGTTGTCCTAAAGTTTCCTCTTTAAAGTAAAGAATGAAAGCAAGGCTTTTACCGGTTTTAGCAGAGACTGAATCATTATTTACTATCCTGTTATGACGTACATAATTACGTTTGATCAATATCTGAAGATGCAACTGCTTTAGGCTATAATGTAAAGACTACCAAACTCACATATGCGACGAGAAGACAGTCCGTCTCTCAATAGCCAATTCAATTCCTTCACAATTCTGTAAAGAAACACATAAGCAATTACTGAAGAATATTGATCTAAGAAAGGTTGTGTCTGGCCCCAAGCCTTATTGACTAAGTGACTGTGAATTCATTATTGACAGACACCTACCTCTTCTGTCCCACTGTTCGTACCCTTGTGGGTTTGGGTCTGGTGTCTAGGGTGTGTGTGTGAGTAAGAGGGAACAGCAATGTACAGGCCGTCATTAAACCATACGCCCGGACCGGAAGTACATTTCTTCGCACACTAGCCATGTCCACCACTTACATTACTTTTTATCCAATTAAATTATACTTTTAATTAAGAATGTATTGGCTGTGTAGTGTTTCTCAAATAAAAAATGTATTCCTAGTAAAAAGGTAAATTATAGTAGTCATTTACTTTTTACCTGAGACATTCAGATGAAAAATCACAGGTGAGACAACAATTATCTGTTGCCACTTTAAGGGTTGCAGATTACCGTGATAATATAATTATTTTTGGTGTCACACTCAATACCTGATTCTGATCAGTGCAGATATTGGTATACTTTTGGATTGCAGTTTTAACTCAAACTGACCTTGGATCATCTGAGAAACATTTGTACACCTGACCTACGTCAACCGAGCTGTCCGGGGAAATGAATTCTCCAGCCTTACACTTGCGATTGATCTTTGTGGGTGACTAACCTACCTCGAGGAGGTGCTCAAGGAGGTGCTACGTGACACAGCAGCCCTTTCCAAAATCCCACTCTTAAACCGTGGACAGTGCTGGGACAAATTGACATATGCTGAACCCCCAGGCATTGTTGGGGTGTAGCATGCTTAAACTATTCTCTCGTTCTTGGAACCAAACTGTTCCCAAAGTGTTGGACGTGTAAATCATGGCAACTAGGTAACAGGTCATTCGGCGTGGCGCCACGCTTTTGTATTATTGTCAGTGAAAAATATTTTTTTCAAGGTCAACCTCCTTCAGTGTCTTTTTTATCCCTGACTCCTCCAGAAAAGGGGGACTTCCTGGCTTTAGACCTGGGTGGAAGCAACTTCCGGGTGCTGCTGGTTAAGGTCTCTGACAACGGCAAGCAAAAGGTGGAGATGGAGAACCAGATCTATGCCATTCCAGAGGAGCTGATGAGAGGTTGTGGCTCAGAGGTGAGAGGGAATAAGAACAGATGTATTCTAATACACATGATGGTCACGTGACATGGTAAGACCCTAATGTTAAGGCCAAGTGCAGACAGGAGAGGAGGACTTTTAGGCAGAGATCTGCTTCTGCAATACGCATTACATGACCAGAAAAGTCTAGGGGTCATAGAAGAATTGCGCAACCAGGGACGTATCAGGTTAGAAATGACATGGCCAGCACATGCTGGATTTTCATTGTCACGTCAACCACTACAGGGAATTAGATTTTTGATTCTGGTATTTGGTGTTTAAGGTATTTCTTGGTCTGTGTTTTGGTTAAGAATTAGTGTGACAAAATCCTTAGGACACCTGTAGGCAGGGTGAGGTTCAGCAAAAGTTGCTATTTTACAAGAAAAATAGGGGTGCTAGCACTCTGGCCTGTTTAAAATAACCAACTGTGTTTTTTCCCTAGCTTTTCGACCACATTGCTGAATGCCTTGCTAACTTCCTAGAGAAAATGGGAATAAAGAATCAAAAGCTTCCTTTGGGTTTCACATTCTCCTTTCCCTGCCTGCAGACTAAATTGGACGAGGTAAGGATTGGATGTGGCTTGCATTTAAACGTTATTATTACGAGGGTACAAATGAGCTAGCATTCATTGTGTGTGTGTGTGTTTTCCTCTATAGAGTTTTCTGGTGTCCTGGACCAAGGGCTTCAAATCACACGGGGTGGAAGGGAAAGATGTTGTCTGTCTTCTAAGGAAAGCCATCAAAAAGCGAGGGGTGAGTCAAGGTTTTAGTGACCCATTTACGGTTCAATATCTTTTCCAAATGCTATCTAAGAATACTCAAGATGCTAGATTGTTTTGAAGTGTAAACAAGGTCTTCAGCCTTCCAAAGAAGCGCACTTTTTTGAAAGAGCCCCCTGGAGGTTTCCTGTTGTTAAAAGGAAAAGTCTGTGTTTGACCGTTGCTACTTTAGGTTAGAGCAAGAGAACCGAAAAAAGAATGATGGTACTTCGCAGTAATTTATTCTTAAAAAATGTGGGGCTTTAGCCTCCCTGGCTTCAAACCGTCGCTGTTCTCAAACAAGATATGTGCAGGACATAATCGAATGGTCGTTGTGTAACTCGTGTATAGCTGTATAGCGCTGTGGTTTATTGTGAAGCACAAATGGATGAAATCAATAAAGTAAAGTGGACTACCACAGAGTGGGGCTTTCAGTATTGGCCAGAACTTTGAATATGCCCTTAGATATGGATGGTGAACTATTGTAAAGCTCAATTTGAACATAAAGCTGGTTAAAAAATAATATTATTTTGCAATCTTCCATAATAATGTCATTTTTGGGCGAGACGTGCTGTCTGTTTAAAAACGCTGCACATCTCTAATCAGCAGAGGAACACAATCGGATAAAAACAATGTCACAGTTAAGTATTTTGTGATTACTTAATAGATTTCTTAAGACACGTGTATTTGTGTGCACATCTTGTTAATCAGCAGGCTAATATGAGTCCCAAGAGGGAGGGTGATAATGGAGAATGTGTAATCCTACAGATCCTACTCTTAATTCACAGAAACAAGCTCAATAATTACCCAAAGCCCTCTGTCCTATTATGTGTCAATACACGGTGCCCTCAGAAAATTTTTCAGATCCACTGTTTATCCAAATTGTACCAGCCTAACCTGCGTTGTTACTCGGTTCTTCACATGCGGAGATGTGAGTCACTGCATGCTGGCCAGTTGAGTCGTGTTCACCAATTATTTGATTATATATTTTTCTATTTCTCCTCAGGACTTTGACATTGACATCGTCGCGGTAATCAACGACACAGTGGGCACCATGATGACATGTGGCTATGATGATCATCATTGTGAAATCGGCCTCATTGTTGGTCAGTCCCCTTTCATCCTAACATAAGGCAGGGCTCTACGGTGCCTCTGTTTTACTCAGCAGACACAGAAAGATGTTGCTGTTTACGTTTTCACCACAATGTTTTTAGTTTAAATAGCTTTCATTGTTTATTGTACTCCACCCATGATATTGGTTATTGTACTCCACCTTTAATACTTTTCGTTCTCCTCCATCTTTAATACTTTTCATTGTACTCCACCTTTAATACTTTTCGTTCTACTCCATTTTTAATACTTTTCATTGTACTCCACCTTTAATACTTTTCGTTCTACTCCATTTTTAATACTTTTTATTGTACTCCACCTTTAATACTTTTCGTTCTCCTCCATCTTTAATACTTTTTATTATACTCCACCTTTAATACTTTATAACTACCTTATAGTTAATATAGGAAGCAGAATTATGGGACGTCTACAGTGCTAAGTTTCAATTTCACTTGGTTCTTTTTAGTTGATATTGTCCGGACGACAATATATTGAAGTTGCTATTGTACAGTTATTATAAACCGTTCTGAATGGCTTTTAATATTCCCATATGCTAAAACCTGATTTGTAATCAGGCGAGGCATGCTAATTACTGTATGCAAATTATTAATAACATCAACCTGGGATTCTGTTTTCATGGCAGGCTGTTGTTTGTCTTTTCCTGCCCCCAGGTACTGGCACCAACGCGTGCTACATGGAGGAGATGCGTCATCTGGAGCTGGTGGACGGGGACGAGGGCCGGATGTGTGTCAACACCGAGTGGGGAGCGTTCGGGGATGACGGCGCTCTGGAAGACCTCCGCACAGACTTCGACCGGGAAATCGATGCTGGCTCTCTCAATCCAGGCAAACAGCTGTGGGTGATGGACCTCCCCTATAATACCAATATACAGCTCTGTTTTTTAATGGAGAAGGGGTGGGTGGGTGGGAGTGGGATTGGGTGGGTTGGTTGTGGGTTGGTTGATTTATGGGTTTGAGTGGGCGGATGCATGCGTGGTTGGGTGGGTGTGGAATTGGGTGGGTTTTTGGGTGTGGGTGGGTGGGTGGGTGGATGCACGCCTGCACTACCAATCATGTGAGGGCCAGATGCAAATATAGTAACTCATGACATATCCTGACTTCTGAGTCATGGTCCTCGCTTATAATACATTTATTTATGGGGTGTTTGGGTTATAATGTTTTTGTTGTTTAGACTCGGCTTGTGTTAGGAAATATGTTTTTATTTAAATCCGACGTGATCCCATAGAAGTCCTCATGGGTGTAGTAAATGTATGATGTTTGTGTAGGTTTGAGAAGATGATCAGCGGGATGTACATGGGGGAGCTGGTGCGTCTGATCCTGGTGAAGATGGCCAAGGAGAACCTGTTATTTCAGGGTCACACCACCCCGGATCTGCTCACCACCGGACACTTCCAGACCAGCTTTATCTCTACCATCGAGAACGAGAAGTCAGTTGTGTGTGTGTCTCTGTGTCTGTCTCTGTGTCTGTCTCTGTGTCTGTCTCTGTGTCTGTCTCTGTGTCTGTCTCTGTGTCTGTCTCTGTGTCTGTCTCTGTGTCTGTCTCTGTGTCTGTCTCTGTGTCTGTCTCTGTGTCTGTCTCTGTGTCTGTCTCTGTGTCTGTCTCTGTGTCTGTCTCTGTGTCTGTCTCTGTGTCTGTCTCTGTGTCTGTCTCTGTGTCTGTCTCTGTGTCTGTCTCTGTGTCTGTCTCTGTGTCTGTCTCTGTGTCTGTCTCTGTGTCTGTCTCTGTGTCTGTCTCTGTGTCTGTCTCTGTGTCTGTCTCTGTGTCTGTCTCTGTGTCTGTCTCTGTGTCTGTCTCTGTGTCTGTCTCTGTGTCTGTCTCTGTGTCTGTCTCCGTGTCTGTCTCCGTGTCTGTCTCCGTGTCTGTCTCCGTGTCTGTCTCCGTCTCTGTGTCCGTCTCTGTGTCCGTCTCTGTGTCCGTCTCTGTGTCTGTGTCTGTCTGTCGGCCCATCTTGATGTATGTTGATGATAATAATGATGGATGTGAATTATAAGTGTGTTAACTGTAAGTGTCTTGTCCTTTACAGAGACAAGGAGGGTCTGGTGTGTGCGGAGAACGTTCTGAGGGGTCTGGGTCTTGACCCGTCTGGGGAGGACTGTGTTGCCACTCAGAGGGTCTGCCAGGTGGTGTCAACCCGGGCTGCCCACCTGTGTGCTGCCACCCTAGCGTCGGTGCTGAGACAGATCCGAGACAACAAGGCTGCCGAGAGACTGAGGACCACCATCGGGGTGGACGGGTCGGTCTACAAAAACCACCCACAGTAAGTTTGTAGGTTATGTGTGTGTGTTTGTGATAGAGGTTTTCCTCATGTATAAATAGAGCTGGGGCGTCCACAGTGGTCTTAGTAACGTCGTTGCAGAACAGAACCGTCATGGCAGCGGGTCCCCGAGAGGCTTGTGCAAATTGGCTCATCATCGTCTGGGGTGGACGGCTGCGATGTCAGACAGTCCTGTCACGTTGCAGTCGAGCAATTATTTTCGTCTCGTTTGTTCCTCCGCCAGCCCAGTTGTGGCTGATGGAGAATGCAAATAGTTCCTGGCCGGGCCAGCAGTGCACAAACAGCCACAATCAGAATTAACTGTTCCGTCAACAAAGTCACTATGCCTCGTCGGAAACCCCAGGTATCGTCTAGTGGCTTCGGCTAGTCGTGCCATAAAGCAACGACAGTGTCACCGATACATTATCAGTGTCCTAGACCAGCATGGCGCCAAACCACAACCGTAGCCGTCAACACTGTCCGACATTTGATACAAGAGTTTAAACATGTCTCGGCTACATCGGAGTTAAATTAGAACGTATGTCATTGAGTGTTATTGACCTTCAATCTGGGGCACGAATTAGTCTTACAGAGAAGGGCAATACGGAAGGCTGTACTTTTAAACTTCTGGACCTAACTTTGTAGCTAGTTATTCTTATCTATAACTGAGCACAGCGAATACATCACATTATCAGAATTGATTGCGCGCCGATGCCCAAACTCATTCAGATATCGAATAATTGCTTGGATCATAATGAAACACGCCGGAGGAACTACGTATTTACAAAATTGAGCCCCCGGTGATCTTACTTCTGACGCCTTTCATGTGTGTCATCGTTACCACGACAACTGTCTAGCTGACAACCACTTGGCTGACTGTTGACCACGCGCACACACACACACACACACACGCACACACAGCTAGGCTCACGCAGGCGCCTGGAGTTCATCAGTGACAAGGGAATATCTTGGTATATAATGAAGCAATTTAAATGTATGTCTCGCAGAAGCAGAAAATGTCTAGACTATAAAGGATGTACATTTCTAGAAGTGCGCTGACGTCACAGACCCCATTATGTCAGGGATAATTCGACCACGACCTGCATCATTTCGATCAGAGCATGTCGACCAATTGCTGTTTTTGATCAAGAATCTTGTCAGAGGGTGGCTAAGTTAGCGGAACGTATCATGGACTGCTATCTCCCTTTCAAGCAGAACATTCACCCTACGCATACACCTTAAAGCGCTGAACATCGTAAAAGTCCGTTCACGCTGCTGCGCTCTGGTAGATGTTACCGGAGCATCAGGGCAGGGCACGATGTCTCAATCAATGAATATTAATTTGGGGCATTTCTCTGACTTTATTTGGGCAAATATGGGCGTGACATGAAGCCGCAAAAGCTGCGCCACATTTAGAGTTCACTGTGATTTATAAAGCGAAGGACGTGCGTCTTAGGTTTTGTCCGTACATCATTTCTGACGCAAATCCACCGCCAACTTTTATAAATGAGGCCCCTAGTCACTTTCCATGTACATTCAAACCAGATTAGTATATTTTAACGTACCAATTTATCGGCACAACCACACTGATGTTTATAGAATTGCTATTCATATTGTCCATGTTGCCATTTTTATACTTGCGCAGTTGCAATTAAATTATTTTATTTTATCTATATTGTAATATTATTCCTGCCTGATATTTTCATGAATGATTACTGCGTAGAGGTCACGTGTCATGTGTCATATGACTGTTATTGTTCCCAATGTTATACGAGGCATTTGACAAATTAAATACTTAGACTTTTGTCATATTCATACTAATCCCTTATGGTAATTCAATATCACCACTAGGTTAGATGCCGGAAACAAATGTATTGTCTTTTTTGCGCACATGCCTCTAAGTTTTAGGCCGGATATAGAGCTGGGCTACCCAACCCTGGTCTCGTCCAGTCATTGTTTTCTCCAACTCGAATTTAGCACACCCGATTCAAGTAATAAGCTTTATGAAAAACGAAATCGGGTGCATCAGAAAATGGGGTTGAATAGAGAACCAACAGGACAGGGTAGAATAGCTTGTTTCAGGTCCCTGCTACCAGGTTCCTTGCTTTTGTGTTTTCTATTATAGCGTGGCCTAGCTGCTCGTCAGCCTCAGTTCAAGGAACACATGGACTGACATTCTCATGTCGAATTCTCTGTCACGTCTCAGGCGTCATGATTCGTATGACTATTGTCTATTCCGGAACATCCAGGTGCTTTTCAGAAAGAAACTGGATGTTCCTCACATTCTTTCTAAGCAATGATTCCCGTCAGTGAAGCCCCAGCGTCTTAGAAAATGCTTTACATTTACATTTTGGGCATTTAGCAGACGCTCTTATCTAGAGCGACTTACAATAAGTGCAGGCATTTCACATATAGCTAAAACACACATCAAAAAGGCAATAAGTACATTGTTCCTGGGTGGGTGCAGGGGGAAGTGCTAGAGATAGAAGGGGTGCTAGGAGAGGAGGAATGGGTGATAATCGTAGAAGAATGATTCGGTAGTGAAGTTTCGAACAGTCGAGAGTTGTGGAGCTCCATTCATGGAGCTACTGGAGGTACAGTTTGAAGAGGAATGTTTTTAGACGTTTTTTGAAGATTGGTAGAGAGTCCGATGATCTGATCTCCAGAGTGGAGTTGTTCCACCATTGCGGGGCAAGCACGGAGAACAATTTAGACTGAGCAGATCGAGAGTTGCCCCCCCGTAGGGATGGCACTACCAAGAGGCCTGAGGTGGCAGAACGAAGTGCTCGCGTGGGTGTGTACGGCTTGATTAGTGACTGGATGTAGGAGGCGGCGGTTCCTCTTGCTGCCCCATAGGCTAGCACCATGGTTTTGTAGTGGATGCGTGCTTCGACCGGGAGCCAGTGTAGTGTGCGGAACAGCTGAGTGACGTGGGAGAACTTTGGTAGATTAAAGATCAGGCGGGCTGCTGCATTTTGAATGAGTTGCAGGGGTTTGATGGCGCACACTGGGAGACCAGCCAGAAGGGAGTTGCAGTAGTCGAGACGGGAGATGATAATTGCCTGGATCAGCACTTGTGCGGCTTCCTGCGGAAGATACGGCCTTACTTTCCGAATGTTGTAGAGCATGTACCTGCAAGACCGGGACACCGCCTTGATATGTGCAGAAAATGAGAGGGAGTTGTCAAGGGTCACGCCAAGGTTTTTCCCACATTGGGTAGCAGGGACTGTGACGTTGTCCACCGTAATGGACAGATCCTGGAGCGGGCAGGCTCTTCCTTTGAAGAAGAGCAGTTCAGTTTTACCTAGGTTGAGTTTCAGATGGTGTGCAGACATCCAGGCCGAGATGTCAGTCAGACATGCAGAGTTACGGGATGCCACCTGGGTTTCAGACTGTGGGAATGAGAAAGATAGTTGGGTATCATCAGCATAGCAGTGATAGGAGAGGCCATGTGAGGATATGACAGAGCCAAGAGACCGGGTGTATAAGGAGAAAAGGAGAGGGCCTAGGACCGATCCTTGGGGGACCCCAGTGACCAGGGGCTGCATGTTCGACGGCGAGCCTCGCCACACCACCTGGTAAAAACGGTCCGACAAGTACGAGGAAAACCAGGAATGCACCGCTCCTGAAGTCAGAAGGGACACATCCTGAGGTTAGAGAAGTGTTTATTAGAGATGTGAGATATGGAAGAAGGTCCGTGGAGATGGACTGGAGGAGTGGGGAAGGGATAGGGTCAAGCGGGCATGTTGTCGGACGGCTGGATTGGACCAGTTGCAGGGTGTCTTCCGGACTGAGCGTGGAGAAGGAACTCAGACTAGGGACAGAGTCAGTGTGAGGGGAAATAGTGATTTCTGGCGGATGGGTGAATGATGCTCGAATGTTGTCCACTTTCTGTTGAAAGTGGGTAAGTAAGTTGTCAGCTGAAAGGGACGATGACGGAGGAGGGGTGAGGAGTGTGGAGAAGAGTTTTTTAGGGTTGGAAGCGGAGTCCTGGAATTTCCGGTGATAGAAAGCAGCTTTAGCGGTGGTCAGATTAGAGTTGAAGGCGGTGAGGAGGGACTGGAGGGAAGCCAAGTCGCTTAGAATTTTGGTGGATCTCCATTTCCGCTCGGCTGCACGAAGTTCTCTCCTGTGGCTACGTAGGGTTTCATTTAGCCACGGCACAGGAGGTGTGGCTCAGGCTGGCCGGGAGGAAAGAGGGCAGAGCGAGTCATAGGATGTAGATAGCGATGCTAGAAGGGTGGAAGAGGCAGATTCAGTAGACAGGAGGGAGAAGGATTCGGGAGACGGGAGAGATGAAAGAACAGAAGCAGCAAGATCAGATGGGGAGAGGGATCGTGTGTTCATGCGACCCACCACCAGGCTGGGAGTTGATGATGCACGAGAAGAGAGGGAGAGGGAAAATGAGACTAGGAAGTGGTCCGATAGCGGTAGGGGTGTGGTCTTAAAGTTGGTCAGCGGGCAGCATCTGGTGAAGACAAGGTCCAACACATTGCCTGCGATGTGAGTCGCCGTTGACTGGGTGAGGCTGAGGCCGAACGATGAGAGGAGGGGTAGGACGGATGAGCCTAAGAAGGTGTTGAATGTGGTCGTTGGCAGGTTGAAGTCACCTAGCAGGACAAGCGGTGTGTCGTCATCGGGAAATTCGCTAATCAGGGTGTCGAGCTCTTCGAGAAAGACCCCGGGGGCTCCCGGTGGACGGTAGAGGACAATTATATTAATATTGAATGGAAACGTCACACGGACAGCATTGTAAGCCTTTCGAAACAGGACATTAACAGCCTTTATATATATATATTGTAGGGCATGAGGGGACATCTTTTTAGAACCTGGGTGGTGATGGTATGGGCAAAGTTCAATACAACTCAGATATGTACTTGGCAGCTTTAGACCTGGTGGTCAGTGGCGGTAATTGCCGTTCCCCGGCTTTTGGGATTAGACTGTTTATGTTGTCCACTTAACGTATTTCATTAGGCAGTAATCTCCATCTACTCAGTGACACGGCACTCCAGGTCAGCACTTAGTGGAGTACAGAAGTGCACTTAATTCAGTTGCATTATAATGAATTAGCCTGCACAGCTCAATTGCAGCTACCCTGATCCTAGGTTCTCAAGTGCCAGTCAATATATTTATTTTTTGGGGGGGGGGTTCAGTTAATTCTACCATACAATTAGTCAGTTTAAGTGCTTCCATTTCCCTTGCAGACGTAAAATCTCCGGCACAGCGAGGCTACTCTCGTTTTAGCACATTAAAAAAGAAGCGCTACAAAGGATTTGTACAGTATTATATTTGTACAGTATTTCATTATATACACATTATTGTTATATGTTCATAGTCAACGTGCTACTCACCACAGTCTCCTCTTTAACTTGTACGCCATTTGTACAGTATTATATAGTATTATATTTGTACAGTACTATATTATATACACAGTATTATTACATGTTCATAGTCAACGTGCTACTCACCACAGTCTCCTCTTTAACTTGTATGCCATTTGCTGCACAGTGACACATGGACGATTGGCACAGTCGTCAACTCGAGTTTGAGCGGCATTACAATTCCAAAACACCCTCGAGGGTCTTTCACGCGGCCAAACGTCATCGCCGGAGCCTCTTATATATGTTTATACTCTGTGCACGACCGACGGAAGAAGCAAAGCGGCTGCCCCCCGCAATATTTGACCCTGCGGGCGAAGTTGAAAAATATAATATGAGTCGGATTCACGCTGATCATCGAACAACCTGTCGTGGCTAAGATGGACGACCTCATTATGTCGGTGTCTCAGGACTGTCGGGTTCATACTGAGACGCCAACTGACATGGTCAGAATGTGCCCACATGTATGACTCATATATCAGGTGACAAGAGTTGCCATGACGCCACAGCCTGCTCTTGCGGTCGTCATTGGTATCCCCGAAGTGTCCAGCGTGTCGGTGCATTTCACCGGGGATACCAAGTCGGATCTTTCCCCAATCACCGATTGAACTGGTTTATTTAGAACGAAATTCACGTGCCTGTTAGGAACACAACAATTAATTGATCTGCTGACTTACATTTTGTTTGTATCCCTTTTGTATAACGTTGTTATATCTATATTGAGTATGTCATGTACGCCGCTTCGAACTATGATCACAGGCCGTGACGATAAACCGGTTATTCGTATTTACGGTGTTGAATCCTAAACGTGTCCACCCATCCCCCCACCCCGTCTCCTCGTCCAGGTTCGCCCGACGCCTCCACAAGATGGTGCGACGCCTGGTGCCGGATTGTGATGTGCGCTTCCTGCGCTCGGAGGACGGCAGCGGGAAGGGCGCGGCCATGGTGACGGCGGTGGCCTACCGGCTGGCTACCCAGCATGCCGAGCGGCAGCGTGTTCTCGACGCCTTGCGTCTGAGCCGGGAGCAGCTGATCGAGGTGAAGAACAGGATGGCGATGGAGATGAACAGGGGCCTGGCCAAGGAGAGTCACGACAAAGCGGCTGTCAAGATGCTTCCTACCTACGTCCGCTCCACCCCTGATGGCACAGGTACTGGCTCAGGAGAGGGTGGGGTTGAGGGGGTGGTGTCTGTGAGAGAATCTGATTGGATTATCCAGAGGTACTCATCTGTCCTCATTAACCTATTAAACCTGAAGTAGTAGGATGATTAAAGGGTGCCTACTGAAGGCCTTTGTGTCTCAGAAAGATATTCTGGACGCTGCATAATGTCCTTGGCAACTGTAGTCCTTGTCTATCTGTGATTGGTCAGCGTGGAGGTTAGAGAGGTCAAGACTGCAGTCAGAGGGCAGTTGGTTATTTATTCAGGGTTGATAAAAGTGACAGTGAATAAAAACTGTTGTTGTGCCTAAGGCAAGTAACTGCCAAACTGTATAGAATGATTTTATTAATGTGCAATCTAGCTTAGCTCGCTTCATTGTTGAGTCTTTGTGCCCTATGAACTTACCAGAGCGAGGGGACTTCCTGGCTCTGGACCTGGGCGGGACTAACTTCAGAGTTCTACTGGTCCGTGTGCGAAGCGGAAAGAGACGCAGTGTGGAGATGCACAACAAGATCTACACCATTCCCCAAGAGACCATGCAGGGCACAGGAGAGGAGGTACACCAGGAGCGTGGCGTAGACCGGGAGCGTGGCGTAGACCGGGAGCGTGGCGTAGACCGGGAGCGTGGCGTAGACCGGGAGCGTGGCGTAGACCGGGAGCGTGGCGTAGACCGGGAGCGTGGCGTAGACCGGGAGGGTGGCGTAGACCGGGAGCGTGGCGTAGACCGGGAGCGTGGCGTAGACCGGGAGCGTGGCGTAGACCGGGAGCGTGGCGTAGACCGGGAGCGTGGCGTAGACCGGGGGCGTGGCGTAGACCGGGGGCGTGGCGTAGACCGGGGGCGTGGCGTAGACCGGGGCGTGGCGTAGACCGGGGCGTGGCGTAGACCGGGGCGTGGCGTAGACCGGGGGCGTGGCGTAGACCGGGGGCGTGGCGTAGACCGGGGGCGTGGCGTAGACCGGGGGCGTGGCGTAGACCGGGGGCGTGGCGTAGACCGGGAGGTTATCTCCTTATGTCCACTCTCTCGAAATATATCCCTCTGTTTTTTCTCCCTCTACTAGCTGTTTGACCACATAGTTCACTGCATCGCTGACTTCCTGGAGTACATGGGTATGAAGGGAGCATCATTACCTCTTGGCTTCACCTTCTCCTTCCCATGCCATCAGAGCAAACTGGACCAGGTAATGAAGGCGTATACACACTGACACCACCACACCCTACTTATTTCCATGTTTATTTATTCTTCAACCACCTCTGGACCTGTGACGGACAAATGTCTATTGTCATGCTTTGCAAATCAGTACTTTTACTGCTCTAACTGTGTTGGTTCATGAGAGCAATACGTTATCTCGTGGGTTTGGATATATGGCAAATCAAGCATTTTTTTATTCTTATGCATAGAACAATCGATTGTTAGAAAATAATCAATAGCTGTGGCCCTGGTGTTTACAGACCTGTGGTATGTGTTGTTAAGGGGTTCTGGGGTTTAACCAATATATAGATATACAGATATATAGATGTATAGATATACAGATATACAGATGTATAGATATACAGATATACAGATATATAGATATACCTGGCTTCTGTCGTCCGTCCTTCCAAAAAAAGAATAATGTTCCGTGATTAGTTCCTGTCTCGTGTCTGTTGAGAGTGGGAACAATTATGTGAGTGTCATTCTGATTATGAGCCGGGTGCACTCTACTCTCTAACAACAGGATAGCTTGTCAAGTGTGTGGGATCAAACAGATTAAACATCGTTCACATTTCCTTTCGCGAGAGGGCCTGGATGATTAACACGGAAGCCACTCAAATCAACTCGCCGCTAATGTCTCCTCCACAGGGTGTCCTGATCAAGTGGACCAAGGGTTTCAAAGCTTCTGGATGTGAGGGAGAGGATGTGGTCACTCTACTGAAGGATGCTATCCATCGCAGAGAGGTGAGCGGTCACGTTCGCGCGGAGGGCCGAGCGGTCACGTTTATGCATATTTATCCATCCTTTGACTGTCCGAAACAATAACAACAATTCCTGTAGCATCTTGAATCCTTTATATTTTCATGATTTACATCACCGTAGCCACAATAAGAGTTAATATTTAATGTGATCTGAATATTTCTTGACTGCCGAAAACGTCCGGCTTTCACATTGAGGATTTTCAATAGTCTAACTAAAGACGTCCAGTGAATACAGATACACACTTTTAACCTCTCTGCGTGTTCTGACCAAAGCATTTTACAAACATACAAAACAGTCATTCTATTATGCCCCTGTTCTGAGTGTGAGTCATCTGATTTGTAACTGTATGAGGTCTTACTACTTTGTGACAAGACCAATTTCTGTGGCCTTTCTTAACTACTGCCCAACTCTCTTGATAAGTGACTCGGCACTTTCAGTAACCATTTTTGGAATCTGTTCAAAAATTAAAACCTAAAAGCAATCCCTACTGGGAAGTCTTCTGGTTCCCTTGTATTTATGTTTGATTTGACGTTGTAGGAGTTTGACCTGGACGTTGTTGCCGTGGTGAATGACACCGTGGGCACCATGATGACCTGTGGCTACGAGGACCCACTGTGTGAGGTGGGCCTAATCGTAGGTGAGTCTCTAATGGCACAGCTGGGTTGTCTACTGGGCGACAAGATCGGCCTCTATCACATCCTGTTATTTCAGAAACAATGGGATTTCTCTATGCATGCACTCAACTGTATCCCACATTCCAGGCACTGGCACGAACGCCTGTTACATGGAGGAGATGCAGAATGTAGAGCTGGTGGAGGGGGACGATGGAAGGATGTGTGTCAACATGGAGTGGGGCGCGTTCGGGGACCAGGGGGAACTGGATGACTTCTGCACAGAGTTTGACCGGGTTGTGGATGTCCATTCTACCAACCCTGGCAAACAGAGGTATTACAGGGTGTCGACCGGTGTGTTGTAGGGAAGAAAGAAATTCAAGTAAGCTGAACTCAATAAATAGAGGTTATGGTCCTTTAAATAGAGGTTATGGTCCTTTAAATAGAGGTTATGGTCCTTTAAATAGAGGTTATGGTCCTTCAAATATAACTTATGGTCCTTCAAATATAACTTATGGTCCTTTGTGGATTTATCAGTCTAATAAAGACTGATTCCAGTTGTTTTTAATATGTTTCGTCCAGTCTTTCATATAGACTGACTGGTGGGGAACTGCGTCTCAGTCTCTCCTGTTGTTGTTCTTCTCTTCCTCACACACTCACAGATATGAGAAGATGATCAGTGGGATGTATCTGGGTGAGATAGTGAGGAACGTGCTGCTGGAGTTCACCTCTAAGGGACTGCTGTTCCGAGGCAAACTGTCTGAGAGGCTCAAGACCAGAGGCATCTTTGAAACCAAGTTCCTCTCTCAGATCGAAAGGTAAGTTAGTGCCTTGTGTCTTGAGCCTGTTTGTTTGGACGTACCTGTGGAGATAACGCCTCGGGTCACAAACTAATGTCAATGTCTGATTCGCAGCAGGATAAATGGATTAATATTCTGTAGGTCCTGCTGTTATCTGTTACATATGTGTGTATGTGTGTGTGTCTCGCCAGCGACCGTCTGGCCCTGAGGCAAGTACGCTCCATCCTGCAGCACCTGGGTCTGACCAGCTCCACGTGTGATGACAGTATCCTGGTGAAGGAGGTGTGCAGTGTGGTGGCCCGTCGCGCCGCCCAGCTCTGTGGTGCCGGTCTGGCCGCTGTGGTCGATAAGATCCGTCTGAACCGCGGCTTGCCCAAACTCAAAATCACAGTGGGCGTCGATGGAACACTCTACAAGCTTCACCCTCAGTGAGTTGTTGTTCACATGTTAATATTGTCTGGGTAAAAGTGAAAACTATACTACCCATGCCTGGATGGGTGTTGAAGACACTGCATGATACATAGATGTTGTCATATATTATTTATTGCATTGTTTCTTATCCCCTTTTGTAATATACATATTGTTTTACATATTGTAAAACCTGAATTTAATTCCATTTGGAGAAAAAAAAACTTAAAATAATTGATGGCTCGGCCTTTTTCATCTTTGACATTAAGGATGTTGTTTCTTCTGTGGCTAAAACCACTACTATGAATAATATTGGACTAATTAAATCTATTTTTATTTAAACCTATGTATATGTGGGTAAATCAATCAAGGTCTACACAGGCCTCCTGTGTTTAAAGGAAGACAACAGAGACAAGAAGACTCGTGGCAACGTCTGTGTACTAACAAAGAGACATAAAACATTGAAATACGCCACAGAAAAACAAATGAAAAACACAGACAATAGAGCATGACAACATAACATGAACAAATACATTGGTGTCTTGTTAGACCGCTCTCTCTCCTTCCAGCTCCACATAAACAAACTAAATTCTAAAATGATGTCCAGAATTGAAATCCCGCCAAACTTGCCTTGGTGAAGACTATTATACCAATCTTGGAATTAATTGATGTCATTTATAGAACTGCCTCAAACACTCTCATAAAAAAATTGATGTGGTTTACCATAGTGTTATACGTTTTGTTACCACTGCCCCATACAACACCCACCTATACGCATTTGTCGTCTGGCCGTCGATAAACACTCTGCGTTTAACACATTGGTACCAACTCATTTACACGTCGCTGCCAGGCAAATTCCCGATGTACCTAAGGTCTCTAGGCGCCATAGCTCTACCCACCTGCATTCTACGCTCAAGTAGGTACATTGCCTTAGTCACCTCGAAAGCCTGCACAACATTTGGCCGCCAATCCTTCCAGTTTGCACTGCAGCCCCCAATGACTGGAACAAATGACAGAAACCCCTAAAACGTAAAACCCTTATCTAACCCATTGACTTCAAACTACTCTTGTCAGAAATTGTCAGATTGCTGTACACGTTAACGTTGTTAACTTTTTCTCACCTTTGCCATGCCCATGTAGCACAGTGGATCATTTTCACAAGTGTTCTAGTTGTTTTCTTCTTATACAGCATGGCAACAGTATACATGATAAAAACAGACCTTCATAGCAGGCCGCATTAAAACAATAAAGCAGGACTCAAACGTGTTTCAATATGGCACCGTGACAACCACTAACTACAATGAACAGGGGAAGCATGTGAAACGTTCCCAGGTTTCACTGAATGTCTTAGTGATGGACGATGGCAAATCGTGAGAGCTGAATGATGAAGAACACCTAGCTTTTCAAAAGCCCCCTTACATGAAATGACATCTACCAGATCTATTGTGTGAGGTTCTTATACAAGTCAGGCTAAGCTTTGTTCGGGATTAGATTGGAAAGTGTGAAATCTTACAGTAGAGACAAATATTTCTAGATTTACCATGTCTGTTGCTTGGCGATGTGATTAGAGAAGAACAGTATGCTGTCTAACTCCCATGCATGAGATGACATGCTCAAGCCCACACCTTCAGAGGGACGAGTTGTCTTTTTTTTTTAACCAAACCAAATGATCTTAGCTTTATTTCCGATCACAGCGTTTTATACCCTTAATCACGGTTAAGGGCAGGAAAATGCTTGATCAATTCTAAGAAAGCCTTGTTATAGAGAACGTATATAGAGCTGGGTGCTGCTAAAGTTAACCATATGGTCTACATATTGTCTACATGTAAGTGGATGAGAGCTCTTCCTACTGCCTGGGAAATGTTGAATACGTTAAAAATGGTAACGATGGCCTGACTGATAGCCTGACTCTTTAGTTATTATTAAGTTATTATGAAATTGAACGTGTTGTTGTCAGCAAGTGACGTGGATTATGAAGATGATTCATACTGTTGTTTTAATGTCCTTGTTTCAAATTTAGCAAATCATGATCTATGCTACCTGAAGCTCTGCCCCCACACCCTCCCCACTGAAGCAACCAAATTATTCAGACGGCTTGTTGTGTGGCACATTCAAATAACTAGTTAATAAGGACCGTTCATGTCTCTTGCACACATTCTCAGCCAACCATTCTGGTTACAATGGGTTCCTTGTCAGAGCAGTGGGTCACATCTCCCCCGGCTCTGTGAGGGTCATAGGTCAGCCAGGACCAACTTTAATGTATTAATAACAGGATGACAAACTGAGTGAAGGCATTCAGTTGTACAACTGACAGTATTGGTCTATTCTATTCTATTAAACAAAATGACACAGGCATCATATGAATACTATTGTGCATGGGGATAATTGAATACTGTCACTGAGGCATTTTGCCTGGAAAACTACAATTCAATGTCTACTCTAACAGTGAAGGGTGTTTTAAAAAGTGGTATAAATCTATTTTTAATTATGGTGATACTGTATTTTGGATATTGCTGAAATCATCGTTTTCCAGCACTTTATTTCTGCATCTGTGCTCATTTCTGACTCTTTCTTTGTTCCCACTAGTTCCATTCTAACCTGCCACTTCTCTCTCCTCCACACAGCTTCTCCAGCATCATGCATGAGACTGTCAGGGACCTGTCACCATTGTGCGAGGTCACTTTCCTCCAATCGGAAGACGGCAGTGGGAAGGGAGCGGCTCTTATCACGGCAGTTGCATGTCGGATAAGAGATTCCGGGCAGCATTAAGCCAATGCTTCTAGTGTACTTCCCAAATGGCCCCTTATTGCTTATTGTCAATGTAGTGGACTAAATACAGTAGGAAATAGGGGTGAATTTGGGACTTGGTCAATGACAAGGTCACAGCAGGGACAGGATGACAAAGGGATATTGGATAGAGTGGCACAGTAGAATACTTTGAGATCTGCTGTGCCTTTTTTTAATTAAAATAAGGAATGTTCCCAACAGAATGTAGTTTACTTTTGTACTAGAGCGTGGGGAGATGTTAAAAAAAATTGTATGGCCTAAGTGGTCTGCTGTTGAGTGTTTTGTGTGTGTGTGTGTGTGTGTGTGTGTGTTTGTCTTCTATGGAGAATGTGTAGATAGTTTTTTGAAAGCCAAATATTTGCTTTGACTGCCGTACCATTTTTCGTCCACTGGAACCTTGGTCATGTTTTGCCTGTGTTGTTTGTCTGTCTGCACAGACTCTGTCTTATGTCTCAAACAACAGGCTGCTCTGCTGAATGGCTTGTTAAAGTTAGTCAAATGCTGTCTTCTGCAGATTGGCCCGCTGTTTAGTTCTGACCTTATGAGGAAAAATCCAGTGGTGTGTTTTATATGGTTGTGTAACGCAGGCTAGTCTTTTTCATCTTGCAGACATTTATTCAGCTACATTTCAGTTTATACAATGAGCACGATTTTGCCGTAGAGAATAAGCACCTGAGCAGAATGACGACTTCACGTGCATAGAAGCATCGGGGTGATCCAAATGTCTCAGCCCGATGGACCGAAGATCTCAGATATAACTATCCCAATTGTCTGCTCACAAGCAGATATTTACTTATTGAAATGTGATGTTAAGGCACTTGATTTGTTTGTGGTTAGTGAGAAGGGTGACTGCTGTACTAAGAATGTAGCTACATCTGGGTTCTGGTATAAAAACATTTTTTTTAAAGAAAATAAATGTGCATTTGATCAACACACGCGACAGGACAAGAAGGTGGGTTTTCAATTTTTCAGACAATTTTTTGCTTCCATTGCGCCAGACTATTATCAAATATGCACATATGCATATCTCATAAAACTTTACTCATGATTATATGTCCAACTTCATAAATGTTTAGCGCACTCTTAGAACTGTAATGGGACATTAATTTATTCAAGAAATGTGTTGTTTCATAAATTGTAATGTAATAAATTTGCGTGTTGTAGTCTTCATAGAAAATGTACGTTTTTTTGTCTTGAGTCTTTTCGGGTGAGGATTAATTGTTGTTGATTCACACAATGTGTCCATTTTCTATTGAAATACACCATATCTTAGTATAGTCCCTGGTGAAAGTCGGCTGAAGTCTGCGGAGTCCTACAATGCTATTGTGTGTCGTCGATTAATTGCAACTTCTGTTTTGTTTAAATGGTGAGTTGAGGCCCTTCAACGAGTGGTCAAGACATCACACTGTGGCTGTGCTCATTCATCAGAAACACCTGAGCCAGGAAACACCCTAGCCCCTCCCACAGCCAGACAGGAACTACATTGATGTGTTGGGTCCCGTGCTAACTAACCCGGGAGACAGTTTTATCTATAAGCTATGCAGTCGGTTTCACCTGGCTGACATACTGTCAAGCACACATTAGCGCATGCATAAATAGTCTACAAACAGCCCCTCCGAAGTAGTGGCACCATTAGTAAATCGGGATCTTGCCGCTGTCGTCAATTTAGGCATACGTCTCTAAACTATGGCACCGCGAACAGGCAAATGCTTGGAAGAAATGTGCGGTATATTGAGCACTATTTAGACAAACATCTGGCAGCCTCTACTGATACCGTAAGTGCCCTGTTGGGGGTTTCCTTTCCCCATTCAGTATTTTGTGTTCTTTTCTGGGTCCTGGCTGGTGGCCCTTCCATCCAAGCAGTGGGCTGGGACATGATTGTTACTTTCACATTTCTAGTTAATTTAAAATGTAAAAAAAGGTTTAAATGAACACTGTGACATTCTTTCGTTATTTAACGTGGCTCTTCCCAAATTTTGGTTTAACACGGACGATGTGAAACACAATTGAATATGATTTTGATTAATTGGAAGCAGCACAGCATAGTCCTGTTGACACATTTAACTTGAAACGCATCCGCCTTAAAGGTTAATGTGAGAGATACCATTTGCAGCAGTAAACAGAAACGGCGCCACGCGTTGATTAGCGGGGTGGCATTTTTCTCCAAAGGGCGAGTACATTTCACTCTGTGTTTATGTGAATACAGTGTATGCTATATTCATGTGAATACAGGGCATGGAAGCTGCGTCTCACAACCCAGGCTCTGCCAAGAAAATGCTGTCCGTCAAAAGTCAGCAGTCAAACCAGAATGGGAATTTCTGACAGACGCAACAGAGAGGTCACAAATCTCTGAATGGAGGAGCTACAGAGGTCAAAGGCCATGAAGTAACAGAGGGCCGATAAATTATCCAGAGATACTGTGAGTATGTATGGCATGTGTAGGCAACGCATTTCTTATTTATCCTATAAATTATTCTTAGTTTGCAAAATATATACATTATTCATTTATGCTATTTATTATTGGTGTATATGTTACATACTGGCCGAACTATGCCAACACATTTTTTGCTGATGCCCTTTGCATGCGTTTGTGTTCTGCCATACGAGATTAGTTAAGATATTATCAGTACAGACAGCAAATGGGAAAGTAATCTCATACACTGCTCATAAAGCTAAAATGTGAGGTATTCTGTTGTTGGATAATCAAGCAATATGGCACCATCAGGTGACGGTTAAGTCTAAGACGGTTTTGACTAAGAGCAGTTCAGAGGCACAATACATTGCTAAATATATTGGCTGTATATTGGCAATAAATTGTATACCACCCAAGATGCCTTATTGCTGTTATGAACCAATATATTTACAATACTACCCCCCTTTGTGTCTAATTCCTCACATATACCATGGCTTTCATTCAATTAGCATTCAGGTTTTTAAGCACCCATTTTAGGTTTGCGTATATGCCACTTTAAAAGCTTTATCAGGAATAACATTTCAGTTTGGTGTAGCCCCAGCAGAAAGGCAATCAGATCTGGCAAGGAATGCGATTAACATCTACAAACTGTTGTATGAGTGCAAATTGAATCACAAACATACTACAACTAGTGGAGAAAGGTTGTGGCACAAATTACATGATACCACTGGTTTCATCTACATTGTATTGCCTAATCAATCACCCGTAAATATTTAATTGATAATGACAGCAATGCACAGTAAAAAACATTGTTACAAACAATTAACTAAATGTATTTCCTGTGTGTTTCATATTTAGTTTTTATTGTAAAGCACATTGAATTCCCCTTGTGTATGAAATGCTATACAAATAAACTTGCCGTGTCCTGGTAACAATGTTAAAACAGACTTTTGGAGAACAATATGCTGGGGCTTGGGTTTTCCTTTGGGAGAAACGTTGGATAATATAAAATAAGGAGACAGATGTCCTGTGAGGAAATTACGTTTGCATAGGATTAATGTGCTGAACAATTGTAACCTTAGAAATCCCATGTCTCAACCCAACTGTGTTCCGTACCAAAAGTCGCCACGGATACGTCCTGATGCCCCAACAGGGCCACCAAACAATAGATTAAATTAGTTGAAGCTCTTCAGTTATCATCCAATCAGTCCGGTTTGATTCTTGCAATCATTGTAATTACAACGCACGTCCGTGACAGGAGTGTCAATCCTTCAAATACATTGTATTTTCTTTTGTTCCGATCCGTCTATACAAAATTACCGATTCTCTGGAGTTTGGCAGCTCGAATTAGTACACAATGTGAATCGTTTGCAATGTGCTCAAGTGTAGTCTGTCTGCACTGTATGGTAATGACATCAAATGCATCATCACAATATGTGTAAAAACATGGTCCAAAGATTGTCCTCGGACTGGGATGTCTCTACAAGCAGGGATGTCTTCATGTATCTTGTTCCTAGACAGATTTTCCCAAATTCACATGTCTGGTGTCTCAATCTGACTTGGCCTTGACCAACAGCAAAGTATTAAGATTCACTATGCAATAGGAGCTGGTCTAATCAGCTAAGTCTACCAACCAATAATCTTCCCTTACATGTCCAGTGCACCCAAGCACCGATCACTACATTGTTTCTTACGGGACCACTCTCTATTCAGCACTGGGAAGATGACTCAATATTTACGGGACTGACTAGACAGAACAGAACCGTTTCGACTTCATTAAAATGTGTTCATTGTTTTTAAATCACATTGAAACAATGGCTAGCTAACTGAAGAATCGTTGCATATTGTTGAAGGCTATTATGTGGGTAGATTCTCTTTAGTTTCATGAAGTGGCTAACTCTGGCCAGGCTAGACTGGATCACATGTGTTTGTGTGCATTAGCAGTGCCATTCTGTCCGCAATGCCACTCCATTTGGGATGACGCATTATAAAAATGGAAATATGACAAATGCTTTACTCGGTGTGTTGTGTCTTCAACACCTCATTAGTAAAAGCACCACCGTCTGGCTAGCCTCTGGAGAATAATATGCAGGCAGGTTTTACGGTGGCTAAGCTGTTCAGGAACATGTTGGATCTCGGCTGTTCTTACATTATAGTCGTTTAGCTGAAGCTAAATCCCTATCCAGACCGACATGGGAATTGAACCGACAAACGCTGGCAATGCAAGAGCCACGCTCTACCAACGGAGCTACACGGGACCATTGTCGGTTGAAGGAGCTGTTGATGCAGCAGCCAAGATTGCTCTTATTCACACAGCCAAATACCATTTTCATGGGCCCTATTTACACTACGTGTGTTTGTGCCATGTGATTCCCTCAGCGACGTGTAAAAGGACAAACCTTAAACGTCCTCCATGTCAATGTGGATAGAGACAGACTGCCTTCCTTTTGGTCGAGATGCCTTTGCCTTTATTTTACTTTTACATTTGCACGGCCTGACTCAACCAGTGGCTTTCAGCACATAGCCCACTAGCTTGCTAATGTAACAGCTGTGACAGTAAATTGAGTGAGAAGTATGTCAACATTTAGGACAAGACTGCTCATCCTGTTCCTGGAGATATACCATCCGGTTTGCTTTCTCTTCAACCGCGGGTATGACAAAACCATGTAGTTTTTCATTCCGGTAATTATTAGAATCATGTGCGGTCAATTGGGTCAATTCTGGCTCTCCAGAAACCGGACGGAGACCTTCTGATTTACATTTATGGACTGCCAAGTGAGTATTGCTAAGATATAGTTTAGTAATTCCGTCACAATTGAACCTAGACAACATAAATAGAACAGTGATACTTTGGCATATTGAAAGGAGTCTGACTTACAGTTTGACGGCATGGTGGCATCACCAATCAGTAATATTAAAGAAAGTATTTTCTAGCTAAAACCCATATCTATGTCTAGTTGGACAGGAATGTATTGCAGACATTCCTGTTTAATTTACCCATTACCAATGACCATGAATCTTTTGTTTTTTTGCCAGACAAAACAACAATCAACAAGCTCCACCTTTTGACCACTATATTCATAGAACATTTATTTCATTTCATTCCATTAACCTTTATTTAACCAGGTTCGTCTCATTGAGAATACAAATATATTTCACAACAGAGACCTGGCCAAGAATGGCGGCCGTACAATGTTTCTGAGATTAAAACATCACACTCACATGAGTGAGGGTTCCACAGTGATGAGTGAGGGTTCCACAGTGATGAGTGAGGGTTCCACAGTGATGAGTGAGGGTTCCACAGTGATGAGTGAGAGTTCCACAGTGATGAGTGAGGGTTCCACAGTGATGAGTGAGGGTTCCACAGTGATGAGTGAGGGTTCCACAGTGATGAGTGAGGGTTCCACAGTGATGAGTGAGGGTTCCACAGTGATGAGCGAGGGTTCCACAGTCATGAGCGGGGGTTCTACAGTGATGAGTGGGGGTTCTACAGTCACGAACCTTAAGGTTCAACGATACGCAGTATCCAACATATGGAGACAATAGACTGATGCATTCAAGTTACAACAGAGGTTCACCGTAGTCAAGAACAGGCAAGAATGTCTCTTAAAACAGTCTTCGCCTGACAGCAAGCAAAAAGCAAGATTTATTTCTAAAATAAAAACCTAACTTCTATTAAATTTTTTCACATTGTCCCCGGAGTCTTGACCGTTGCTCCCAGGTGTGTTTTGGATCACCTTTTAAACAGAATGGCCTGTTACCTGTTACGTCTGGCAAAAAATTATTGCCCTAATTAAGGAACCATGCATTTTCACCATATCAGGGTTCTAAAAAATATAAAATAAATAATAAACTGTTAAATAATCTATCTCGTCTCGGAAATTAATCTGAATTGCATCTTGCAAGACATTCAAAATACACATGCAAGTGTATGAACAATCTTAAATGTAAAGGTTTTACCCAGTTACTACTGCATGGTACAGTCGAAACTGACATTATTCTGGGAAAAGAACATTTTGTTTGTTTTTGAGTGCTTTTGGCCACTGGAGTATGCTATGTCATCTCTTGGGAGCATAGACGTGAGCTTTCCTGAAATAGTTTTTGAAAGGTTAAGCAGAAAATCTTCATTTGTGCAAAATCACCATCCGCTGTAAAAGTTACTGTTTTCAGACAATGTTACTGGTGAAGAAGCCAGATGTAGAGGTCCAGAACAGACATACTGAGGGGGAAGGTCTGAGACGTAACTTGGCTCTGAAGCATTCAGAGATTTATAGACAAGTAGTAGAATTTTGAAATCTATTCTAGAGAACTTTTTTAGAAAACTAGAAACCTGCCATTTGATTAGTCCAACCTACTGAAAATAAAAGTGCTTCTATCTTGTTCTTTAATTCTAGCTATGTTCTTGAAGTGATAATGGGCTGATTTTGTTATTACGTTTATGTGGCTATTGAAATTCAGATCAGAAACCATAATTATCCATAAAGATTTTTAAATTGGCTTTCAGTCGAAAATGGGACAGTCTCAAGGTAGTTATTTACAGACTGTCAGTCTCTTGTCTTCGGCACCAAAGACAATTATATCTGTTTTATCGTAATTTATTTGCATATGGAGCTGGCACAACCAACTAGCACAACCAATCGTTGATTTTTTTCAAATCAATGATCGAGTGAGTCTACGTGAGCATAATTACTAGCTCAGAGAGCTATAGATTTGAGTGTCATCTGCATAATGATGTAGAGCATTTTTGTAGGTTGGGATAACAGTAGCATATACGTCTTAAATTAAAGAGGCCCCAGGTTGGAGCCTTGAGAAACCCCACATGTTCTCTCTGAAACACTGTTGCCTTTAGAGAGAAAGCATTCTCTGCATGTCTTGTCATTAAGACTTAAGTCAATTTAGGACCGTGTTACTTACTAACCTTCTGAAACCTAACCTTTATGAATATCTACACCTTGTCAAAAATGCCTTGCTTTATAGCGTTGACTTTGATAATTATTTGATAAAAATGTGTTGTTGCATGTCTCATCAAGCAACAAATGCCCTAACTGTAATGAGTGTCTGCTATTTGACTAAAATGTAAAAGTGGTAAAAAAAATCAGAAATTGCAATTCCACTGTTTATAGAAAGCTCTTGTTTGCAGTCATTGCAGCAGTATTGTGTTGCAAAGCTTTGATCATTAACTAAATGAAATAACTGTACACTGTTATTTGTTCACTCAGGTTCTCTTTATTTAAGATAACATTTATCAAAATATGCCGCAAAGTTACTTTCCATAAGACATGCAGCACAAATGATTACATAAAAGTGTCCGCTGTGTGGGATATCCTCTTTGATCATTAGGCTACGTTTGAAATGGTAATAAAATTCAGCAAGCCAGCCTTTAAGGCGTCACTTTAAAAAATAAATGCAGCTTGAAGCACATCAACTCTCCTGACCGCCCTGTATTTCTGAAGACTTGGTACACAGCTGATGGAAAAAGACATTTGTAGCCTGCGGCTCATTGGTTAAGAGCGGATGCATCGGTGACATTGTTACCTCCTTCACGTCCGCCTATCGCGCGCACAAATACCGCAGTATAACACACAGGCACACGAGGACAATGAGATGAATGGTACCCAGCAGTTAACATTTAAACCATCTGTCCGACACTTCTAGTGACATGTATATATGTGTGTATATATATGTGTGTATATATATGTATGTGTGAGAAAATAGAGCAAAGTGCCCCACTCATGGGCATATACTTATTTTATTTAGTGGCCCAGCAGTCTAACTGACATTACAGATTAACATGGACCCCATTTACCCAATATGCCGTGTGATGCATTATAATAAGCCTGCTACAATATCAATCAAACAAATTAAGCAGTCCAGAGGCACCAATTTAGTCTTATTTACTGGTCGCCCTGAGGATAATTAAAAAACGCCTATTATCTTTTTTTTAAGTGCTAAACACTGCATTTTAAAAGCGCAATATTGACTAATTAAATGATTCGCCCACTATGAAGACCATTTTCAATACAAAGCGGCGATTAAAATGTATGATGTAGTAACATTGTTACAACTAAATAATTACTCTTGGAACATCAATATCGGCATACGTGAAATTACAAATGCACCTTCCTCAGATATCTACAGATAAAGGAAAACACAGTAGTCAGACAAATGAAAATAAGTGGTTTCACAATCCATAAAAGCAGTTTGTTGATTCAGTCTGTCCTGAGCTGCCATTCACAGTGACTACTGCTACAGGGCATGGCAGGCTTCACTTAAACGGAGACATGTCAGAATGACTGTGCAGCCGGCGTAAGAACTGGAGCCATTGAATTTATTTTAATTCACAAAACAAATTGAATATCAAATATTCCAGTGAGATAGGACCCCAACTGTGGTCAGATAATGAAGGGTTGATATTGACATTGGTACTGGGTCAGAGGTCAACACTATCTCTGGAGGATCAGGGTAGAAATACAGGCCTGAAGCCATGACCTACGGGCACACTCACTGTCTGCTTGCTACAGCTACAAAGACGCTTGAATTTCAAATGAGAGACAGCAATTCTCTGCAAATGTTTTAGATTCACTGTTCAAATAAAAACATAGGCATAAATATATACACAGACACAATGCAATAATCTCCACTAGTTTTGTCCCGCTATTTTGTTTTAATTCAGAAGGAGCATTTATTGTTGCATTTATTGTTAGTCTCTTGCTCACGGACAGAATGACAACTATCTCCACTTGTGATCGCCAACCTGATGCCCGAACCACCAGGCTATTCGCCACCTAATTATCCCAGGCGCGGCACACTTCCATCGGGCTAGTCTCCTCCTCAAAATGAAGGCCCTTTTTGTTCAGCGTGGTGTCCGGGCCTGATTCTCCGGCCGCCCCGTTCAAACCAGTCCCTACATGGACCGCGTTGCATCCGACCTTAGACATTTTCATTAACTCAACCTCTAGGTGCACAGAGTCGGCCACATTGCCATCGATATGCACCTTGTTCCGCGCCCTAAACAAGACGAGGTTGGGGTTGCACGCAGGCTCCCTCAAACGGCCTTCACCTGCTCCAACATTACACTCATTTCCAGGCCTGCATGCCCGGGTTCCCCGCACCGCTACCTCCCCCCGATCGCCCCGGCAACAGGAGTTGGTCCGGCAGACTGCCTGGAAGCCCCTCTTGAAGTTCTCGTTGAAGTAACCGTAAATAATGGGGTTGACGGAGGAGTTGGAGAAGGCGAGCCAGTGTGCGAAGGGAAAGATGTATCCGGTGATCAGCTCCATCCGGTCGTCTTTTAACCCCTCGTAGTCCGTCAGCAGCATCACAGTCCAGAGAGGAAGCCAGGAGAGCATGAACAGCAGGGCCACGACGATCAGCATCTTGATCACCTTGATCTTCTGGGAGACCATCGGCCGGACCGCCTCGTGCCTGGCTGGCGACGACGGTCCCGCACACTGGCGCTCGCCGGTCGACACCACCGAGGTGTACAGCTTCACCCCGATACGCCCATACATGGCTGTGATGAGAGCCAACGGCACCAGGTAGATGTGCGCGAACAGAACCGTCGTGTAGACCTTCCTCATCTTCGGGTTGGCGAACCTCTCGAAACAGGTGTACAGCGGGTACGTGACGTTGCGGTCCTGGTTGTAAACCATTAAGTCCTCAGCCACCTGCACGGACAGAGCGGCTGCAGAGGGACACATGATCACCACGGCTAGGACCCAGATCATCGCTATGGTTACCTTGGCAACTGGCAGAGTGAGTTTGGGCTGGAACGGGTACACGATGCATCGGAACCTGTTGGGAGTGGAAACAGAGTGGGAAAGGATGTTAACAATGTTTTAACATTATTTATTTTATTCTATTCGGTGGAGTGCCCCCTCCTGCCCTTGCCCGCCACCCCATTGTAGGTAACTATGTATAGACCCTAGTTTTATGTTCGCTTTTCATCTTCACTTCTTTTCGACCTTTTAGGCTTTTATGCCTCCATGTGTCAGAGGAAGAAAATATCTCTCTTCCATCCATGCAGCAATCAAAACACGGAGCATGACTAATGTTTGGAATATATAATCCAAGTTGGGTCTCCAGCTAAAGCCTGTTCACAGATTTAACAAACTTTAATTCCGAGAACATTTGGATGAAGGCTTTCCACGACCGCGCCTCTCGGGAATTCAGTTGGTACGGAACACTGTGGTCGTTACCGCAATTATGTTCAATGTAAATATAAATGACAACCGCTATCGACACGTCCCCAGTACTATTGGGAGAATGTTAGCTGGTTAGCTCTGATTGGAAGGAGTACTCTGGTCGGGTGTCTGTATTAGCGAAGGTCTCAAGTGAATGGATATCATTGAGATCAATTCCATTGTTTCAGGCTGGGCTCCTTTGCTGGTTGTGTCATTTTCCACTTTCTCCCTCTCTTTCTCTGTTTTTTTACCATAGACTTTGGGTTTAGGGCTTATTAGACATGCATATGTTCTCTGTCTAACTTTTTTTTCTCCAATGTGACTGTTTAGCCCCGAGGACTTTCACCAGGAAACTATAGTAATGTATCAATAATAGGTGTATGCCGTCATCCTTCTGCAATACAAAATATGCTCAAACAGTTTAGATTATATTCTGAACTGGGAAACACAGGACTCGGATGGCATAAAATAGGTGACCTCACATATCAAATGTTAGTGACCCCTGTACCATCAAATAAAGATCATGGTATTTATCAGGAACAGTTGGTGAAGCTCAGTGGTAGAGTGCATGCTCTGTATGTATGATGTCCTGGGTTCCTATTGGAGGAGGTGGTATCTCAGTGGTAGAGTGCATGGTCTGTATCTGTATGTATGATGTCCTGGGTTCCTATTGGAGGAGTTGGTGTAGCTCAGTAGTAAAGTGCATGCTCTGTATGTATGATATCCTGGATTCCTATTGGAGGAGTTGGTATCTCAGTGGTAGAGTGCATGCTCTGTATGTATGATGTCCTGGGTTCCTATTGGAGGACTTGGTGTCTCAGTGGTAGAGTGCATGCTCTGTATGTATGATGTCCTGGGTTCCTATTGGAGCAGATGGTGTAACTTAGTGGTAGAGTGTATGCTTTGTATGTATGATGTCCTGGCTTCAATTCCCAGCTTCTCCCCAGGTTTTTTGCAAATGAGAATTTGTTCTCAATCGGACTCCTGGTTAAATGAAGGTTAAATAAAAAACGAAATCTTCGCTTCAGTTAAAAACAATTCTAACATTTTTTTTTACTTGATCTTCAACATACTTTCCAAGTGCTGACCCTGGATCATTTTCTACAGTTTTAAATACAATCGCTGATAAGCACACTCAATTCAAAAGTGAACAAATATGAAATCTCTGGTTTTCTGCTAATTTATCGGAGGCTATTTTTATAAGACAGATAAGCCGTGGGCCAAGTCAAGAAACACAGAACAAGTTCTGACGGGCTCAAGTTTTTTGCAGTCCAAGATAAGTTCAACATTATTTACCTTCCGTGCCCCGCAACCCTGGAATATCCTACAGGATAACTTTAGTTTGAAGGACGTTGTGTCAGTTGCACAGGTTACACTTTGCTTCATTGCCCACTTTCCAGTAAATTCTACTTGCTGTTTCTAATTAGGTTTTATTTTTAAAAATGTTCATAAAATACTTATATATTGTAATTGTATCTCATATTTTATTGTTTACTATTTTAATGCAGGGCACCTCTGTAAATAAGGCCACGGTCGCTGTTGGTTTCCCCCTATCAAAAATAAATAAATATGAATAATAATTTGGGGATAAATGCTTTGTTTACTAAGTATTCTATTGTAATAGCACGTCACCAGGTTTGAATATGTTCCTCTACAACCTTAAGTGAAGCTACTTAAATTACAAGACCCATTCTTGTAATATTTTTTCCATGACTCATGTTGGTTGCCTGCTGTCTGCTAAGATAAAGAAATAACGAGAAATGAACTTGAAAACGGCCTCCATAGTCCTGTGTGGCATTCAACAAAGGAAACACTTATTTGAGCAATTACCACTCTAATACAACTATTATAAACGCAACTGCTTCCCCCCCCATCCCCACTGTGGGCTTTATCATACCAACCTGTCAACTGCAATGGCCACCAGGGTGAAGACCGAGGCGGCTACAGACATCCCCTGAACCAGACCACTCATTTTACACACAGTGTTGGTAAACGGCCAGCCTGTTAGACAGAATAGATCAGAAAGAAACAATTGAAAGGGGACTATAACAAAGGACCATTTTAATTTTAATTATATATATCCACAGGTAGATTTTAATTAGCATTTGCATTCGCTCTTGTTAGGATGTTAGAATGAGAAGATAAGAATAAAGCTGACTTCACTTGCTATTAGGCAGACTTTCCTTGTCATTTTCCTCCTGCTTTTTGAAAAAGGAAGTCAACGGCCTGTGGTCACAAATTTCTTTCATAAATGTACAGATCTTTTGGACCTGTACAGCTGTGTGAGATTGTACCTCTGCATTTCAGGAATTACATTGACCTGTTCAGATAGCATTACATTACCCCAGTGTAGCCAGAGTTAGTCATAAAGAGTTCTGTTTACCCAGTTAGTCATTCAAAGATCTGTTTACCGGGTGAGTCATACAGACTTTAATTAATTACCTGTAATTAGGTTGTCCACCAATGTTGTGGGGATGCAGAAAATGCCCACCAGCAGGTCGCTGACTGCCAGATTTAGGATGAAGACGTTGGTTACGGTTCTCATGCGTCGGTTCCCCAGCACGATCAGACACACAAGCACGTTACCCACCATGCACAGCAGGAAGATGAACAGGTAGGCCAGGATGAAGCTGGCAGCCACAGGCAGGGTGTGCTGGTAGTAAGGGAAGTAGGTGAGGTTTGCGACGCGGGTGTGGTTGGTGACATTTCTGTAAGAGTTCAGGGCTGCCACTGGGCTTGAGGAACCCTCCATCTCGGTCAGCCCGTCCTCTTCTCCGCTGCTCCACACATCCATTATGTCTCTCTTCAATATGGACGCTGCCACTCAATCATTGGCCCTGCACATGGGCACACAGAGATAAACATACATGACAGGTGTACACTTCGCAGTAAATGGATGAAAATATTTTATTAACGCAGAGTTTAAAACAAGGGGGGGGGGGGAATTCCGATAGATGCGTAGTTATCCGATCGCCCATTTGTCATGTAGTAACAAAGAGGAAAGTCCACGACTTGAGAAATCTTGTTCCCAGACAACATCGCCCCAAGTTTGTAGTAAGTCTGGCAGAACACTGAGTCGAACATGGTCTTCATTATCAAATGAGAACAGTGTGGAACCTGTTGCACTGATGTGAGAGCTGAATATACAGCAGGACTGAATAGTCTCAGTATATATCTGCACTGGGTCGGGAAGAGCAGGGCACTCATACGCTATACGTTCATTATCTTTCAACTTTCTTCCTGATCTCCCATGTAGGCAAAGTTTGTGCTGTTATTTTGGACAGTTGCACTTGGACATTAATTGTTGCCAGTGTGGCCTGTAGATCTCTTGATGTTACCCAAATGTTCTTAGAGACCTCCACGAACATCAGTCAGGCCTTGGACTAAATATAGAGGAACAACTTTGCAGGGGGTATGCATACTTTGTAACATGTCTCATTGGCTCTCTATTTACCTCAGCATTACTGAACGTAATTCTGGTCGGATCCCTCGTCCGGCTTCTCTATTGCTCTCCTAAGCGTCAATCGTGTTCTATTCCGACCATGTCAACCTCACACCCATTTGATGTCCAGCAATGAGTGTACTTGCAGTTAAAACGTTTTTTCTCTGCATAAATGTCTCATATCCTCCAGCACAATTTATATATCTAGGTATTCCTCTCCAATACACTGCAACCACATGCCCCATATGCTTGGCTCAGAGACAACAGCTCTCCCGGCATAATAAATAAATCCTAGTTTATACCCTAGACGTAACTTTGGCTCATTACTCTGTATCACAACTAAGCAGAATAGTCGATGTACTCACTGTTTTACCACACTCTCCATCTTGTTGGACTAATTTGCAGTCACACAAGGCACTCACGCCAATCACGATTCTCAGTTGGTCCTCATTTCCTTATTGTCACAGTTATCACTCTATTTAATGGCGCCCAGCTCTATAGAGAGCAAGGCAAGTCAGATTTTGTCCTGCAATTTGTCATTCAATGTGCAAGCTCACCGAGAACAGACGCACGTTTATTTCAAAAGTATCCTGAAATGTCCCCTTTATGTCCACCCATCCCGTCAGAACATCTGGCTCGACCAGGAGGAGGGACTGATACTCCAAACATCAAACTCCGACCGGTTCACAATCGTCCTTGTCTTTCGGGCCGAGGCATTAACTCGTTATTCTAGATCACCCGTGCCACTCCAGGTCATTTACCGAATAGTCTAAAGTTGAACTAGCTGCGCACGCTTTTGATTTCTTCTCCCTGTTTTTGGTCGACTTCCAAGTGCTTTCCTTCCTCGACATATGGATCTCTTTGCGCTGACGTTTTCCGCTCGTACTAACTGCCACGGTCATCGTTATTTCTACGATCGTCTCACATCACAGGAGCAACTGTTCATGTGTGTCACAGGTGGGGAAAAAACGGATTTTCCTGGCCTGGAATTGAATCTTAACAATTCTGAATTGCGTGGACGATCGGGGGCCTTTGTGTCGACTGGGAGCGAAAAATAAACGGGTAAGGCCTCCACTCATTTTAATTGGAGGGTCTACGGATGGTAGGAAATTGGAGTTTCATCTCGTGGCTCACACCAATGCAAGGGCGACTCACGCCCTGGACATTGACCCAAATGGACCCCAGGGGTCACTCTTTCTCCACGTCCGCTGTTACTGAACAATCGGATGTCATTTTACAGTCAACGGCTGCACCTTCCCATTTGAGTGCACCAACGCCCAGTGATGGCCAGGAAACACAGGGCCGATGGACAGCGCTGTCAAAAACAGAGGGAACAGCTGCAGAAAGATAACCGGTTGGCAGCTCCTGGATGGGGCACTGCTTGTGGGGTAGGGGGGAGGCTAGTAATGAGTGTGGCACCTAACCTCACCATGCATGGTGTCTCTCTGTTGCCACAGATACAGTGTAGTGTTGAGACGGCCAACTCCACAACTCCATATGTACACACTGTGAGAGCACGTTCATATGAATCAAATCAGCTTTATCCATGGTGCTTTCTTCCAGGTTCAGGTTGATTGGGCACGTTGGACGCACTTGTTTTGGCTAATCGGTCACATTTCCAGAAATAGTCCTATGCTGCAGAAATGGCTTATGAATAATAACCATGCTGCAAAAAGGAAAACAAAATGTAATGTCCCATTAGAGGTGATGTCATTTTTGGAACCCCTTTCAACAACCTTTTACTCCCTTCCCAAATATCACAACCCATATTTCCGAATGTATCTGCCACTCCGTATAATCGCACGTTCCAATGGATTCAGGGAAGTGGGGGATAATTCAGACCACTCATCCGACCAATCAAATGAGTCAACTTGTGTGAGAACACGTCAGCTAACTGACAAGCTCGGTGCCAAGCCGCTGGAGGGTGATGTGATCCAGTGCCATGTGATCAAGACATCCTCACTAATGAAGCCTCCTGCTTGCTCTGTGATCATGGTCAATTTGCCAGCCACTTGTTCGTTAGCTGCACAGCGAAGGCTACAACCTGGCCATGATCATCTTGCAGGTGGTAATAACTCATTTCAACCACACTTTTTAGAATTGTCAAAAGTTATTTTCTAGAAAAAATTGCTTGTCTCTGACCCAGTATTTTGGTAATTGTTAGGCGTTTTTAGAATATGTTCTTGAGCACTTTGCCATTTTTTTGCTCAAGAACATATTCTATTCATATTTAGAATGAAAGTCACTACAAAACAACTAGAAAAAACTGCAAATGCATCCAAAAAGTCGAATGTAGAATTATTGTTGTCATGGCTGCGTTTTTAGCAGAATAAAATACAATACTTGGAAACATGTGTCCCAATACCATTCAAAATATCATGCAGCTAAGAACTGAAGATTGTATGAGTGGTGTGAGAAATACCAAATATGCCTTGACAACAAACGCCAATGTAGCCTTGTCAAACTGTGCTAGTATCAATCCTCCATCTCATTCCTTAACAAAATAGAGACTAAGAAACCAGTCAGGGAATTCTGATGCACAAAGATTTTAAAAACCTATGTTCTTCTATTGGTAATGACAAAAATGTAGACTTACTACACAGACAATATAAACCATTTGCATCAAGTCATATACAACACACGTCGGAATGAAAGATACATTGGAAATCATTGTTTTTTATGAAAACCCAGGCTTTTGTGATTTGACAACGTAAACAGATAATCATCTAGGTAAACAACAATAAACGTTGTCGTCCTCCTTGAATACCAGCTTCTTCTTTCAGCTAGATTTATTATACTGTATATACTATGGGTCGTTGTGTGTGAATCTTCTAAAATAACACCATTCATTTTGGTACACACTTTGCATAATATAGAAGACAGACATTGCCCTTCTAGAAGGTTCTCCCATCTCCACACAGGAACTCCTGTCACCCAGAACCTCAGACTACGACAAAGGTTCACCTAACACTACGCAGACTACCAGGACAACGCAGGAGTGGACTTTAGGCGTACGTTTGTGAAGGTCCCTAGGTTGCCCTTCAAGAGCCTGGACTTGATCAAAACCTGATCAAACATCTCTGGAGAGGCCAGAAAATGTCTGTGTAGTGACATTCCCCCGTCCAACCTGACCAAGCTAGAGAGCATCTTAGAAGAATGAGAGAAACTCCCTGAATAACCAAAAAATACTCCAACATGACTCTATAACCTTTAATCTTTTTTGAATAAGGGAGAAAGCTGAATATTTTCAGAACAGCTTGTACATGTTCCAGAAGGTCCTACATTTCAGTTCAAATGGCCATGAAGCTAATGTCTCCTACAGTTTCAATGCACAAGTCAAATCAGCAGCAGTAAAATAACGAGTGATTGTGCCAAACTGAACATTTGAAACATTAGAGGTCACTTATGTAACCACGGTTTTAGGAACTCAGCATGATTGCAATCAGTGCAACTCTTTCACGGGGATATGCAGGAGATCGGCAAGCGCATTACTTATAGCGGATCTGTGCCGGTCCACGGAACTAACTGGGCTCGAAATTAAATCAGATCTGTATACTCAACAGGCTTTTAATTGGCTGGATAACACACACACAATTAGGATATTAGTTTGTTTAAAAAAATGCACAGTATGAGGAACTACATAGGGAAGTTCACTTAACTTACTTTGAGATTGTTTTTTATAAATATGTTAACAGATGGGTGAATGTACTAAAATAAAATGACATTGCAGACTTCGCCAATATTATGATTTTTAATCTGTTGATTCATGCATAAAAATATTGTGCAGTTCCATGAGTAACCCAAGTCAGCATGGCAAACAAATACTCAAATCCATAAACACTATTTGGATGTCATCAAGCTTCTGTAAATGTTAGACAACAACCAGTGGTCCCCAGACTGTTTTGGTTATAATGGACCACAAGGAGAATATTAATTAGCCCACAGAACCAGTTAAATGACTGTCTCATGTGTTTTACTTGTCCTTTTACCTAATAAGTGTTCTCAAGTCATCCCTTGTAAATATGCCAAATAAACCCAGATGTCTCAACCAAGGAACTAGAACAACTGGACATTTTGGTTTAAAAATGTGTTATTTGTATAAAGTTAGTATAGATGGTTCTTCTATGTATTCTTATAGGAAATCCCAGACAGCATTATCTGCTCCAAACTCTATATATGTTGTTCCCTAAGGTTCCATCTGCAATACAATCACACAACACAGTCGGGCTAATAACACATAATAAGGTGATGTACAATAAATAAAACTATGTTTCTGAAACCTGCCATTTGAAAACCACTTATTATCTCAACATCATCATGTTGATCTAAAACCATAAGCAATACACTATTATAGACGGTTCCTATTTTAATAACCTCGACTTCCTTTCATACCTGTTGAATATATAGCATTGAAAAAAATGATCACCCAATATGTTTGACTACTCAATGTTATGCGTGCAATATCTTATGCGACCCATGCAAAAACAGAACGACCAATATAACCGCGATACACAGAAATAACTCACCTTATTGGCCAGCGCGTATCTTCAATTACTCAACTTTGTCGGTAGTTTAAAATAGTTACGAGCAATGCAGTTTTGACAATGTTGATTCATAAACGAGCAGCAGTGGTTGAACAAGAGTCTATATGTCGCGTTTTCCCAATTCGGCGCACTGGAGATGCGGCATTGATTCATATCAGTGCTGAGCCAAGTGCGCACACACTCATCTCCATGCGGTTTGGTGGATATCCAGATGTGTCTTCTTCTTGTCTCCAGATGTGTCATCCTCTTCTTGTCTCCAGGTGTGTTTTATTCTTGTCTCCAGATGTGTCATCTTCTCTTGTCTCACCTCTCAGATGATCTAACTGAGCTGTTGAGTTCAATCACTCTAAAAGGTGTCCGAATCTCCTGGAGTTCAATCGGGGTGGTCTGGAACAGCGATCCGGCACTCTCCACGCGTCGGAGGAAGGAAGACGGACCATTTCATTTAAAAACGTTTCCATATATCTCATATTTTGCGCTACGGAGCCAGAACCACATTCACTGTCGCGGTCAGTTGAGGAGCCAATCATGTTTGAGGGTTTTTGAGGCGCAGTGGTGGGTGAAGCTCAGTGTGAAACACCAGCATTTATGAATGCAGGAGGCAGACCATGCATAAACAAACATATTTAAAATATACTCACTTTATTTCAACAGTGCTTGCGAGTTAAGTTTAATGTCCACTTAGCCAAACTTTTTATAATAGTCATGCGATAATATTATGTACAATGGGAGCACTAATAATATCCATGTTTTTTCAAAGATCGCTACTTGGTGATTAAGTCCAGTGTTGTTGCCTGCCTCAGTAAATTCAGACAGTTGAACAGACCATTTTAATTAATAATATGATAAAGAAATATGATAATCATATCTTTAACTTGCAAACAGTGTAATTCCACGGCAGCCAATTTAAACCAACTTTTGATTAGTCATTCCAATTGATCATTCTAACTTAGATGATCTTTTCAGAGATCGACAGAAGTCCTGGAGCCAAGCGAAATTTGATGGCTGATTATTTTCGTCGTAATTTTTTTTTACTATACAAAAAGAATGTACATACATTAAATAAATTAATAAAAACACAAAGAATGTAAACATATGTTTAAGAGATATATCAAAAGAGATATATATAGAGATATATCAAAATGCATGTATACAGTATAGGCTTGTACTGCCACTGGTCAGATCAGTAGTACTGCCACAGGTCAGATCAGTAGTACTGCCACAGGTCAGATAAGTAGTACTGACACAGGTCAGATCAGTAGTACCGCCACTGGTCAGATCAGTAGTACCGCCACTGGTCAGATCAGTAGTACCGCCACAGGTCAGATCAGTAGTACCGCCACTGGTCAGATCAGTAGTACCGACACTGGTCAGATCAGTAGTACCGACACTGGTCAGATCAGTAGTACTGACACTGGTCAGATCAGTAGTACCGACACTGGTCAGATCAGTAGTACTGACACTGGTCAGATCAGTAGTACTGACACTGGTCAGGTCAGTAGTACTGACACTGGTCAGAGCGGTAGTACTGACACTGGTCAGAGCGGTAGTACTGACACTGGTCAGAGCGGTAGTACTGACACTGGTCAGAGCGGTAGTACTGACACTGGTCAGAGCGGTAGTACTGACACTGGTCAGAGCGGTAGTACTGACACTGGTCAGAGCGGTAGTACTGACACTGGTCAGAGCGGTAGTACTGACACTGGTCAGAGCGGTAGTACTGACACTGGTCAGATCGGTAGTACTGACACTGGTCAGGTCGGTAGTACTGACACTGGTCAGGTCAGTAGTACTGACACTGGTCAGGTCAGTAGTACTGACACTGGTCAGGTCAGTAGTACTGACACTGGTCAGGTCGGTAGTACTGACACTGGTCAGGTCGGTAGTACTGACACTGGTCAGAGCGGTAGTACTGACACTGGTCAGAGCGGTAGTACTGACACTGGTCAGAGCGGTAGTACTGACACTGGTCAGAGCGGTAGTACTGACACTGGTCAGAGCGGTAGTACTGACACTGGTCAGAGCGGTAGTACTGACACTGGTCAGAGCGGTAGTACTGACACTGGTCAGATCCATAATATCCATCTCTGTGTAGTTCTTCACAGACTGTTCTTGCTGACGCGGTCTGATCACATCCAGTGTTGACCTTCTCAGTCACCTAGGAGAGAAATGCTCTTCTGTTTGTCAGGACAACGCCGTAATGCCTGATCAGCATGGTCATCCGAGGTGCACTTTAGCCCAATATATCCTGCTCAATAAACACAAGTTTCTCCCAGAGATCTAAATGCAAATGCAGCCACTTCGGACACTCCTCCTATTGTCGCATATGCCAGTTGCCACAAAATGTAAAACCTTTTTCAATTTTCCATTCATCTATTCACCTCTGTATCCCCAGCACGAACATGTGTTTTGATCAAAGGTAAACACATTTTTCAATATTGTGCACATTTCAACAATGTGTCACAAGTGTCATTGATGTATTTCTTCAGTTTACAGCTCAGGCAGCGATCAATCGTGATGAGTTATTAGAAGCAACGTCTGTATAGAAAGTTAAAGAACATGTTCCTCATAGGAGATAATGTAAATCTAAATGAGGGTGCAGGAGGTTGAATGTTACAGGGGCTGATGGAACTTTTGACTCCAAGACTTGAAGGAGAGATAATTTCTATTTTTTAATTTAACCAGGTAGTCTGATTGAGAAAAAATTCTCATTTGCAACAGCGACCTGGGAGAAGCTGGGGATTGAACCCAGGACATCATACACTCAAAGCATGCACTTTACCACTGAGCTACCAACTCCTCCAAAATACCACATAAATTTGTCATGAGTCTATCGTGATGCTGCCTGGAAACCTAATGAGAACTCTACTGTCAGCACGAATGACGGAGTGAAGATCTCTGAAGATCTCTTCAAGGTGACGCCGCATGAACTCAGATCAAGTAAGCAGAGTCAGCTGGCATACCATTGTGGTTCTGCAGGATATATCACTGATCATAAAGTGATGGTGCCTTTGATAACAATATATATTAGAATATAGGACAATCTAATTGCATTATCGATTTGAATAAAGAACAGGAATGCTCTGTATAACACGCCTGCTTTCAAAGAAAATTCTGCTACCAAGGCACAGCAGGTATCTTCCGATTTTTTTCTGTTTAATTTGAAAAACAGCTTTGTGTGCTTCCTTTTAATGGTAGGGGTATTAGAGAGACTGTTAAAAGGAAAGGAATTTTTCTCTTTCTGCAAAGGTAGAAAAGCTCATGCTGCACTTTAAGAAATGCACTTGATGAAATGTTCTTGTCTGGTCAGTGGGGAGAAGTAACTATCTGGGAAGATTGGTGACATCCTAAACTAAAAACAATTGTGCTGGTATAATAATTGAACATTGCACAAAATAGTTTATTGTATCATAAAATTGGTTTTATGTTGGGAAAAAAATGTTAGTAAAGTTACAAATGAAAGTATTTCTCTTACGTAAGTGTTCGTTTACATAACCTTTCCTTATAGTGCAGGACTTTTTCATTTTCTCTCAAACCTGACATGTGAAGGCCTCCTAAAGAGCAATTACTTGTGAATGCATTTTTTTAACCAAAATGACAGGTTAAACCTTTTAGTTCTACAAGCTCTCTGAATGTCTGGTAAAAGCCCAAACCATTATAATAACCTCCATGCTTAACAGTTGGCTTACGTTTCTTCTTTCTTCGACACACAACTGCAATAAAGGACACATCAGGTCTGCATACTCAGGTCTGCATACTCAGGTCGTGCTTTAGGAGCCACCCATTTATTGACCACCGACAACTCCTCAGTCATCTCTAACCCTCTGTTCTGTTTCTAGCGACCGTGGCCTTTAGACAAAACTGCGTTCTCAGTGGAGCAGCAGATGTCGATGCATTCAGAACCGTGCAAACGTTTTAAAGTGAAAATCCACAATAAAACGTTACTGTTATTTTTTTTATGTAGATACGTCATGGGGCGTAAGAGTGTGCTGACGTACGGCATGAAGAATGAAATAAATGCACTGGGGGCTGGCCCCACTCAGAGTCCCTTAGGACAATAATCTCAGGGTAAAGATGTTCAGGCAAACAACAGAGCACATCATATAGATGCTGTAAATACACTACCCTTGTAAAATGCAATCTTGTTCTAGTACTATATACAATCAATAGCAGGCTATTCTTTTTTTAATAATTACAAAACAAGTTATGTGAATGTTTGAAAGAGCCATGGCCATGTTTTTGTATCTTGGACCGTGTTGATCTTGTTCAGCACTGCATAAGAGAACTGGAATTTCAATAGCATCCCTGTAATCAGCAATAACAAGGCTGAATGCCTTGTCTGACATTCTTGCCCTTCCTAGAAACAGCAGAAGCTGTCTGACATGATGTCAGCGCTGATGTACCTCGTCTGATTTACTTGTAGATTGGGTGTAAGACTCTGCGCCAGTCTAGCCACTACACCTGGTGTGTGCGTGTGTACATCACGCTGCCTCACCCTGTAAGCTATTCTAGCCAGACCTATTCTAGCTTCTTAGTGAATTCGTGTTACTCAGTCCAGCTGAGAGAGGATGGACTTGGATAGAGGCAAGCCACACAGAGACGAGCCACACAGAGACGAGCCACACAGAGACGAGCCACACAGAGACGAGCCACACAGAGACGAGCCACACGGACAGCACGCAGCCAATTTAATTCAGGAATGTTTTTTATTAATTAAGACAATCATGAAGAGCATGTAGACAAAACACGTTTATGAATGACGCATGACGACCATCAATGAATGTTTTCTGGTAATTATCAGATGTTTTGAATCTTTATATAATTGGGGAGCTGTTGTTGACACGGGCTATTCAATGTATGTAGTGTGGCTGAGTTCACATGGTTGGGTGCGCAGCAAAATGATACATCGCAAATCCATAAAATAAAGAAAGATTTGTTACACATGAGTCATTTTTATAATTAACATATTTTACTGTGTTTCACTTACTCAAAGCTCTTCTCGCAAAATCAAAACATTAGAGAGAAAAAACTGCCAACAGTAAGTCACCCGCACAATGATTTATCACCCACTTTGTGGAAAATTGAGATATTGTGTTGTTTGTATTCCTGTTGATTACTCGCACATATCTATTTACACTTGATTTGGGCCAATTGTATTAATTGTGTAAATGCTGGATTCCATTGATCAGGTAGGCGTGTCTGAGTGGACGGGTATAGTCATTTTGAAAATGATTACGGTGCTTTACAAATAAAAAGAAAATTATCTTTCCATACAAAATCAATATAAAGCAAAACATAGTATTTAAAGAAAACAAGAGTAAAAGAAATTGCAGACATTTCTATTTGCTAAAATTATTAAGCAGTGTCAGAGAAAACAAATATAGTGAAAGTATAGCTAAGACAACCAAATCAGGCTTTAAAAACATTTGCTCCTTGGGCATTCTGAGGTAAATGGTCCTGACCTCCATATGAGGCCTGGTGGTGGAGACTAGTCCTGACCTCCATATGAGGCCTGGTGGTGGTGAGTAGTCCTGACCTCCATATGAGGCCTGGTGGTGGAGAGTAGTCCTGACCTCCATATGAGGCCTGGTGGTGGAGAGTAGTCCTGACCTCCATATGAGGCCTGGTGGTGGAGAGTAGTCCTGACCTCCATATGAGGCCTGGTGGTGGAGACTAGTCCTGACCTCCATATGAGGCCTGGTGGTGGAGACTAGTCCTGACCTCCATATGAGGCCTGGTGGTGGTGAGTAGTCCTGACCTCCATATGAGGCCTGGTGGTGGTGAGTAGTCCTGGCCTCCATATGAGGCCTGGTGGTGGTGAGTACTCCTGACCTCCATATGAGGCCTGGTGGTGGAGACTAGTCCTGACCTCCATATGAGGCCTGGAGGTGGAGACTAGTCCTGACCTCCATATGCGGCCTGGAGGGGGAGTGTAGTCCTGACCTCCATATGAGGCCTGGTGGTGGAGACTAGTCCTGACCTCCATATGAGGCCTGGTGGTGCATATGGTTTTTAAGCCTTTCTAGATGGTGTTGTGGTTTAGCGTTATGCTGCCCTGTTTCATCGCATCCTGTGTACACCGTCCAGCATAGTTATGTAGAGGGGAACATCTCCTTTTGGCAACAGGATGTAAATTGTGAGTCTGGGAATTTTACAGCAGCAATGGCAGGGCGGCATGACCTCACATTGCCTTTATATCATTAGACCCAGTGGAGATGACATGGCTCTAATTAGCTGGTCCGCTGAAATCAATTCATAGGCACTTGGTGTTTTGGGGCACCTGACCTTTTTCACAGAAATACCTGAAAACCAAATTTTCTCTGCGATATTTCCCGTTTCAGTCAGCCCGAATATAATGTGCTGCCGCGGGATGAGCGGTTATGCGTCCGGTTAATTACCTGTTGAGTTTCTACGAGTTCAGACAGCTCAGGGTGAGCTACAGTCGCACGGTTGATGAGAAAATATGAGGGTGTGTTAGCGAGGGCCCAGTTGTTCCGTCAGAGTGTGAATGGTGTGCCGAATCCCAGATGAACCCGTTCCCCCTCAGCCGGCAATTTGGGCACTCAAGCGAGCCTCCGCCCTTTGCAGACAGAGAGAACGATGAAGGGAGCAGAGGCTAATTAAACCCTGAACAGTTCTGTCTCCAGGAGCAAAATGGAGTCTCATTATATTTCCTTTTTACATAGAAAAAGAACAAACAATGTTCTCAATTAAACAACCTAACTGAGCGCCTTAACTCTTACCAAGGTTTAATTATGTATTCATGTTTTCACTAGAGAGGCAGGAGGGATTTTTTACTGTAATATAAGTTTCCTGGGTCCGGCGTTTGTTGATCCCTGGTTATTCTCTGAGGCCCCCTGTGGAGATTGGGCAGAACCACCTCACCATGGAGGGGACAAGTTTGAAGGACAAAGTGTTTGGTTTACAGGTGATGTCTATGTTCAATGTTCATATCTCCTGTGGATCCTCCCTGTCGTTTCACTGGTAAAGAAAACTAAGCCATATCTGGCGAGTTTCTTGCAAAATCATCTTTTGTGAATTCAGCGATTAAAACATACTTGTCGGACATCATTAAGACATTAATTGAACACACTATTTAATATCAACAAAAACAATGTAGCTACTCTTCTTTTTTTATGGCGGGCCTTCACTTTTGGTTTGACTGTGTTGCCTAACAGTACACATTTCTGTTAACACTAAAGAATCTGATTTTGTCGAGGGTAAAGGTTCCTGAAATGTTAAGAAACCTGCAATGTTGCGATACATTCCTGGCATCTATGAAAAAATAACAAAAGAACAATGGTTGCTGCTCCATTGCGGCAACAAACTTAGGACATTGATGTCAAGATATTTGCCTTCCAAAGCTCATCTGATGCCATCCTGAAATATTCAAGATCAGCCAAAAGCTAGTTTTAGCGGAAACACTGTTGGTGATGGCACAGGTGAGAGCAAGATGCTCTAGGTAGAGATCTGAAGCTGCTGAAAACTTCCCTGTCCTGATAGTAGGAGCGTTTGGATACGGAACCGGTAAAATTCCATTGCATTTCATCTTTCAATAGCAATGGCTGTATTCATTTGACTTTACTGTCAAGATTGTTTATCCCAATGTTTTGTGGACTGATAACGTTTTTCATTGAAGCAGTACAGCTAGACCCCGGTGAGGCTGAACGCTCCCATTCAATGGCTGCAATGCTTTTTGTCAGAGTTTTGCTAATGCCACAGGTGGGAAGAGTAGGTCAGGGGTGTATGCCTAAATGGTCGGGAGACGAAGCTCACCACCAAGGTCGGGAAGAAAAGCTCACCACCAAGGTCAGGAAATGGTGGCTCTGCAATACAAGTAGGAAAAAACATAGAACACAAAATCCACATGGTGACAAACAGTCTCCTGAATGGAATGCATCTACAATAACAAGTCATTTCTGAAGTGCACTATTTGTAATACCATGTTTCCTCGAAAGTTTTTGAAATGTAATTACAAATTTTCTACCATTTATATGGATTAAATCTTACAAATGGCACCTAAGATTCTACACACATCACCAATTTTAGTTGGCATAGTGTAGGTTGTACATATAATTTTTCCCCCATATACTTATTAGTTTGTGAACCATAAACCAACTACACGTTCAAATTGGTTTGCTTTTAAAGCAGGACAAAATGATTGCACTCTTGTCAACCATCCTTTCCAGACCCAGAATTAAAAGACCTCAATTTAATTCGTATATGCTTCAAAGGACCTTCCAGAGACACAGTCCTCTCAGCAGACAGGAAGGCTGCTGATAAAATGACTCATGCCAATATCTAAACTGTTCGAAAGTGCTTTTCAAACTGAGTGTATTGCAAAAACACCAGAGAAAACGAGTATATATCTTTCACCTTCTCAAAAAAATCCTGAAGTAAATTGTGGTAAGAAAGCTATTGTATATGGATCCTTTGATCATTGTGTACTGTAGGATGTAATGGTAATATTATTTCAATGATTGGCTATGCTTTTCAATTTAAATGATTATACAGGAAATTGTCGTGATTGTAGTCTGGTCTTGTCTGGTTATGCCCCCTCCTGGTCCTTGTATGTCAGTGTTTTGTGATTTCTCTGTAGTCATTTGATTCGTAACACCTGTGTTTGCCCCTCACCTGTGTCTAGTTTACCCTCACTATTTCTTGTATTTAGCATGGTCCTTTTGTGTCAGTACTTGTTGGTTCATTGTTGATGTCAGTCCTTATAACTGGTCCTTACATTTGTTGTTTTCTTTGTATTTGCTCCAGTTCCAAGTCATAGTTAAAGAAATAAAGAGATTGCTGGTTTTCCTGCAGGTAACAGCCAACCTTGACAGAAATATTATATAATAATATTGGATAGGGGCTATTTTTTATCTGTAGTCTCTTTGTAACATTGGACATTCACATTTTTGCATTGAGATTAAATGTGTTAATCTAAGTTGCAGATGTTAGGACTATGTACATTTTATTTCAGAAGTAGCTTTAATTTGGATAAAATACATTCATATTTTGTTCATTTTATGTGAAGTTGTCACCCTTCATTTGGGCACATGCTTTGAGGGCTTTCTTACAATTTTTCTTTGAACCAAATACAACTTTGTTTCCAAAAACAGAATGCAGTGGGGTGCCAACCATTTTAATGCTATATTTAATACAAAACAGTTACAAAGACAGTTCCATCATATCAAATGTTGTTGTTGACATTTCCTAGTTCCTTGAAAAAAAGTATGCACACTTTGAATTTGAAAAAAACCTGATGGAACACCTCACAACAAATTAGGTAAAATGGCAACAGGTCAGTAATATGACTGTAACATGTCAGTGTACAACTGCGCGGGAAAATAGTGCAACCGATTTTAAAATAACGTTCCTCTGCGTTTTGGGATCTCATCTATGGTACATAATATAATTAAAAGATTCCAAGTATCCAGAGACATATTTGAATGCAAGGGATGAGGCCAAAAACAAATATACGATGACTGTGAGCTTCGGGCCCTCAGGCCCTCATTGCATTAAAGACAGACACTGTAGTAGAAATCAGGAATCAGGCTCAGGAAACCCCTTGTTGGTGAACACCGCATGTTGCTGCATCCACATAATTCTAGTTAAATCAGATTTCTTAGAAAAACGAATAAATTACATATAAACAAGTTCCAGAAACACTGCTTCCGTCTCTGAGCCCGAACTGGATGTGATGTGAAAAAAACCTTCCTCTGGTCTGACTAATCAAAATTACAAATTGTTTTTCCTAATCATGCACGCCGCGTCCTCCGGGCTAAAGAGGAAAGGGACCACCCGGCCTGTAATCAGCGCACATTTCAAATGCTAGTAGCTGTGATGCTATCGGGATGCATTAGTGCACATGGCATGGGTGATTAGCACATGTGTGAAGGCGCCATTAATGCTAAACAATGTATACTGGTTATTCGAAGAACATACGCTGCCGTCCGGATGACGTCCTTTTCCGGGAAGGCCTTGCTTATTCCGTCACGACAACGCCAAACCACATTCTGCACGTATTCTGCACGTATAACAGCAGGGCTTCGTTTTAAGAGTCCAGGCGCTAAACTGGCCAGCCTGCCGTCCGGACATGTCACCCATTGTAAACATTTGGTGCATTTTGAAACTAAAAATAGAACCAAGGTGCCCTCAAACCGTTGGGCAGCTGAAATCCTATTTCAAGCAAGAATGGAAAAACGTTTCACTTTTAAAACTACAGCAATTAGTCTCCTCAGTTCCCAAAGTGTTGTAAAAAGAATTGATTAGACACAGAGGTAAACATGCCCCTGTCACAGCTTTTCTAAAACGTGCTGCTGGCATTAAATTAAAAGCACACCAGTGACGAAGCTTGTGGCCTTCCCTTATCTTTACCTTTTCTGCACTTCCTGTTCTGGTGTGATGCTCTCACAGTCTGGCTGTTTTGCACACTGCCTAAAAGGACAAAATCCCAGAGTTCCATCTATTGTTCAATAATACATTTGTGACAATAGACACAATAGTCAATGGTTCCATAATAAACAGGGTAAAAATAGTATTGTTTACCTGTGTAGTTACTCTATTTGTGTTCTCTTTGTGTTCCTGCATGCTGTTTTACCCTGTGGCGTCCTCTGGTAGCTTTCCTGATCAAAAGCAAATTACTGTAGCACGGTAGAAAGGTCCTCCGTTAATCTGTCCTATTAGTACAGTAGTCCTAAAAATGATGTTATGCTAGCTAATTCTATTAGGTTGTGAGACATTAGTGGGACACAAAACATTTGCCACAGATGTATCTTTACCTCTGGAGGGAGCAGCTTCTCATTTTCTTCCAGATCTCATGTAAACGTGCTGTTTGACTGTTTCCATTGAACACCTTACTTTCGCAGATAGCTCAGGACTCTTCTCCAAAACTCACCATCGCGATGTTATTTAGAAAGTAAAACACATCGTCAAAACCCTATAGGATTTGATCCAGAATTTCTTATAACAGATTACTCGAGTTCCCAGTTAGTTACTTTTCTGAGTTGTTGTCCAGGTATACCTATTAGATAAGTGTGTGTGTTAGATCTAACTTTAAGAAAGTTGAGACGTGCACAGTTTGATTGTAACCTTGTAGCCCACAGAGGACTTTATTGACTGTCAGCCTTGGAATGTTCAAATTGATGTGGCCCATTCACTCCTATCGGTTCTTTATAAATCAGTAGAAGAAGGGACCCTTTAAGGCAAAGCCAAAAAAACGCAGGGCTTTCAGTGTTAGATCAATCTGTTCATCTATTGTCAATTCTGACTGCATTATCCATCTCTGTTGTATTGATAAGAGACATGCTAAATTATAATTAAGTAATAGCAGTTTGGAGGAACAGGAAAATAAGATATTGTGATGTTTGGTATGAAAAGACAGAAAATAACACATTCTCGCCACACTCGAGAACTAACGAAACATACGCGTTAACGTGACCTACCGTATAACACATTATGATGTGATCTTTAGGGTCAGCCCAAGAGCAGTTTTTGCTGTAAGGACTGTGCTCGGTAATTACCTACCACAACCTTGTACACCTGTTGATATGGATGCTGCTTTGATGTTTTCTACACTAAAAATTGCTTTATTGCCAAGCATCTGTGACACTCACAAAATAAGTTTTGTTGAGATTATAACTTTTTGGTTCCTTTTATTGTAATACTATTTTATTTAAACTGATTTTTATATAAGTGAATACTAATCAGAGATTACCAGGAAAAAACATACAATGACATGTAATTCATCAAATGGACACAGGGTGGCAGTAACCACCAGCCGCGTCACACTGGGACATTTAGCGAAGCGCAGAGCAAGACGAGCTCATAATCCGAGTTAATGGGGAACGAGCAACAGTTGTCCTGCGTCACTGATTCCTCTTTAATATTTCTAATATCTTCAGGTTAGTTACACACCTTAGTTTTATGTGACTACAGTTGTTTATAAGCGAATATGAATCCCAGGTGACGGATGCTCTGTAAGCTAAAAGTAACTAAAATGTGTAAACAGTTAAGTTTAAAAGTATGAATTTGAGAAAATGGCGGTCGACGTCCACAGATTGTTTATTTTATTTGTTTCTTACGGCTCCGGGGCATTTGTGGGTTATTTCAGTGTGTGTGTGTAAAACAATTATGAGTATAATATAATGTTAAAAGAGTAAAACGTTAATGTGAATGTGCATCTTAAGACCATTTACGGCCGCGGCCTTGTTTAAAGGCGCACATTAGCATTACAATGATACAGATTCAGTTAGTAAAGAGCGCCAAGTTATGAGGCAGAGATGTTACTATTGAAGTTTATGTAAGTGTAAAGGTAATACAGCTTAACTGCAAATTAGATTTATTCTGTTATATAAAGTGAACACTTATAAAATGTACAGTTATTACAAAAATACAAATTTTGATAAGTCATACATTTATGTGAAAACAGACTTTTGGAGAATTTATGGCTTCATGTTATCCAAATGTGGATATAACCTGTGCTTCAATGTATAGCAGACCAAAATAACAGAAAATAATTCATGTTTGCAGATACGAAGTTGAAAATAAACATAATCCGAGTTAATGGAGAATGGAGCAACAGTTGTCCTGCGTCACTGATTTCTCTGTAATGTTTCTAATATTTTCAGTGCACTCCCATCGGAAGGATTATCTATATATCTGCCAGCGGAGACCTAGCCGGGCCCCGCTACACTTCTCATATTGCTCTCCTCATCAGAAGGTAGTAGTATATTTTAAAATGACAACTTCATGAAAAGGCATTGTGCTATTTAGCTGCGACTGATGGCGACAGTGACCCGCTGTGAAAAATATTGATAATAATCATTATTTTCATAATTAATATCAAACATCAGACTGTTATTTTAATATTATAGTATAGAAATATAATGAAAATCGTTTCATCAAAATGACAACTAGTCTCAAGCTTGGTTCAAGCCTTCATTTTGTTGCTGGCTGACATGTAGCTTGAGGCACCCCAAGGCCATTACAGTTTTATATAAAACAAAATCCTGTTTTTGACCAATCTGAGCATACTTTTGTCAAGTTATCAGCACAAGAACTGTTAACATAAAGAAAACCTCAACGTTTTTCACCCTCACCGTCTTTCACAAATCTCTAGGTTATAGTGATTTTTTTAACTGAGGTGTAAGGTAACATAATACTTAAGTCTGGCCATCAACACACAGCTATTCTGGTCATTTATTTTTTTTACATTTTCTGGTCCACAAGGTGAATGCCTATTGTACTATTCATTTTTTTAATTTGAGATTTTATAAATATATATATTTATATACATTTTTTACCTTTTGAAAGGTCTGAATGCAGTCACTGTCAATATGACTGAAAACGGAGAGCCTCTGAGTCATTATCATTTAACAAAGTGCAAGGCTCCAGTTTCTATTGATTTTCAACATGGAGGAGTCGGTAGCTCAGTGCTATAGAGTGCATGCTTTGTATGTATGATGTCTTGGGTTCAATCCCCAGCTTCTCCCCAGGTTGCTGTTGCAAGTGAGTATTTGTTCTAAAATGGTCTTCCTGGTTAAAAGAAGGTTAAATAGATTTTTCTTCGAATTGTACTGCTTTTTATTAACAATGCTCAGCACAGGGCTGCTCAATACTGTAATACTATTCCTGGAACAGTACCATCTTGTAGGTTCTCTCTCCAACCCTATTTATGCTCACCAAATTCCGTTAATGAGCTAGTCAGGTAAGTCACAACTGAGGTTTGAGAGAACCCGGTGCCGTCCTGGAAGGTAGATCTCCAGGACTAGAATTAAGCTGCCCTGGCTTAGCACAGTTTAAAACGTTTCTATATAGGTAATATTGTAAGGATATTGAATAGTATTTCCTAAAAAAAACAATCTACCACAGAAATGCGAAGGGATATATGAACCATATATTTCTGTGATTTTTATTATTGGGGGCAAATTCTGGGTCCAAGCTCGTTTTTAGTTTGTGAAAAAAGCCTTGGAGAACACATGTTCTCGTCCTTTTCAAAGGAGAAACACTACGTGCGTTTTATATTTGATTCTGCTTGCAGTTGAAATAAGGTCCAGCTGGCACAAGTCCACAATCACGTCCATGCCAGGTTTGTGTACCAGACCACGTCCTTTGCATATTGTTTCAACTTTGCATCCGCCTCTCAAAATTTGAGAACATTTTGCTACATGCCTCTCCTGCCCCTTTCCAGTACCAGTTTGTGTTATTACTGTCACCAAACGCTCCTAGTCACTCTTAAGAGTTGTCATTTGTCTGTGAAAATTAGTCTGTGAAAAGTTGGCTTCAATCCACCTGCCATTCCATAAACATCCGTTTTTTTAGAGAGATAACTTTAGGGCATCCGTGATTTTTTTTTTTTTATATCATAGATATATCATCATCTATGCACAAAACAAACCCTTGTTAACCCAGGTTAATTAAGAAAATGTCTTTCATGCCAATTCATGCCTATTCAACTATTGTAGTCAATAACTAAGATTTTCAGTTATTCAAACCATTAGGGTAACCTATATAATATTAATATTTAACCCAATATTGCAGTGCTGCCGTCACGTAGTGAACGCCAAACTAACATACTATTGAGAGGATTTTTGTTTTAAGTTGATCACACCACAAAGTTTTACAATTTTTTACTTTTTATTTATTATCGCGGAACATAAAACAATATTGTGGGTTTTACCACATACACTATGTATTCACAATAATACACCATACAGCTACAAAGAGAGACTGAACCAAAACAAAAAAACACTTATTTTACATACTGCATACTTGACATGAAAAATTTAACCAAGAACAATCTTTGAACTCAAAAAGGAATGTAGCTGCCAGTTGTGATGTTTGATGTATTTTCTTTTTTTGGGGGGGGGGGCATAATTAAAACTTGAGCCTAGCTTTAAAGATGGACAGATGGGGTAATCCATGTAGATCAGCACCAAGACCAGGGTTTATATTGTCCTAATATTTGTGTCTGATTTTGAGATAGGGGGGTCACAGAGTGTAGAGTAGGGTAGGGACGGGGTGAGGGACGTGGGAAAGGGGGAGAGTTAAAGGAAAAGGAGGAAGGGGAGGGACCAAACACGTGAGATGTTTGAGGGGCTAAAGTGTGAGTATGGAAGTAAAGGGACAAAATAGTGGGAGTACACATTTGCTATGGTCTAATTGTTCCATAATCTCAGTATCCTTAAAATGTACAACATACCCAAAGGAATAATGTATAATAGCATCCAGCAAATCAACAGGATCAAGTTCTCAATTAAGATAACAGTCTGTTCACTTCAAAATAACTTTATGCATCAATCCCCGCCTCAGAAGCACGTGGTTCCTTGATTGGAACCAAGGGCCAGAGGATTAATAAGTCTGTGTATAAACAATGTGAGTGCTTCAATTCTAACAGTTTTCTTACAATTTTCATGACCTTAAACATGAATGGAAAATGACTATAGAATGAGCACCGGAGCAGTTAAAACGGACATATCCTTAAATATTCTCTTATTATTCTAAGAGAAAAAAATCTGCAATGTGACATTACCCATCCCCACAGTTCCACAGTGAAGTTAGAGGGAAATGTAGGACCGTAACAACATCCTCCCAGAGATCTGCATGAGTGAGGTGCTCCCATGGGCTCGATCTGTCATTTTCATCACGTCTTTAATAGAAATTTACAAAATTAAAAAATTCATATTAAGTATATATGATCAGCACCCATTATTACATATAGTATCTAAATATTACTCAATGATTATAACTGTGCATGGATCATGCGTTGGGCTTATTAAAACCGGGAACTTCGTACTAACAGTGAGTCGAAACAGTATTAGGAGTAGTTGTGAATGGAGGCGGCAGGTGTATAACCCTCTATAGTCCCAAAGTTAGTCCAAGTCCCGTTGTTGGCCATGTCTGTGACAATCTATGACGATCAAAAAAGACAATACTACAAACTAAACGACCAGGTCTCATCTGGTGTCGCCCATAAACGCACTGCACCTTCAATACGCCACTACACGACTGTTATACTGTCATGGTTTTTCGTTACAGTGACGTCCGTTGTCCGTCGCTACTGCTATCACCACCGTCACTGGTGATAGGAAACACACCCCGACGGCACCGTTACAGACGGGTTTCCCTCACCTGATAGTCGAACACAATGGACACGATAGATTCCCTGGGGCTATGCCTCCTGGGGCTATGCCTCTTGGGGCTATGTCGCTAGAGGTCTCTGACACAAAATACGTCCGACCACTCGGATTCTGCACATGTGGGATTCTCGTGTTTAAAAAAAGAAGAAGAAAGAAGATAATTGAGCCTCAGAGTGGATAGCTGGATATCGTACTTTCGTTGATAGGTGGCCTGATTACTGATTAGCTCAATCTTTTCTCATGAAGGAAGGTAGACTGGTTGGCTGCTGTTATTGTGTAGAACAGTAATTATGAAATCACCACAGCAGTTTTAAATATACATCTCGGCAGAAAAACTGACTGGACTAAAAAGCCTGGACTCATTCATGATTTAGTTATCATTCCTCACCAGTTAAATAATCTTACCTAAATATTTTTAATATTTACATTTTTAATCTCTCCAAAATCAAAAACAAAACAAAGCTTCAAGTTCTCATACTCAGTTCTTTCTTTTTTCCTCATTAAAATCAAGATTGAAAGTGCTTTTATAAATTCTTTTCTTCTGTATGTACAATTTGTATTAGCTATAACAAAACAAAAAAAACTATAACAATCATCATCATAAATAAGAATTAAAAAAAATGAAATGAGTCTGTAGGTGAGAGGACACAGGGATGCTGCGGATGTTCCTACTCTTTCTCTGTCCTCAACGGTGCCTCTGTGTGTCTGTGTGTGTGTGTGTGTGTGTGTGTGTGTTTCTAGCGTGCAACCATGACCAGTGTCTCTGCAACATTGAGGTATAGAGCTGTATCTAGACCGCTTTAAAAGCACCACCACTAGAGCACCAAGCAGTCTCTGGTAATAACAAACACAACCACACACTCACACACACACACACACACACACACACACACACACACACACAGACACACACAAAGCTGAAAGCTGGATACAATGTGCCGAGCTTCAGAGAGTGAGAAGCTCTTTGGCTCTCTACCTAGGTCCTCAGGGCTTGGGGTAGTGAACACTGTCTCATGGAGCCAACAGTAAACCTTCCAGGTTAGCACCAACACACAGGGGCCGGACTGTCTCGTGGGGGGCCAGCCAAAACAGTAAACCTCACAGGTTAGCACCAACACACAGGGGCCAGACTGTGTTGTGGGGGGCCAGCCAACAGGAAACCTCCCAGGTTAGCACCAACACCCAGGGGCCGGACTGTGTCATGGGGGGGCCAGCCAACAGTAAACCTCACAGGTTAGCACCAACACACAGGGGCCGGACTTCTCGTGGGGGGCCAGCTAGCAGTAAACCCCACAGGTTAGCACCAACACACCAGAGAGGGCTAGCTTGCTCTTACTTGGCCTCCTGGCCCCAATCTGCCTATTCAACACACCCTTAAGGTTCTTAGTGCAACATGTGGAAAGCAGATTCACAGCCTCCTGTAGCCTCCTGAGTCCAGTATGTTGCCCTTTAAATGTTCACCTAGTGACTACAGCCCATTGAAAAGTGGCAACCCAGAGGCAGCCATAACCGACCCAGTCTGACGTGGCTGCATAGAGATACAGCTAGCTCGGCTTCTAAACAACAGCACCATGCAGATGTGTGTGTGTGTGTGTCGGTGTGTGTAGGGAAAGCACCAGTGTGTGTTTAGGAGTGCATTTCTGTCCACACACTATTCCCATCACTGTCTCTGGATTCAGTGTAAATATCTTGAGTGGCCCTGTGTTGCCCGTGGTTTATTGGACGGGCACATCGGCCCTCATGCCTCAAAGGAGTAAGGGTCTGTGCTGGCTGGCTGACAATAGCTATGTGTGTGTGTGGGTGTCTGTATGTGTTGTGTGTGAGACAGAGTCTGTTTTTGTAAACACATCATTTTACAGTGGGTCGTTGCTGCCCTCTAGTGCTTCATCTAGAAGCTCCCCACAGGAGACCAGGAGGGCGAGATCTCATAACCGAAACCTGAAGGAAGATGACCACATTTATGCGTGTTTGTTCGAACTTGTCCGTCTACGTTGAAAGAGCACCCTTAAATTCAGCACCTAGTGAGAAAGAGGGGAATGACTGTCATCGTTCCAGTGAAGGGGATGAAGATAACGATGAAGCACCAGTAGAGCTAGGTCGGGGTTCGGAGTAGAAATGGAGAGAGAACAACCCTTCTCCTCAGCGCAAGGCAGCTGGCAGACAGGAGAGATGCCGTTGGTTGAAGAAACATGTGAGTTTGTGGGACGCTCCAGAGAAGTTTCTGTGGGCGGCGACGTTGCTGTGGTCTCTCTCGATCGCAATGAATATTCATGTGTTTACAGTTCCACGCCGTGTCGTTTGGCTGTCAGAAAAGAGCCTTGCGGTGCTGAGAAAGGACCTTCTCATTGTACAGTTAAGAAAATGTCAAAGGTCAAAACAAAATAAGAAGCAGATTTCACAAATATGGGAAAAAGAAAGAGCATCTGAGAGGAATTCCCCTCTGTAAAAAAACAAAATAAAAAACAACCCATCACATTCATCAATAATAACATTAATGAAAAAACAACCATATAAAAAAGATAATAGAATCAGCATCATAATAATAATAATAACAACAACAATACCTGTAATAACAACATTGACAGTAACAATAGAAATGGTAATAATATTGATAATAATAGCAATAACTAGGGGCGTCATTAAAATTCTATTAAGAAAGAGAAGCAATGGAGTCCCTCCTACAGAGGAGAGAGGAAGAGCACCACAGGCTGCAGAGTGTCTGTCTGGTCCAGGGTAGGGCCCAAACTGCTGCCTGACATGAGGTAAAAAACGAACACAACCAGAGCACTCAAACACCTAGTCGCTTCTTTCGAGCCCAGAGGACCAGAATGCAGGAGGTGGAGGAGGATGGAGGGAGTCACAGGACTGAAAGTGGGCTGAGTTACTCATCCCCTCCATCCTTAGACAAAGTGGCTGTAGGGCCCGGTGAGGGTGGTGAAGGCGTAGGGGGACGCGGTAACCATGGAGGCGGTGTGCTGGCTGGGAGCCAAACGTGTCACGGGCCCCACTTTCTTGTCTGTGGTCGGGCCGGGCCCCGGGCTGACCCCTGTGGCCGTGGCCCCCAGCTTGCGCTTCTTCCCGGGTTTGATGTCCTCGTAGGGTAGCCCCAACAGCGCAGCCTCCTGCTGCCTCTCTCTGGCCCGCTCTGCCAGCATCTTCATTTTGGCCTCCCACATCCACTGGCCGTGGCAGGGCTGATTCATGTTCTTGTGCTGGTAGAACACCAGGGAGATACGTGTGGGGTGGGAGCGGTTGGGCTTCTTGAGCGGCGTGGTCGCGTGGAGCTCACGCCGGGCACACTCGATCAGGATGGAGCCATGGGCGGGCGCCACCGCCACCCCCCCGATGTTGGGGTCCAGGAAGTTGTGCTCGCTGTCCGACCACTGCTCCTCCTCCTCCAGGTCCTGTTCTCTCTGACTCTGACTGTTGGCCTCACTCGGGGTCTGGGCCCGGTTAGGATCCCAGCAGGCCTGGGGTTGTCCATCCAACGGCTGCAGGGCGTCTGGGAACTGCCGTCCCTCCGGGGCCGGGGACGGTGTACCTGCCATGGAGCCTCCTGAGGACTTCCAGGCCTTCTCCTGGAGCCCCAGGGGGGTCGTGCCGCGACTCTCGCTCGCCTTGGACCACATCTTTTCGGGGAATCCTCCAGCGGGGTTGTACCCCAGGGGTACCATGCCTATGGGCCAGGCCTTAGGCTGGGGGCTGGGAGCTGGGCTGTCCCAGTGGCACGGGGTGCTGGGTTGTGACGAAGGAGAGGGAGACGGAGGTACCTTTAGTGAGGGAGATGGTGCGGGGGAGGCCCGTGGGGTGCCGGGGTAAGAGTGCCACTGCTGGGGGTACGGAGAGGGCTGTTGTGAAGGCGCTGCTGCTGCTGATCAGGGTATATAGAGGTCTGGTACGCTCCCTGCTGGTGGAACTGCTGCTTATCTGGAGTGAAGCGAGCCTCCAGGGGTGTCGGGGTTTTGGGGTTGCCATCCCAGCTGCTGGGCACCATACTACCATTGGGCTTGTGCCCGAGCCAGGGCCCTCCGGCAGCGCCAAGCTGTGGGGTGTTGCTGGGAGCTCTCTGGGGATGGGCGTTCGCCCCCTCGTACACTGGCGTGTCTACAGGCTCCTGTTTGATGACGGGGGTCCCTCTGTGGGAGGGCTCTGAGGAAACGGACGAGGGCCGGGATTGGTTGTAGTCGGGCTGCTGGGGGTGTGGGTAAGCGCTACGATGATGTTGGTTTGCTAGGTCTTCGTGCTGCTGCTGCTTGGTGTGGCCAGGATAGGACGGCGACGGCTTGGCCTGGGGGCTCTGAGCGTCGGACTTCTTGTCCGCAGGGCCCTCGGGAACCTTGGGGCTCTCCTGGTGCCAAGAGCTGTTGCGGCCTTCGTAAGTGAGCTCATGAGGGAAAAGTGCATTGGATTTCGGAGGGAAGTTATAGTAGCCGTAGGGCAGTGCTCCGGGTAGATTGGGGTGGTAGCCATTGATGGGGCCCGGTGAAGGTGGGAGTGCAGAGGGCTGGCCATTGGAGGGGAAGCCTCTCCTAATGTAGTAGCCAGGGTGAGGGGGGTAGACGTGGTAGGGATCAGTAGTCTGGGCAGGGTAGCCCTCCAGCTGGCCGTTGAAGGGCTGCAGGCGCTGGTCTACTGGTTCCTTCTTCACGTTGGGCTTCATCTCCTCTTTAGGAATAGCTGTAGAGCAGAAAAGACAAAAAACTTAGTTTTAATGTCCACAAGGTTTTACTCAATAAATCAGTGCTTTGATACCTACATTGGTTGCATTTTAAGTAGCCCTTACCCTGGATCTGAGCTAGCTTAGCATGTGTCACACAAAGGTTTGCAAACTCTGGGCTAAGGTTGTCGCTAGCCCACTTTATAATGTGCAAGTATGAAGATGCCTTGTGTGTATTAATCGAGATACATAAGGATATGGGAAATTTCACTTTTTATCTCCTTGGTCAGAGAAATGTAGATACCATTTCATCTCTGCATGCATTTCGTAGGAAGTAGATAAAAACCGCTAATATGCTAGCTCTTAACATGGGAGTCCCATTCATGTCGTCCTACAGCTAACACTAGTTAGCAATTGTAAAAATGACGAACTGCTAATTCCATTAAGCTGGACATACAGACATGAAAATGATATCAACAAATTCAACCATATGTGGCAACGGGCCTCATTATCAAACTGGAAAAATGCCTTTAAAGCATCCTCTCCATTCACATATTATTATACTCTATCATTATACCATTAAGCTGGGTGGGTCTGTGCTTAAATACAGGGGTTATGTGTCTGTTATTATCAAGCACCATTCTCCCACACGAGTCCAGTGAAGTTGAGAGGTCGTCTCACCCTTATTGCCGTGTTGTCTGACAGGGGAGCCAGTATGCCGGACCTCCATCTTGATCACCGTTTTCTCTGGCGTCTCAGTTGGGAACTGCTGCTTGCCTTTCTTTTTCTCAGAGGCTCGGTTCTTGGCGTCCAGGCGGCGCTGGCGACATGACTTTGCGGGTTCGGGCAGCTTGCGGACTTCACGCCGGAAGTTGTTGAGCACCTGTATGGCACCGGTGCTGATCTTACGACGCTGGCCTTCCTCACTGCCAAACTCGTCAGTCGTGGACGCCTTGTAGAGTGGAAGTACGTGGAGTTGCTCGTCCTCTGGGATCTCCCCAACCCTACGATTGTCCTCTTTAGTCAGAGTACACACCTGAGAGTGGACAGGAGACGGCAGGGTGTTAGTATGTAGACAAACACAGTAGAGCAGAAAGGAGGTTCATCCCCGTACATATAGGAGAGACAGAGAGACGGATAAAGAGAGACAGTGATAAAGAGAGACAGGGAGAAAGAGACAGAGAGACATGCAGAGAGCAGACAGTGCTAGACATAAAAAGGCAGAGCGTAAGACAGCCAGACAGTGAGACAGACAATGAGACAGCCAGAGTGGCAGGCAGACAGACAGGAGGGTGTCCTACCACAGTGCAGCCGTTGTAAAGGTTGTGCTGGTCCTTGTGAGCGTGGGCACAGAAATCCATACAGGCGGTGACACCTGAGAAAGGTCGGCCTTCCTTCAGACCCAACCTGCAGTCGGCAGCCGTGGTCTCATTCTTACACTGAAGGACAGAAGCATTACACATCACAATACAGACCATACTGACTCTAATAGACAGGAGCATTACACATTACAATACAGACCATACATACTGACTCTAATAGACAGGAGCATTACACATCACAATACAGACCATACTGACTCTAATAGACAGGAGCATTACACATCACAATACAGACCATCACAATAGACAGGAGCATTACACACAATACAGACCATACTGACTCTAATAGACAGGAGCATTACACATCACAATACAGACCACTAATACTGACTCTAATAGACAGGAGCATTACACATCACAATACAGACAGGAGCATTACATACAGACTGACTCTAATACAGACCATAGACAGAAGCATTACACATCACAATACAGACCATACTGACTCTAATAGACAGGAGCATTACACATCACAATACAGACCATACTGACTCTAATAGACAGGAGCATTACACATCACAATACAGACCATACTGACTCTAATAGACAGGAGCATTACACATCACAATACAGACCATACTGACTCTAATAGACAGGAGCATTACACATCACAATACAGACCATACTGACTCTAATAGACAGGAGCATTACACATCACAATACAGACCATACATACTGACTCTAATAGACAGGAGCATTACACATCACAATACAGACCATACTGACTCTAATAGACAGGAGCATTACACATCACAATACAGACCATACATACTGACTCTAATAGACAGGAGCATTACACATCACAATACAGACCATACATACTGACTCTAATAGACAGGAGCATTACACATTACAAAACAGACCATACTGACTCTAATAGACAGGAGCATTACACATCACAATACAGACCATACATACTGACTCTAATAGACAGGAGCATTACACACAATACAGACCATACTGATAGACAGGAGCATTACATACAATACAGACCATACTGACTCTAATAGACAGGAGCATTACACATACTGACCATACTGACTCTAATAGACAGGAGCATTACACATACAATACAGACCATACAGACCTAATACATACTAGACAGGAGACTCACAATACAGACCATACTGACTCTAATAGACAGGAGCATTACACATCACAATACAGACCATACTGACTCTAATAGACAGGAGCATTACACATCACAATACAGACCATACTGACTCTAATAGACAGGAGCATTACACATCACAATACAGACCATACTGACTCAATACAGACCATACAATACAGACCATACTGACTCTAATAGACAGGAGCATTACACATTACAATACAGACCATACTGACTCTAATAGACAGGAGCATTACACATACAATACAGACCATACTGACTCTAATACTGACTCTAATAGACAGGAGCATTACACATCACAATACAGACCATACTGACTCTAATAGACAGGAGCATTACACATACAATACAGACCATACTGACTCTAATAGACAGGAGCATTACACATCACAATACAGACCATACTGACTCTAATAGACAGGAGCATTACACATTACAATACAGACCATACTGACTCTAATAGACAGGAGCATTACACATCACAATACAGACCATACTGACTCTAATAGACAGGAGCATTACACATCACAATACAGACCATACTGACTCTAATAGACAGGAGCATTACACATCACAATACAGACCACATTACACACAATACAGACCATACTGACTCTAATAGACAGAATACAGACCATACTGACTCTAATAGACAGGAGCATTACACATCACAATACAGACCATACTGACTCTAATAGACAGGAGCATTACACATCACAATACAGACCATCACAATACAGACCATACTACAGACTCTAATAGACAGGAGCATTACACATCACAATACAGACCATACTGACTCTAATAGACAGACATTACACATCACAATACAGCATTACACATCACAATACAGACCATACTGACTCAATACAGAATAGACAGGAGCATTACACATTACAAAACAGACCATACTGACTCTAATAGACAGGAGCATTACACATCACAATACAGACCATACATACTGACTAATAGACAGGAGCATTACACATCACAATACAGACCATACATACTGACTCTAATAGACAGGAGCATTACATATTACAATACAGACCATACTGACTCTAATAGACAGGAGCATTACACATCACAATACAGACCATACTGACTCTAATAGACAGGAGCATTACACATCACAATACAGACCATACTGACTCTAATAGACAGGAGCATTACACATCACAATACAGACCATACATTAGACAGGAGCATTACACATCACAATACACACTCTAATAGACAGGAGCATTACACAATACAGACCATACATACTGACTCTAATAGACAGGAGCATTACACATCACAATACAGACCATTACAATACAGACCATACTGACTCTAATAGACAGGAGACCATACTGACTCTAATAGACAGGAGCATTACACATTACAATACAGACCATACTGACTCTAATAGACAGGACATTACACATTACAATACAGCTGATAATAGACAGGAGCATACACATGACAATACAGACCATACTGACAATAGACAGCATTACACATCACAATACAGACCATACTGACTCTAATAGACAGGAGACTCTAATAGACAGGAGCATTACACATCACAATACAGACCATATTGACTCTAATAGACATTACACATACTGACAATACAGACCATACTGACTCTAATAGACAGGAGCATTACAGACATACACAATACAGATCACAATACAGACCATACTGACTCTAATAGACAGGAGCATTACACATCACAATACAGACCATACTGACTCAATACAGAATAGACATAGACAGGAGCATTACACATCACAATACAGACCATACTGACTCTAATAGACAGGAGCATTACACATCACAATACAGACCATACTGACTCTAATAGACAGGAGCATTACACATCACAATACAGACCATACTGACTCTAATAGACAGGAGCATTACACATCACAATACAGACCATACTGACTCTAATAGACAGGAGCATTACACATCACAATACAGACCATACTGACTCTAATAGACAGGAGCATTACACATCACAATACAGACCATACTGACTAATACAGGAGCATTACACATCACATACAGACCATACTGACTCTAATACAGGAGCATTACACATCACAATACAGACATTACACATCACAATACAGACCATACTGACTCTAATAGACAGGAGCATTACACATCACAATACAGACCATACTGACTCTAATAGACAGGAGCATTAGACAGGAGCATTACACACAATACAGACCATACTGACTCTAATAGACAGAGCATTACACATTACAATACAGACCATACTGACTCTAATAGACAGGAGCATTACATTACATACAGACCATACTGACTAATACAGACAATACAGACCATACTGACTCTAATAGACAGGAGCATTACACATTACAATACAGACCATACTGACTCTAATAGACAGGAGCATTACACATTACAATACAGACCATACTGACTCTAATAGACAGGAGCATTACACATCACAATACAGACCATACATACTGACTCTAATAGACAGGAGCATTACACATCACAATACAGACCATACATACTGACTCTAATAGACAGGAGCATTACACATCACAATACAGACCATACTGACTCTAATAGACAGGAGCATTACACATCACAATACAGACCATACATACTGACTCTAAGGGTGGCTGGGATGATGCTAATGTGTTACCTGGTTACTGTAGGCCTGTGGAGCCAGACGCTTGTACAGTGGAGCCAGTTCAGTGGCCAGATCCTGGAAGTCATCCCTGAGTAGATCCTCCTAATGCGAACACAACAGGTCGGTATTAAGCAGCGTCATTTGCATATCGGCGTGGTGTTTTGAATAAAACAACGGCGCACGGGAGGTAGTGAAGGACAAGTATCTAGGGAGGACGGGTCATGAACCTGGCGGTGTCTTACCTCCTGGGGGTGGTCGCCGGCCAGTCTGAACTTGCGGGGCGTTTTGCTGCGGGCGTACTTGCAGCCGTTGAAGTACATGCTCCAGGAGCAGCCGAAAGAAAACGAAGCACCACAGAGGTCAGGGTCCTTGCCCTGGCACGCACATGTACGACTGCAGGGGGAGACATAGAGCATAAATCCGGTCAGCGTCCCCCGATCAGGCGTCGACCCAGTAAACTTAATCGTTCAGGCACAGCCGGCCTCACTGTGTTTATCTCCATTGGAAACAATATGAAAGTACTCTGCAGTCCGAAAAAACATGTGGTGATTTCTACACCTATCTAGAGTTTATCTGGCATAGATGTTTACAGAAATGTTTGTGTGTGTGTGTCATATAAACACATTGCAGAGTTGACTGTGCATTTCAGAGGAATCATATCTAAGTAATTTAAGGTTAAGGGAATGTCTCTCACTCGTCATTGAGCCCACAGCGGCGGCTGGTGGTGTTGCCAAACTTGGTGAGGGTGTCGGAGACGTCGCGGTAGAGCTTGTCACCGAGCGCTTGGGGCACACCCTCCCACGCCATGATGAGAATAATGATGACTGTGTTGGCACAGTGGTGACCGGCCCGGGGACGCACCAGACATAGCAACTTCTCCTTCTTACTTTCCCGGCGAATCACCTAGCAGAAAGGGAGGGACGTGGTGAGATCCACATCTGCATTGTCCTCCGCCACGCTCCAACCAACTGTGTGTATTAAAAGTCTAGAACGACCTCTTCTCTCATCTGCTCCTCCTCTATCCTCTCCTCCTTCCTCTGCCCTCCTCTATCCATTCCTCTCCTCCTTCCTCTGCCCTCTATCCATTCCTCTCCTCTGTAACTAGTGACTGTTTGAATCTATGAAACCACTCATTAGGTGAGTGTCAGAAGTAATTAACTAGGCGGAGGCCCCCAGCTGGGAGGCAGAGGGCAAGGAAGACCCCCTACTGCTTTACAGTCTGTCTGCTACCATCCAGTCTGCTTTACTGTCTGTCTGCTGTTATCCAGTCTGCTTTACTGTCTGTCTGCTACCATCCAGTCTGCTTTACTGTCTGTCTGCTGTTATCCAGTCTGCTTTACTGTCTGTCTGCTGCTACCCAGTCTGCTTTACTGTCTGTCTGCTACTATCCAGTCTGCTTTACTGTCTGTCTGCTACTATCCAGTCTGCTTTACTGTCGTGTCTGCTACTATCCAGTCTGCTTTACTGTCGTGTCTGCTACTATCCAGTCTGCTTTACTCCCACACATGTTCTCAGCGTTATTTCCTCGTGGCTCTTGGTGTACGCAAAATAAAAAATGTGTCCGTTTTTGCAACACTGTGATTATAGTGAATGGTTTGCTGTTCACCACACTGGTGGGCTTGTCTGCTGAGGCCTGTGTGTTGGACCAATCACAGACACAGCCTGATAATGACAACAACGGTGTGGGACAGCCATACTGGCCAGCCAATAGAAAAGCGGCTACGGTTGTCTGGAGTGAGGTCGTCTGTTATGTCAGGTGACTGGTACTCACCCACTTGGCGATGGGACATCCTTGAGAGCTCTTGCCCTCCCGGCCCGTGTAGACGACCTTCTCAATGCGGATGGCGTCACCCTTCTCTCCGTACCTGCAATACAGAAACAGTGTTAGCATCTGGGACCGCCTCCGGCTGGGTTCTAATCCCGGTAAGCCACACCCCCTCTGGTGTTATTGCTTCATAAACCGGCAGCACCATGTGCTTCTTCCTGCATGACCAAAACGCGAGACTTTGGACTCGATGAGAGATGGACGCGTCTTGTCAATCACGGACACCGTAATCTGGCTGGTGGTGGGAGGCCAAGCAGAGGGTTCATACGAGTCTGTTGATATTCACACAGACATGTGACTGGAGCAGCCAAAAACCCAATGTAATCTGACCCCTGCATTGTCTGCATGTGCCAGAAACTCTAAATCAAACTCAAACCGCTGGCCATATTCCAGGTATAAATCAAACCCATAACACTCTTAGGTGGTTTAATGTCAGAGCTGCAGCCGATGTTTTTTTTTTCTATTGTGTGTCCATCCGGAGACCATTTATAGGGCATTATCCAAATAAAATTAACTGCTTGAGTGTAAGCTCTCCTGGTGTGTGTGCGTGTGCGCGCGCACCTGTCTACTCTGGCATGTGTATCCATCTGCACAATTTGGCGAGATAGGCAGGATTATCTCCCAGTGTTACTTGAATGTTGGCCCACAGCTCAGCTTTGGTCCCCGTGCTTTAACCCTGTCATGTTGATAACATCTCCTCTGAGACGTCCACCATGGAGGGACACATGTGGCTCGCTCCTGAATGGGAACCCATTCACCAATCAGCGGCCAGTCGGACGCAGAGGGGCTCGCCCTCCACAGGGGTGGGCCAATGGGGTCAAAGGTGGGTCAGGGGTCAGGAGGAGACTATGGAGGACTTTAGTTCTTACGTCACCCCTGGAACAAACAGAGGGCTCTCGCCCTGTCCTCCCTTCTCCTACTCCCTCCTTCTCCACCATCCCCCCACCCACGACCCTCCACGTCTCCTGTCCTCTCAGGATATTGATGTGTCACTGGTCAATAGAAATAGACCGGTTTACTATACATCCATGTGGGGGACCCAATTTACGCAGTTTAGTCAGCATAAGGAGTAATGCTTTCTATCTCTATTTCTCACCATCCATCCCTCTACCAGTCCCCCTATCTCCCTCTACCAGTCCCCCTATCTCCCTCTACCAGTCCCCCTATCTCCCTCTACCAGTCCCCCTATCTCCCTCTACCAGTCCCCCTATCTCCCTCTACCAGTCCCCCTATCTCCCTCTCTACCAGTCCCCCTATCTCCCTCTACCAGTCCCCCTATCTCCCTCTACCAGTCCCCCTATCTCCCTCTACCAGTCCCCCTATCTCCCTCTACCAATCCCCCTATCTCCCTCTCCCAGTCCCCCTCTCTCCCTCTACCAGTCCCCCTCTCTCCCTCTACCACTCCCCCTATCTCCCTCTACCAGTCCCCCTATCTCCCTCTACCAGTCCCCCTATCTCCCTCTACCAGTCCCCCTATCTCCCTCTACCAGTCCCCCTATCTCCCTCTACCAGTCCCCCTATCTCCCTCTCTCTACCAGTCTCCCTCTCTCTACCAGTCCCCCTATCTCCCTCTACCAGTCCCCCTATCTCCCTCTACCAGTCCCCCTATCTCCCTCTACCAGTCCCCCTATCTCACTCTACCAGTCCCCCTATCTCCCTCTCTACCAGTCCCCCTATCTCCCTCTCTACCAGTCCCCCTATCTCCCTCTACCAGTCCCCCTATCTCCCTCTACCAGTCCCCCTATCTCCCTCTCTCTACCAGTCCCCCTATCTCCCTCTCTCTACCAGTCTTCTATCTCCCTCTCTCCCTGGCTCACCATCTGATCTGCTAAGGGTGATATTTCCTGTTCCTCCTATTGATTCTGGGTCAGGCATTCCCTAGGGACAGGGAGAGGGGAGGAGAAGGAGAAGAGTGAGTGGGGCAGTAGGAAGCAAGAGTATGAGGACAGCAGTCCCAGGGAGAAAGAAAGAGTGATGGTAGCTCACAGCTGTGAGAGGGTTTAGTGCCAAGAATCAGCCGGCTGAACCAGCGGCTCCACATAACCTCCTGTTCACCGGGAAGAGGAGAGAAGAGGAGGAGAGGAATAAGTGAAACGTACAGGAACTGGAGGAAGAAGAGAACGTGAAGAAAAGGGAGAAAAGATAGATGAACAAACAGCACGAGAAATAAGAGGCGACCGATGCCTCTGATCAGGAGAGTTGTGGGCTGTAATCTAACTCAATCTCATGGGTATAGTACCCTAACACGTACAGTACGACAGTATCCTGTTGTGTTTCCTTCTCCGCCCACCTAGTCTCTGTTATTTCCTATTTTAGGCATTACTTCATTTAAGCCCTGCCTTACCTAGAGAGACCTACTAGTATGCTTCAAATGTACAACGATTCCTTTGGGCCTAGTTTGATATCAGTCAATATCAATCTCTGACCCGGCAGGCTTCAGGTGTGGTACAATCTCTGACCCGTTCAGGCTTCAAGTTTGTTACAATCTCAGACCCATTCAGGCTTTAGGTGTGGTACAATCTCTGACCCTTTCAGGCTTTAGGTGTGTTACAATCTCTGATCCGTTCAGGCTTCAGGTGTGGTACAATCTCTGACCCGTTCAGGCTTCAGGGGTGTTACAATCTCTGACCCGTTCTGCTTCAGGTGTGTTACAATCTCTGACCCGTTCTGCTTCAGGTGTGTTACCTGGATTCCATGAGCTCTCGTATGGAGGCCACACTCGGACCAGAGCCCAGGTGATTGTAGTATGGACCCTCGTCCTTCTCCAAAATTTGCTCTGTAAAAAAAACACAAACAAGAGAGAAACATTAGAAATTGAAACAGATTCCTTGTTTGTTGTGAACGGGCTTGGCGAATAAAAGTCTTTCAAATTCTAATTAGAAGAGTTTCGTATGCAGTTTCTACTGATCAATTTGCCTTTTAAAATGCTGAACGTCGCTTAGCAAACACAGTTTGAACACATGACTGATTTGATAATGTTAGATAGTTGTTGATAATGGGCCTCTGCACGCCTATGTAGTTATTTCATATAAAATCTGCCGTTTCAAGCTGCAATAGTAATTTACAACATTTACAATGTCTGCAATGTATTTCTGATCAATTTCTTGTTAATTTTATGGATATAAATGAAATGTGCTTATAGAAAACAAAGATTTCCCAGGGACCCCAAACTTTTGAATGTCGCTGTATGTTGTGTCCTTCAGGTCAACAATCACAGCTCAGATCCATTCATTCACAGTTCCTAATGTTTCCATGGTTTGGATTAGTGCAGATCTGTGCCAGCAGAAGTAAAGATTGCCGGTTTGAGAAGCAAAATTCAACACAGCTGTGCCTGTGACTGCCTGACTATGTTAACACTGTAAATAGTAATGTGACTCAATGCATCAAGTCTAGATGGTGTTGTACATTGCGACATTCACTGCCAGCACAGTAAAACAAGGAAAATACAATCTTCTCGGTTAATGTTGTCTGTCCCCACATGGGAAAACAAATATTTAAGTTTTAAGAGAACATTTAAATTTAGTTTAGGGTTAGTGAGTTAGGGTTAGAGGTTAGCAAAAATAGTATTTTCAGTCACACTGGGATAGTAAAATCAGTGTGTGTGATAGCAAGTCGGGAGTACAAGCGGGTTTCTGGTCGAGAGGCAATCTGAGGTCACATTCCAGTGACGGCACAGGGAGGAACCAAGGCAAGGCGTGGTCAGAGAGAGGCAGGAAATACTCCTTAGGTCTACTGGTGGAAATAGAACTGGGAGTGTGAGAACTGTGTTTCAGACGGAGCAGCTGAATGCAGTGAGGAGACCAGTCACATGGAAACCACATGGATCTGATGTTTATCAGGGGGAGAGGATGCTTCCACTATCCACAGAATGCCAGGGTGTTTCACGGACATACTGTCCAGATGAGTCGAAATGTCTTACTGGCCGACAGAAACATTAACCAATTGCAAAAGAGGACCTACAGACCAAACATTCTATTCCCATTAGGCGTAATTCTATGTCTCCAGTTGGACTACACCCTACAACTGTACTTGCCTAATTACATTCATCGAAAGAGACGAGTGAATGAGTCAGTGTGTTTTCTTGGCATTTATGCGCGTGCGTGGTGTGTGTATACGGGTGCGTGGCGTGTTTGTGCCTGTGTATTATGTGTGTGTTTGTGTACATGGGTGTGTGAGGAGTCAGGTTACATATGGGCTGATTCAGTGTGGTGTTGACAGGGGAGTGTGTAAATAGCATTCACTATGGAAACCCGAGGCCCGTCTGGTGGCCTTTGCTCTCAGTAAAAGCCTCAGTGCACACAGCAAGTGTCCTGCTCAGCTGCTCTATCTATCTCTCTTCCTCCGTCCCTCCCCCACTACCCTGAACACACACTGAACACTAAACTGTTTAGAGACACGCTAGCTCTGTTTAGCACTGCCGAACACTTTTATAATGGCTACATCGATACTCGTTAGAACAATTTTGATTAACTAACGTGGAAAACTGCAACACCGTCCAGCCGTATTGACATCTTCTGGATTTCTAGCTACAGTGTTAATCAACAGGATCACACTACAACCAGACTGAATACAGAAACTAGTGCCATCCACTAGTTATACTACACATATATTTATCCCCTATATGTCAGCAGACTGAGCAGTGGACTGGTTGGGGACTGGAGCTACATCCCAAATGGCACATTGTTTCTGATGTGGCACTCTACTGGTCCTACGGTCGCTGATGAGAAGAAGTGTGCTAAATGCGGATCCTAGTGCCACTTGGGACTGAGACAGAAGACTGCAAGCCTAGACAGAGTGGCCTGCTCTCTGCCAGCCAGACCCACACGACAACTCCACACAATGGGCTCCTTCTGTTACTCTATTGTCCCGCAGTCTCCCCCTGCTCCTTATACTGTAGCTGACTGGGGGGTAGAGGAATGGGACCCCTGATGTAGCTGACTGGAGGGGATTTGGGACCCCTAATGTAGCTGACTGGAGGGGGGTTTGGGACCCCTGATGTAGCTGACTGGAGGGGGGTTTGGGACCCCTGATGTAGCTGACTGGAGGGGATTTGGGACCCCTAATGTAGCTGACTGGAGGGGGGTTTGGGACCCCTGATGTAGCTGACTGGAGGGGGGTTTGGGACCCCTGATGTAGCTGACTGGAGGGGATTTGGGACCCCTGATGTAGCTGACTGGAGGGTAGAGGTGTGGGACCCATGATGTAGCTGACTGGAGGGCAGAGGTGTGGGACCCCTACAGAACATTCTCAGATACACCTGATATGAGGGGCTGTGGAAGAATAGACTGGGCCAACTGATGAACAACAGAAACTGACTTCTACATATCTATCGATATGGTTGATATATTTAGCTAAAACTGAACCGATATGTTTGGAAGATGGCATGGATGTATTCAAAAGAGTATGTGTGTTTCTATGCCAGAACATTCACTTGGAGTGTAATGCGTGCTGTGAGCCAATATTGGCAAAGATGTGGCAACATAAAAACAGACTCACACACACACAGACTCCACCACACACAGACTCTCTCACACACACACACACACAGATATATACTACTTACCAACACAGTCACAGGTGGGGAACTCGGCTTGGAGGTCCTTGGCGGGTGTGTCTAGCAGGTTCTTAGTGGGCGTGTCCAGATAACGCAGCGGCGACTCCAGGAAGCCTTTAAGGGAGGGGTTGAGGGGGAATCTGTCCTTGGTGGGGGTGCTGTCATCTCCCTCAGAAAATAATCCAGTGGTGGAGAGGACAGTTACGTTTCCATTGGTTTCAATTTTCATGCGTTTGGGCACTGTGGACGGGGAGTGGGCGGAGAGCATGGTGAAGGGGTCTGGAAGGATTTGCTGCTGCTGGACCTCCTCGTGCAGCTCCTCCGCTGGCCTCTCGGTGGAGGGCTGCGGGGTGGAGTTGGAGGCTGCTTTGCTCACGCCGTCCGTCTGCTTGGTCACCTCCGCCTCCTGGTCTGCGGTTGTGGCTGCAGTTGGAGCTGAGGGACCAGGACTGGAGGACCGGGTGGATGCTGATGGTGACGCGGGCCTGGCTTGTCCTGAGTTAACGTGGGGCTGAGATTCTGTCACCGAGGGCTGGGCTGAGGGAACCTGGTCCCGGGGCTGACTCTGGACCTGAGAGCAAGGATCTGCGGCCAAAGATGCATTATCTCCGAACTCTGCCTCAAACTGGCGGATCAGTTCTTCAAACTTGGGGTCCAGGGAGCTGAGGCCTGGTATGGACTGAGAGGTTGTGGAGGTCTGTGTGGCAATGGCATCCCCTGAGCTAGCCAAAGCTGCCAGGAGAGGCTGAGTGGACATGGCTGGAGTGTTAACAGAGAAGGCAGGAGTAGAGATAGAGGCTGCAGTAGAGCTTAAAATGGATACCTGAGATTGGGCCGGGGCCGGGAGGCCTGCGACAGCCTGAGTGGGGCCGATCGGGGGGAGAGTAGCGAAAGGGAGAGAACTTGGGTGGACGCCGGCAGGAGGCACAGATGCATTCTGGGTGAGGGGAGACCGTTTCTGTACGGAGATCTGGCTCTGAGGCAGGAAGGTCGGCAAAGAGGCCTTCTGCTTGGTCTTCTTGATGACTATCGGTTTTGACTTAAAGCCGGATTGGGGCAGCATCCCACCTACTGACTGCTGCTTGATGATTGGAGACACCCCCGTCGAGCTCTTCCTCCTCTTGGGCTCCTTGGACTCCTGCTTGATGGCCATTACAGGCAGGCCATCGGGGCCCATTTGTTGGGGCCACCACTTGCGGAGGTTCTGGCAGACTTGGGCAGGCCGGGAAGGGCAGAGCCCCGGAAGGCCGCCGGTGTTGTGGAAGAGGTTCCTCCGGTGGTGGAGGTGCTGCTGCAGGGCTGTATGGGTAGCCGGGGAGAGAGGTGGACCAGGGTACCCGGGGTGCTGCTGCTGGCCGTTAATCAGGCTGTAGTGACCTGCTATGGAGGCACAGGCAGAGCTCTGGTAGTCCCCTGAGTCTACCTCCTGCTTGATCCGAGGCCCGCCTGGTTCCTGCTTGATGTGGTGGTGTGGGACCGGCATCCTGAAGGGACCATTGGTGTACTTGACGCTGCAGTCCCCCAGCAGCTGCTTGAGTTCGGACATGGGATCCCCAGCGCTGCGGCCACCGGAGGACGGAGCGGCGAGGAGCGGCCGCTGTTGGGAATCCGAGTTCGTCATCATCCACTGGTTCCTCTGCTCAGGGGCTCCGCCGGGGCCTTGCTGCCACTGCTGTGACTGGGGGTGAGAGCTGCATACCTGGGGCGCCCCAGGGAGTGGAGAGGCATGGGCCGGTTGGCCCTGAGACTGGGGCCGGTGCTGCTGTTCCCACGACACAGGGCTCTGCTGGGCCTGAGGGAACAGTCCGGGGGGGACGGATTGCGAGCGCGAGGATGACGAATAGGCGAAGGTGTCGGCGGAGGAGGGCACCGGGCGGGTGCCATGCTGGGGGTGTGGTGTGGGGTGTTGATGGGCAGGAGGGATTGACATATGGGGGACGGGTGCAGACAGCTGGGTCAGGGCCTCAATGGCTATGGCCGCCTGCAGACTGATGTTCTTCTCCTTGGCGATGGACAGGACCTGCGGGGAACAGGGGATGGGAGCTGGGGAGAAGGGCACAGAGCCAGGCTGTCGGCCGTGTTGGTGCGGATGTTGATTACTGCCGTTGCCAGGCGGGTAAGCGTGGTGATGGGGCTGAGGCTGAGTGGGCTGCTGATGAGGCGGTGTCTCGGCAACCATCTTGGAACACGTTGTGGTATTGTCCTTTTTCTCCACGGTCCCCACCTGTTTGATCCTCTTCTCCAGCCACTCCAGGTAGTCCGGGCATTCCGGCCCTTCACAGTCACAGTTCGGGGGCTTGTGGCCATGCCGTGCCTGGTTCAGGGCAGTCCGTAGAGTGTTCATGTCCTCTGTGGGTTTCCCTCCCTCGGGGACTTGGAGCCTGGCTTGAGCGGGGGCCCTTTCAGCGATGCCCATCTCCTCGGTGAACTTCTCAAACAGCTGGGCGGTTTGGGACTGGGGCTCGGGGTGGAGAGGCTGGGAGCCCATGCCCACGCTGGCGGAGAAGGCAACCAGGTTGCGTGCATCCTCCATATCTGCCTCATTGACAGGCTTCCCAGGATTCCTGCCAGTACTGCTCCAGCCACTGCAGGGCAGCTGTTGCTGGGAGGCTTTTTCATGTCCAGTTACCCAGCCCTGTCCTGGGGGAACACTCCCTGATTGCTGGGGCTCCATCTGGGGCCCCGGGTCCGCTCCACCCTCCTCATAGGTGTCGCTATGATGCGGGGTTGCACCATTGGTCAGTTCCAGACTCAGCAAAGTGTCCTCTTCGAAGCGGTCATGTGACCCAGTTTCCATCTGGCCTCCTCTTCTGGGGCCATCCACTGAACCAGCGTCCGAAACAGTCTGAGAGAGAGAGAGGGGGCACAGGTTATAGCGGTGGGTGAAACAGTAACTCTACATCAAGTTTGAATAAAAAGTAGTAAAAAGTAGTAGCAATAGTGTGGATTGTCTCTGACTAATGTGTAGAAGTAGTAGTAGTGGTAGAAGTGTTAGTGGTAGTAGCTGTAGTAGTAGTAGTAGTAGTGGTTGTACTGGTAGTAGTGGTTGTTGTTGTAGTACTAGTGTTGGAGGTGGAGGTGGTAGTAGTACTAGTGGTGGAGGTGGTAGTAGTACTAGTGGTGGAGGTGGTAGTAGTGCTAGTGGTGGAGGTGGTAGTGGTAGTAGTAGTAGTAGTAATTGTAGTACTAGTGTTGGAGGTGGAGGTGGAGTAATAGTAGTAGTTGTGGTGATGGTAGTGGTGGTAGTAGTAATAGTGGTAGTAGTGGTAGTAGTACTGTGGATTGTCTGATGAATGTGTAGTAGTAGCAAAACTCTTTAAATGGGTGGCAAAGTAGTGATTTTGGTACTACATTGATGAATAACATCTATCCAGACCGTAGAAATGTAATACTTCTCCAAATAATGATGGCAGCCCTGGGTTTATGGTGTAATTGTTGATGCCATTTCACAAACCATTAGAGGACATTAGAGACATCGCATATTACTGCTCACTGGCTGTGATGACATCACTGTTTTTCTGGACCTGCACAAGGACGGCCCTAAAGAGACAGACTGCTACACTATGGGGAGGTTCTGATTTTGGAGGGAAAAGCTAAAAGACACATTGTGACAGTACAACCAAAGCAGTATGCCGTCAAAGCACATTATATTACCTTGAAAACCCTTTTACACATAAGACCGTGGGTTTTAAATGCAATAGATGTGAGCTTGAATCATGTTTTTTGAGTAGTGACACTAGAAATATCAGACATTCTGTCAAAGGGGTTTGATATTCTCATTACAAATTTACATTTAGCTTTTTTGATTTTACATTTCAAGTAATTTTGCTAAAGCATATTATCCTACTTCCCCATACTGACAAGCAGCTGACATACAAACAGGTGATCTATTCAATGTAGGTCTATGTTACTTCCTCTTTATGAAAATATGATCTGTCTATCTATCTGCCTGTCTAAAACAGAAACTAAAATCTATGTAAAACCCTTCTACAATATAAAATCCAATATCCAAGGGACAAAAGATACATTTCAAATGCTGTACTTCTGTTCTTTTAGCCCTACAATTCAAACCAGTAAAGTAATTAAGGAAGTCTTTAACATGATACTATGAACCTGCCAGGCCACAAACACCCAGGCTAGAGCGGGTGAACGACAAAACCTGGTGAGAAAAACGTCAACACACAAAGTGTTGTCTGTAAACACACAGGTACAGGTAGACATGAATGTAAGCCACGGTGGGACAAACAAATGTCTTTCCAGACAGAGGAACTAGACTGCTTTGTTGTGAGTGAGAACACAGCTCATGTTTGTAGTTCCATCAGTCGGTTGGACAGCTGAAGTGGGCCAGACATCCTGCTTCCCGTATTTTAAATATATTGAAATGAGCCTTTTGAGGGCTCTAATTATTGGGCGAGCTGCTTGCTCGAGCCCTTTGAATTCACCTTCTGCACCGGGTGTCTAGTGGGAGTCCCGGGGGGTGGGGGTGGGGGGACAGCCGGCCGGCGATACGTGAGAGGCACCACGTTGCACTGATCACATAGGGGGTTGACACAGATTAGGGAGTAGAAAACAGTTTGCAGAACTGGAGTCTGTTGAAACAGCATGGTAAAGAAACACCCAACAGTAACCCACAGGCAGTCACGTTGTTTTGGTCGCTGCTCTCTTTTCCTCTTTTTTTTCGCAATACGCTGACACTATTTATCTCCGGCACAGTAAACCAGAACTATTGTATCACTGAGTAACACAGCACACTCAAACCGAAACCCTGCTATCATACCGGGGTCCAAACCATAACAGAACCATAATGCCGGTCTCATAACAGAACCATAATGACGGTCTCATAACAGAACCATAATGACGGTCTCATAACAGAACCATAATGACGGTCTCATAACAGAACCATAATGACGGTCTCATAACAGAACCATTATGCCGGTCTCATAATAGAACCATTATGCCGGTCTCACACACTGTGGTTTTCCTCCACCTGCAGACACCAACACCACAGAGCTTCTGACAGGGCAGACCATAGTGCACAACTATTTACAACGTGCCACAACCTACTGTTCTGCCAGGACACACAACTACACCCACCTACACACACACTGGACACAGACCTAAACACTGGACACAGACCTAAACACTGGACACAGACCTAAACACTGGACACACACCAACACACACTGGACACACAGCTACACACACTGGACACAGGCCTAAACACTGGACACACACCAACACACACTGGACACACAGCTACACACACTGGACACAGACCTAAACACTGGACACACACCTACACAGACTGGACACACACCTACACACGCAGGACACACAGCTACAAAAACTGGACACAAACATATACACACTGGACACAAACCTATACAAACTGGACACACACCTATACACACTGGACACACACCTACACACACTGGACACGCACCTAACTCACTGGACACACACTGGGCACACACTAGACACGCACACACCAGCTCTAATCCAAAGCATCAACGCGTCTAACCAGAAGAGACTGCCGAACCGGTTAAACACAAACGTCTTTAAGGTGAGCCCTTTAAACAACACACATGTTGGTGGCCAAGCGAGCGAGTCTGTCTCCACCGCCACTGTACCAGCACACGCACGTCTTCACCTCACGTCCCCGCTTCCACTAGACCAGAACAGATGCCCTCAAGGTTGACAGCACAAAGCAAAAAAAAGGGAGGGAGGGCATAGACGTGTTGGGGGAGGGGAGCATATAGCCTGGGAGTGGACAGCTGAACATAAATCCACACAGTTAGACACATAACACAACCCTCCCCCCGTCTTTCCTGCCTCTCGCCCCGGAGAACCGTGGAGGAGCAACCGTGACAATAAAACCGTGGAAAGAGTGGACCCCCGGCCGCGGCTCCAGTACTTACGTGGGTCTAGACGTCCTGACAGCGGTAGAGAAGAGGCGGACAGAAGCATGGACTACAGAGGTGCTAGGAGACGAGCCACAAGGCTTTTTTTCCCGGTCGGTGCGGCACACAGGCACAGAAGCACCAACATGCACTTGCGCGCTCTAACACACACACATACACACACACACACACCTCCCCCCAACGCACGCTGCTCCTCTGTCTCTTCTTACAGCCGTCTCTTTCTGTTCTCTCCCTTTTCCTCTCTCATTATCTCTTCGTGCTCCTCCCTTCCCTTTTCAATATCCCTTTTCTTTCTCTTACGCTAACAGTCTGCTTCTCCTCACAGCCCCCACCTTCCCCTCTCTCTCGCTCTCTCCCTCTGCTCCCCTCCCTCTCACTGAGTCTCTCTCTCCCTCTCCTCCCCTTCTCTCTTCTGTGTGTGCAGAGCAAGAGGCCATTATCTGAGGCACAGTGGGCACGTACGAGGGAATGGAGGAGTGTGCAGAGAGAGAGAGAGAGAACTGGGGGATGGACGCTAGCGATGGAGCCCTGGAAACAGCAGCACAGTGCAGCAAAGCTGTTACCAGGCAAAGCTCTCTCTCTTTCCCTCGCTCTCTCTCACACAAGCCCTTATTGAATACTACGACTTTGAGTGCACATAACACGGTGTTTCGTAAGACATAAAACAATATGGTTCGTCTATTTAGCCGTGTCTAGCAGTTTGGAAGTCTCAAAGCAGAGATTTATTTTAAGCAGAGGTCGGCGGAAGCAGCGAAACGCGGGCGAATGCCAATCTCAGTGCAGCTCGCTATGACATCAACAGGAAAATAGAAAAAGGACAAATTACAAACAACATCAAAATGTCTGAAGACGTGGTCCCTAATCCGACTCCACTGTCTTCTGCACAACGAGCTGTACTTCCATGGTGGCGCCCGTTTCGGTCATAGTCCTAGCCGGTGACAAGGTCTTCACTGGTTTCTCAGTCTCCTACCACAACTATGTTAATAACGGCTACTTGTGTCTCTACAGGTCAGTTACCTTCACGCCTGCTGATGTACCACTCATCGGCAGGTACCAATGAGAAAATACTAGCAGCTTAGTAAAGGAGAGACGAAGCATAGCGTTTCTTCTACATTACCTCCGGATAGCCATTGCTTGACAGTACTTTAAAGGCGCAAATACAGTGTACACACGTTTTTCTAAAGCGTGCGAATACGCGAGGCAGAGAGGAAGAGAATATGGGAGTGAATGTGAATAACAAGAGAGAGGGACAGAAAGAGACGTGAGAAGTGGCGGCATGAGAACTGGACAAGCGGCTGTTCAGGACAGTTGGTAACAGACTACAGGGAGAAGGAAGCCAGAGAGAGAGAGACGGAGAGGAGAGGAGAGGAACGAGAGACGTTGACGATCAGAAATGCAACATTCGCACGCGCGTAATCGCGCCGTAAATTGTCTTATTTGTGTGATTTGGTCTCAGGCAGAGAGAGGAAACCAAAGGGTAAGAGAAGGACCAGGGAACAAAGATAGAGAAGCAGCGGCGACTGAGAGCCTCGTCGCTTGACAGAGACATTCACGGCGACGCGATGCTACTGGAGACGTCGACAAACAGCAACAAGACTTTCACTAACGCCTACGAGGACAGAAACTAGTCAGCCTTCTCTCCATCTCTATGGTCGAGCTTGCTGTCCCACTGCCAGTCGGTTGGTCTCTCCCGGGTCATTCTGTCCCACCAATGTTCTCGCAGTGTCATTCTCTCACCATTGCTGTGTCTGAGCAGCGCCGTCACTTCACTCCAGTTGCTCATGCTAGCTGTCTCACCGCCCATCTGAGGTAATTCTCATCTCCCTGTCCTCAACCTCTCCCTCCACAGCGCCGCCGCTGCTGCTGCAACTCTGGAGTCAGACATTTACACAAGAGGAGAAAAACATGGCCGCCGTCTCCCCGCCACTCCATGACGATCAGATCCCGGTCGGCTCCTGCGCAGTTTTGTTCGCTTATTATGACTGAGCATGTGTGCTGCGTCCTGCGCATTGGCTGGATTAACTCGAGTAACCTCTCCCTCGATATCTCTTTCACTCTCTCTTTCGCTCTAGTTTTTTCTGCCCGCCTTTTCTCTCTCTAGTTCGGGTTCTGTGACTAACTTCCTCTGCTTCGTTGCAGTTTCACGGTAGTCCAGCCCTGTCTGAGGCTTTGGTTCTGTGGCCCTGTTAGTCACATAGTCCTCAACCAGCTCTGCCTGGCACACACACCGCACACACACACACACATTCACGCAATAACAATAACACACACGTGTGCGTGCGTCACCGAAAACACGAAACAATCCAAGCTAGTGGCTTGTAAAAGGAAGTGTGCCGTGTCACATGTCCAGGAAAGACCAATGAGAGAGAGGCAAAAGAGAGAGAGAGTGAGATTGCGGAGTGGGCGAGAGAGCTAGCGGAAATATGTAGTTATGACATAGCTGTTACATCATCAGAATCTCCCAACCTTGATCCCACCCTGACTGCCAGCCTCTCTCTCACACGGTAGGCAGATGTGTGATATGATACAGAGCGTAGCCCCCTAACCAGAAAACACACATTCATTCATACAACCCCCTGACTAGAGCGTACTCTTTTCTCCAGCGCAGTGACGCAGCATTTTTTGCGCTTACAGAAAATGTTACCCGCGGTCCTCTGTTCAGCGCCAAACAAGACAGCCATTGAAAAACACGTGAACACACACGATAGCATTTATCCGTTGTTTATATGATTTCATACATGAAAACACTACCAATGTAAATTCACAATATAAAGTTGATTAGCTAAAGAGATTTTTAAACGAATGTTGTGTGACATAGCATATTTCTCGGCAAGGTTTGATAAATATTCTTGGTGCTTGTAATAAACAACTAGAGGCCAAACGCTAACACATATACGCACTAGTCAGCAATTTGAAAAATACATTTTCACTAGTTTGATACAAATATGACTGTTAATGACCTAACAAAACCAGGCTGTGTCACACAGAGGTTTATGTTCGTTAGAGCTACTGGTCGTGACAAGCCAACTGATGATTGGCATTCATCTCACCTCAGACAACAGAGCTGTTTATCCAGTGTGTCAAGACCACCACCTCCCTGCTGAGCCGTACATACCCTGGTAGTCCTCAGTGCCTCAGAGTCACACCCAGGTTGATGGCCATGACTGTTGTGTGAACTAATAAAGACACAGACTGTTGCTGGTCCTGGAGATGTTCTGTGTTAACTCTGGCAAACCAACCATTTATAAAGACATAATACAATGATAATGTAGCTCAGGTAATAATGTAAATGTAATAGGATAATGAATATGTAATAATATGTATATAATGATGTAATGTAAGTAATACAGTTTTTTTTATTCGCTTTGGTACTATTTTCACAACGAAGGTGTACATTTTCAAAACTCTTAGTACAATTATCCAAACTGATCACACTTGTAACGCACCTAGTCATTCTTTCAAAACCTGATTCAATGCTTTCAGTCCACATAATCATTGTTTCAAACACCAGATTATTGTAATATGTAATGGGAACATTTGGTTTAATCACCGAAACACAACAGTATGACCTTCTTTCAGTTTAGTACTTTTAACATTCAGTTCATCCAACAGCAAACAATGCAAGATACATGTTTCAAATGGGCCTTAGAAGTGCTGAACTTAATATGCTACAGTACTATACAGTAAAAGAAAGATTATACAGTTTCACATTAGGCGAGACACACTACACATTACATTACCGTACTTACATTTACATATTCTATAATTTCCAAAATATCCGTCCTATGTGTAATCAAGTAAAGGATCAATGAAGATCCATCCTCTACAATCATTTGGGCAAAAAAATTTTTACGTATTTTTCAGATATAATTGTAACATAGGTATAATTTCTATTACGTATGTAACTAAATGAGAACAAAACATAACATTTACAGTAGTGCACACATTACATTGCATGTAATTTGGATATCACCTGTCTTGAGCATTTGGCCATAGATTCTCATCCACATCTCATTTCAGTGAAATCAATTAGCAATAACGAGTATTCATCATGTGTGGTTAATTTATACGTTTGTACAAAAACACATTTTATTTCTGTAGTTCTCAAAATCGATACTGTTTATTGCTGAAACTAAAATATATAGGTTTACCAAACGGTTCAGTGATTAACCATTAAGATTAGTTGGATTAAGTGTTGGTCAAATGTATTTACGCAAATGAGATCAGAAGCAAATCAAAAGTATTGTGAGCATTGCATTGTGAAAGACAGTAACTTCATATGAAAGGTATTTCTTTGATTTTGTGCATTGTACTTAGTCAATTGAAAATATGATTACATGTTTGAAAAAACAGACTTTTTGATGATCTGCTTTGAGTTTTGTACTAACAGTTGTGAGGTTTTACCACATACTTGTGAAAATAGTACCAAAGCGAATAAAAAAAACTGTAAACATACACATATGTAAGCCATATACCTTACCAGCACAGTTACTACTACTATAGTACTATGACTGCACAGTTACTACTACTACTACTATAGTACGATGACTGCACAGTTACTACTACTATGGTACTATGACTGCACAGTTACCACTAATATAGTACTATGACTGCACAGTTACTACTACTATAGTACTATGACTACACAGTTACTGCTACTATGGTACTATGACTGCACAGTTACTGCTACTATAGTACTATGACTACACAGTTACTGCTACTATGGTACTATGACTGCACATTTACTGCTACTATGGTACTATGACTGCACAGTTACTGCTACTATGGTACTATGACTGCACAGTTACTGCTACTATAGTACTATGACTGCACAGTTACTACTACTATAGTACTATGACTACACAGTTACTGCTACTATGGTACTATAGCAGGAAGTATCATCTCTCCTATTGGTCCTTCACCATTTCCAACAGAATATGCGAGTCTCCTATCCAAGGACCAACCCTGTTTCGCCTCAGAGACAGGCAGGCAGGGGGATGTGGCATGTGCACTTTGAACTCCTTCAGATACATTCTTGATTACAGTGTGTACGGTCCCCAGATAGAGCTGGTTATGCTTTTCCAAAGTCCTAGCACACACAACAACACGGGTTACTGTCCAACCACAGAACACATAATAAACATTGTGACTACTCTGAAGTAATAACCCAAATTACATATAGTGACTGTTGTGCATTGTAAAAACTACAGGGTAACTACACACCAAAAGGTTTTGGGTCAAATCACAAGAAAGGTGGTGTTTTCACGAGAGAGGCCTGATGGAGAACGCTTCCATTGACCTGTGAATGATTCCGGTTGTGTAGTATTGTGGTACAGTATCAAACAAATGAAATAATCTGACTAATAGTAAGACAATTGTCAGTAGGTGTGATTCCACATCTTAACTCCATCTCTCTCCTCCACACTCACACACACACACCGACAGACACACACATGCACAGACAGACACACTAAGCAGAGATTTGCCCTTGTAGGAGTGATGACAGAAGAATGCAGCTGCCTTTACCTCTTTGTACCGTGACTAAAAAGGACTGACTCATCGTCTCCTCCAATCTTTCACCCACATACACTGACTAAGAAAACAAAAAACACATACTCGCACGCACACGCACACAGACGCATTTCCTACAACAAGATGACAGGTGGTGGGTGAACCTCAAGGATGAGAAAGCTAAAACATTGATCAGAATGATTAATCATTTCTAAAAGGAACAAAGAGAGTGATTTCTCAGAAGTTCTTCCCAACATTTTTTGTTACTCTGCCACCAACTGAATTTTGCTTAACCCTGAATAACCCTGAAGCACACACACACTTTTGCATTTTACCAGTAAGCCTATGGTGTCCTGAGTCTTCTTAAGTCCACTCTGGTTGGGATCCACTGCTGTAAAGGGAATAACTAGTTGAAGACAAGACAGTGCTGGCCTAGTGGTGGATTGGGAACCACTCTGCTGTAGATGGAATAACTAGTGGAAGACACAGTGCTGGCCTAGTGGTGGATTGGGAACTACTCTGCTGTAGATGGAATAACTAGTTGAAGACACAGTGCTTGGATCGGGAACCACTCTGCTGTAGATGGAATAACTAGTTGAAGACACAGTGCTGGCCTAGTGGTGGATTGGGAACCACTCTGCTGTAGATGGAATAACTAGTGGAAGACACAGTGCTGGCCTAGTGGTGGATTGGGAACCACTCTGCTGTAGATGGAATAACTAGTGGAAGACACAGTGCTGGCCTAGTGGTGGATTGGGAACCACTCTGCTGTAGATGGAATAACTAGTTGAAGACACAGTGCTGGCCTAGTGGTGGATTGGGAACCACTCTGCTGTAGATGGAATAACTAGTTGAAGACACAGTGCTGGCCAAGTGGTGGATTGGGAACCACTCTGCTGTAGATGAAATAACTAGTTGAAGACACAGTGCTGGCCAAGTGGTGGATTGGGAACCACTCTGCTGTAGATGGAATAACTAGTTGAAGACACAGTGCTGGCCTAGTGGTGGATTGGGAACCACTCTGCTGTAAAGGGAATAACTAGTTGAAGACACAGTGCTTGGATTGGGAACCACTGTGTTTTAAAGGGAATAACTAGTTGACACAGTGCTGGTCTTGGACTGGGAACCATGAAACCTGTTCCCACAGGTGGCACAATAACCATGTCTTCCATCACAGCCCCATCTTCTACTAAACAGAGGTCTATAGAGGGAACATTGTGACTATGTGTTCTTAGAAGCATCAACAGATGACAATCCAACCACCCAGATAATATCATTGTTCTATGTTACTGACACACTAGGACCCCCCCGCCTCCAATGTCTTCCTGTCCCAGACCACATCGCACATCCCCCTTTGACCCACATTACCTCATCACGCTCCTCCCTCCTTCAGCCCTCTCTCCCTTCAGCCTCATGTCATCAAGGTCAATTTGTCTGACAGGCACGCTCAACGTGACACACACACACACACACACACAGAGGGTCACGCAAACAGGAAACACACGCAAATGCCTGTTTGAAGGGCTTGTGTCTCCGATTGAAGGGTAAACAGCATTAGGGGTTGTGCTGGCTGGCTGATGTGTAACACATTGATTGTACTTCCCCTCACACATCCCCCAGTGGGCAGAGGGGGACTGAAAGTGGGGGCAGAGGAAAGAGAAGAGGTCCCCCATTAGCTATCTGAACATACATCTAGTTACTGGAAATAGCTCTGAATGAACTCCACGGGAAACTTTCTGAAATGTAAATGTGTAAATACAAACATTTCGGGAATCGATCATCTTTAATTCTTCCTTCCTGTTTTTTTTGTTCCTTTGTGTTCCTTTCTCTCTGTAGTGGTTGAACTGTTTCTATTTGTCTCTGTCCACTTCTCTATAATGGCTGACCTAAATGATTTGCTATCTTCCCTGAGCAGGGAGACACATGGCCAGTGAAACAAAGACACGATGTGAGAAAGATTGAAAAACAGTGAGAGAGAAGGATAGATGAAGAGACAGATAGAGAAACAGTGAGAGAGAAGGAGAGATAAAGAGGCAGATAGAGAAACAGTGAGAGAGAAGGAGAGATAAAGAGACAGATAGAGAAACAGTGAGAAAGAAGGAGAGATAAAGAGACTGGAAATAAGAGACTGAGAGACAATGTGAGACAGACAGAGAGACAATGTGAGACAGACAGAGAAACAGTGTGAGACAGACAGAGAAACAGTGTTAGACAGACAGAGAGACAGTGTGAGACAGACAGAGAAACAGTGTGAGACAGACAGAGAAACAGTGTGAGACAGACAGAGAAACAGTGTGAGACAGACAGAGAGACAGTGTGAGACAGACAGAGAGACAGTGTGAGACAGACAGAGAAACAGTGTGAGACAGACAGAGAAACAGTGTGAGACAGACAGAGAAACAGTGTGAGACAGACAGAGAAACAGTGTGAGACAGACAGAGAAACAGTGTGAGACAGACAGAGAAACAGTGTGAGACAGACAGAGAAACAGTGTGAGACAGACAGAGAGACAGTGTGAGACAGACAGAGAGACAGTGTGAGACAGACAGAGAGACAGTGTGAGACAGACAGAGAGACAGTGTGAGACAGACAGAGAGACAGTGTGAGACAGACAGAGAAACAGTGTGAGACAGACAGAGAAACAATGTGAGACAGACAGAGAGACAATGTGAGACCCCAGAGGAACAGTGAAGTGTACGGTAGCAGTGTCGGCTATCAACCGTAGGTACCTCAACTACAGATGACAGACAGTGGAAAATATATCAAATAATTTCAGAGTTGTGAGTTTTAGGCCATATGTTTAAATCCCACAGTCCAATTACTTTTGGGACGAAGCAGATTTAGACCCTTTTGTCAAAAACACAGGGTCGTAATCAAAGAGAAAATACTTTACACTATTTCATGTGAGGCAGAACCTTTAACTAGGCCTGTTTAAACACTGATTAGTCAAAATAATATGACATATTATGTCATGGTCTGGGATGATAAGAAGAAGCGAACAACCAGTTCTTGTAATCAACATGTTGGATGCAGGAGAATTGGGCAGAGACAAGTAGTTATGACGGACTGGGTCAGAGCATCTCTGAAACGCCAAAGGTTGTGGGGTGGTCCCGGACAGCAGTGGACCGAGGAGTGACAAATCACAAACCAGAAAAGAATCCTCCATTTGCAGAAATTACAGCCTTGCAGGCGTTCAAGATCCCTTGTACTTTATATATATATATATATACTACCAATGCACCCCCAGACCATCACATTGCCTCCACCATACTTCATAGATGATGCTAAGGACCCCTTCAGCAATCGTTGTTAATAACCTTGTCAGTGACTCAATTCCCTATTCGTATTGCTATATTTCCAATTCAAACTAAACTCACGTGTGCACTTCTAGGAAACCATAGAAAATGTGTGCCCCCTAACCTTTGAACAGCAGTGTGACACATATGATGGAAGCGGAGCAGCATATAGAAAAAGGTGATAACGTTCGCCACCCAGGCACTACATGAAGCATTGTCTGTCACATGAGTCACGAGTCAAGATGAACTCCCCATATGTTTAAATGAGGCGTGGCCCGTTTTAAAGAGCCAGTTCTGCCCTGGCCAGTAGTACTACAGAGGTCACACCAACCCATTACTTATCTCTGTCCTACATTCATTCCACTACTATTCTCACATGTGCAGGACATGTGGCCATATTATATTGTCAATGCAGTCTTTGTACCCGAGCCAATTTGATCCATGTGCTGCCATAGTCTTAATTGCATTATGAACATTCGACATCTTACTTTAGACTTCCATCACAGCGCTCGTGATTAACAAAACAGCATTATCCGAACTCAAAACGGAGCACAGGTATAATCTGTAAACCCCACCATTCATTACGTGTTTGGTAAGGGCGGGCTAGATGGAGATTGGCTGGGCTCTGTACCATCCTGTACACGGATTGGTTTCCAGAAGAAGGGAGGTTGAACAGAGAGAGGAGAGTTAATGACCTACAGCCTCCTCTAGTCATTTTTTATTAACTGTCCCTCTGTCACTTGATGGAACCAGGCTCTGGCAAGCCGCCACACGGAGAGCCACAACACTACAACTACACACGGCACCTCTAGTCTCCAGCCTTCAGCCATCCATGACAGGGCTTCAGCCAATCTCCAGTCAGCCAGCCCTGACTGTCACGAGTGAGGATTCGTCCTCACTCTGGGTGTAATTAGTTGGGTAATTGGTTTAGCGTATTGCACACAAGGTGGGGGTTTTGTAATTAGTTTTGGATTTAAGTTGAGTGTTGGCCTTTGCACAATGTTCGGCATTATTTCGATGTCACGCCAGTGTTTAGGTAAGTGTTTGTAGTGGGAAATATTTGTTACGCGCACATTTAGTTTCACTTTCAAGTACAGTATATATGTTTTACCGTTCGTTACTACGTGTTTGTTTTCATTGTTTAAGTAAACACCACAAACCAATTATCCTGGCTCTGCACGTGGCTTTCCATGTACTACAACTGCAAGGTTCGTGACAGAACGCTGAACCCAAATAAGAGCCAACAGAGACTGTCCCCATGAAGCAGTGGGGCTTAAGCCGGAGAAGCCTGAAGAGGAGTACCGGTGTCTCTGCGCTTATTTTGGTCCTTCCATAGAGAAGGCAAGAGGGAACCCCGGAAGCTTCCGGGGAGCTAAGTTTCTGGAGAGGACCGCAGGGGGAACACCCACGGCCCTGGTGCCGCAGCCCACTGCTCCGGGGCTTCAGCCAGGGGGGGACAAAGCCCTGGAACTACAGCCACAGCCCCAGCCATACTATGACCCCTTCCAGCCACCAACCTCCAGAACCCAAAGGCCCCCATTGAACTCTTACCCATTCCATTTGCAAATTGCCTGATTTTGCACTACAATATTTGCACTACAACACCTATCTGTATTCTGTACAGTATTTTGTATATTACTATCCCAATACCCTTCACCCTCTTAGTATAATTTATATTGTTATATTCATATGTTGTATGTAAGCACCTTCCTGCCAAAGTAAATTCCTTGTACGTTCACACATTCATGGCGATTAAACACTTTTCTGATTCTGAGCTCTGACACGACTACAATCATATTTAATAATCTTCTCCATTCTACAAACTTGCTTTCACTCTTGGGAAATATTATTAAAACTCCACCTGCTCAACCGAACAAACAGGAGTTGGCCAATTTTGCGATTGTCATCGATTGACATTGACAGGTCCAAGACAAACAAACGCTAAATGCCATAACTAGCGTGAAACGCCACAGACTTCCTGTAAATACTATACCTACACAAACTGCTCCAACCACACACACACACACATGCGCGCATGCAGCTCATCACATGACCATCCTACAGGGAGGGTCTGAGCTAAAATTACAGCAAAGATGTCATCTGACACTCACCGTTGCCACAGAAACTAGGTCACGGTTAACCCCTTCTAACATAGGGTGGGGATTCCACAACATGGACGCACCACAAATGACATCCTATTGATACCCTATTGGATGACACTAATATATGACACCCTATTGTATGACACCCTATTGTATGACACCCTATTTATTGTATGACACTATTGTATGACACCCTATTGTATGACACCCTAATTATTGTATGACCCTATTGTATGACACCCTATTGTATGACACCCTATTTATTGTATGACCCTATTGTATGACCCCCTATTGTATGACACCCTGTTGTTTGACACCCTATTTATTATATGACACCCTAATGTATGACACCATATTTATTGTATGACACCATATTTATTGTATGACACCCTATTGTATTTCACCCTATTTATTGCATGACACTATTGTATGACACCCTATTGTATGACACCCTATTTATTGCATGACACTATTGTATGACACCCTATTGTATGACACCCTATTGTATGACATCCTATTTATTGTATGACACTCTATTGTATGACACCCTATTGTATGACCCCTCCAACCCATGACCCTGCACTGTGTGTTTCACATGATCACCATAGCAACACTGGAATGGAGTTCTCAGTTGAACATGTAGACGTATATTTCTTTAATCTCAACTGCCACCGACCTCTAGTCAAATGTAGAGCACTTCAGATGAGGGTTCATTAACTGCCCCACCTGGTTGAACCAAACCTACCAGTACTGTACTTTCCATGTGTTTTCAGAAGCACAGTGACTAATGCTTGGCTCTGCTACATCTACCTTTCCGGTATTGGTGTACGTGTGTTCAAGCATGTCGCATCGAATGAATGAGAAGGAAATACTCCGTACAAAGAGAAATCACGACAGCGCGTGCTGTGGTGAACTGTCACGATGCTCTAGTACTTCCTGAACAGTAACTACAAAGACGAAGTGAACGCGACTACAAAAAACAGGTAGCTCCAAAAAGCGGATACGAAATGTGCCGTGGAACCGCGGAACCATGCTATTTTATTAGGACAGTATTCATGACACAGCAGCGCCTCTGGTGTATGTTGACTTAATTCTTCAGCCATGCTAGCCTAAGCAACAGCATTGACAGAGTCCTCTGCCTGAACCCGCGGCACACACACACACACACACACTCTGTATATAAACACACAAGTGTGCCACAACTTGGCAGACCAGGGAACAGCACCCCGCCAGCAGCACTCAGAGGTCACGTGCAACAGGTTACTACAGTACACACACACTCGGCCAGACATGCGCACGTGTGTGTGTGTGTGACCCACCACAACTCCCTTTACCTCGGCTGACTTCCTGAAGGAGGAGAGAGAGCCCGCCCCCTGGCTGCTGTGGCTCAACAGTCTCCTCCTCTCACTGGCCGTCTCCCTCAGCCACTCGCTGCCCAACCCGGGAAGCTTCAAACCCGGCCCGGCATCCCTGCCCGCCACTTAATCACAACCACCGGAGGAAAGCTTGAGCACTAGCACCGTGGCGTGTGTCTGTTTACACGGAGACAGTCTGAACACAAACCGCACGTGGTCGCCAGACGACAACCGCATCAACAGACAGGTGTCATGGGCAGGATCGTGACGACAGAGGATGGCAGGCTAGTGTTCACTGTGTCTGTCTGTAGATAAGGACGAGTGTGGAAACATGAACACACATGCTTGCAGGTCCACACACACACAGTCCACACACACACAGTCCACACACACAGTCCACACACACACAGTCCACACACACAGTCCACACACACACAGTCCACACACACAGTCTACGCACACAGTCCACACACACACAGTCCACACACACACAGTCCACACACAGTCCACACACACAGTCCACACACACAGTCCACACACACAGTCCACACACACAGTCCACACACACACAGTCCACACACACAGTCCACACACACACAGTCCACACACACAGTCCACACACACACAGTCCACACACACACAGACCACACACACACAGTCCACACACACACAGTCCACACACACAGTCCACACACACAGTCCACACACACAGTCCACACACACACAGTCCACACACACAGTCCACACACACACAGTCCACACACACACAGTCCACACACACACAGTCCACACACACACAGTCCACACACACACAGTCCACACACACACAGTCCACACACACACAGTCCACACACACACAGTCCACACACACACAGTCCACACACACAGTCCACACACACACAGTCCACACACACAGTCCACACACACACAGTCCACACACACACCGTCCACACACACACAGTCCACACACACACAGTCCACACACACAGTCCACACACACAAAGTCCACACACACACACAGTCCACACACACAGTCCACACACACACACAATCTATACACACAGTCCACACACACAGTCTACGCACACAGTCTACACACACAGTCCACACACACAGTCCACACACACAGTCCACACACACATTCCACACACACAGTCTACACACACAGTCCACACCCACACACAGTCCACACACACACACACACATTCCACACACACAGTCTACACACACAGTCCACACACACACACAATCTATACACACAGTCCACACACACAGTCTACGCACACAGTCTACACACACAGTCCACACACACAGTCCACACACACAGTCCACACACACATTCCACACACACAGTCTACACACACAGTCCACACCCACACACAGTCCACACACACACACAGTCCACACACACAGTCTACACACACAGTCCACACACACACACAGTCCACACACACACACAGTCCACACACACCAGTGATAGTGTAGCTGGAGGACACATCTACCCTTCTCTTCGGTCGTCCAACAAACGCCAAGACAACAGAACAGGAGGTCACTGCATTGTCAGAATCTCCGTTGGTGGCCACCAATGCATTAACCGAAGGGATTAAGTGGTCCAATCCCTCTAACAACACAGACACAGACAGCACATAACCCCTGAAAGCACACGTGTGTAAGAGCAGTGGCTGTCTCTGCTGGTCTCTTACCTCTCTGTCTAGATGGGGCTCTACTGAACAGGCCTTAGGGATGTCCTCAAAATGTCCCACCTTTACAGAAGATCCGGAAGAAAGAGGGGGAGAGAGCGAGGAGCGGAGACGAGGGAGAATGACAATCAACAGAATATTGCGACGAGAGTCTTGAGTCAAAGAGATATGGAGACACACAACAGCTCCTAACCAAGAGAAGGTCTGACAGGACATAACCGTAACACATGTCACTTCTAAGTGTCTTCAAATGGTAAGCCAAGCTGCCCGGCTCTCACCGCAATGAGCTTGAGTTGGACACAGTGAGAGACCCAAGATACTAGTTTAATTATAGCATTATGTAATGCATCATGAAGAAGAATGCCCTCTGTTCACCATTACACATATATTCCTTTGGACACCCCCCTGGTGGAACATCATATACATTCCATATATCAGCAAATTCATGTACAGTATATATTCATATATAAATATATATATATATATATTTATATATATATATAGAGAGAGAGCACTGCCAATACTGTGATACCAACACCAATGAATCATAATAAATTGAACACAGCGGCATGTTTTAAGCCCTCCATACACCCCTAGCCCTGTCTAGATGTTAAGAGTGCCGGCAGTGTTTTGTCTTCAGCTAACCCTTCTGGTCTCTCCGCCTCCCCTATCTCAAACACAGCCCTCCCTCCCACCCGGCTCTCTGTGTGTCTGTCCGGCATTCCGGCTAGTAATTAATATTTACCCAGTGAGCCAGTCTGCCGTGTTGTGCTTCGCTCTCTCTCTTCGTCGGCCGGCCGTGTCCCCATCAGAAGACTCAAACTCCCTCTCGTCAAACCTCTATATACCCTACTATCTCTCTCTCTCTCGCTCTCGTCTGTGTGCTACAACCCATTCAGGAAGCCATCTTGTGTTTTTAATCCTGTTTTACATTAGCCCTAGTACACACATACATTCTCCCTCCCTCTCTGTCTTTCTCTCTCTCTCTCCCTCCCTCCTCACTCGCTCTATCCCCTACGCAAATAGGTCTACCACACACACACACACACACGAGCATGGGTAGGGTATTTTTTTCAAAGCCAGCCACTGTGATGCTTTTCAGTGTAACACTACCTCTTCCCACTCTTTCTCTCTCTTTCTCTCTCTCTCTCTTTCTCTCTCTCTCTACAACCCCTCCTCCTAGCTGTCTATCTCAGTCTTTCCAGCTAGTGAAGCTAACTGCATACGTGATGTGAATACCGCCCCCACCCCCCTCTACGACCGTGCACGAACACGCACACGCTGAGACGTCACGCTACACATAGCGCACAAAGGGAGACAGGCGACCAATCAGGAGCCGGCCTGAGCTCTGCTGCTAGGGTGAAAGAGAGAGTGACAGAGAGGGAGAGAGGGGGGGAGAGGGGGGGAGAGAACAGGTCTGTGAGCATTATGAGGGAGTTGTAGAAAGCAGAGAGAGGAGGGTGTTTGTGTGCAGCCCAAAACCAATGACTGAAAATAAGAGAGAGAGAGAGAGAGAGAGAGAGAGAGAGAGAGAGAGAGAGAGAGAGAGAGAGAGAGAGAGAGAGAGAGAGAGAGAGAGAGAGAGAGAGAGAGAGAGAGAGGAAAGGTGGAGTGGGGGATGGGACCTCTCTATGGCTGTCAATTATCTCCTTGAGCTCAGCTTCCCCAAACAATGCCTCTGGTATGTGGTATCTCAGGACCATCTGTGTCAGGGCTGCCTGCAATAACTGGACAGGACTGCAAAGTGCAGCACGTACACACACTCGCGCACACACACACACACAATAACACACTCCCTATGCATTGGGTAACTGACAAACGGCACCTTTTTAAACATGCTGACTCAATATGCACACCACATAACCTCTGAATTGTGTCAATTTGTGAACACAAGGGGAATATTATTCATACATGCAGTATTGCCAGAACCCTCTATAAAGGTCATTCAAAAATGCAAAACCGACTAACTTGTATTGTTCTGCCATTTGCCCAAATAACCTGCCATGTGTGTGTGCTATAACCATTTACCCAGGATGCCGCTTGAGGACGTTTTCTATTTCAGGAAACTAACCCTGCAAGGCTAACGTTTCCATGGCGTTTCGGAGGTGTTCGGTGTAAGTTTATTTAACCGGCGGGAGATTTCCTCCTAGTAATTTCTGAGCCACAAGGAAACCGCTCAATGATAAATTGTCTCTGGTCCTGGCAAAGTGACGTGAAATCACACTTGACTATAGGCTTATGTGTTGTTCTAACATTGCTGACGCATCTAAGCGTCGAAGCGGTAGGGCAGTTGTCTTATTTAACTAGCTGATCTGTTGTTGTTGTTTTTATCCCTTGTTTTGTTTTTCTAAAGGCAGGCGTGGGACAAAGTCGCAGGCGGAGCGAACATGTTCATATTGTTCAAACTGAGGGATTGGGATCAACAGATCCAGAGAGCACAGCGCGTTCAGTCAGCCTTTGACACAGCGCGTGGAGACTGTCAAAACGTCCGCCACTTATATGGCGTGGGAAATCCCCTGCTCTGACGTCACTCACTGGAGACGCCCCCTGCCGTGTGTGAGAGGATTTGTGTGTGTGTGTGTCTGTGTGTGAGTGTGTGTGTGTGTGAGTGTGTTTGCAGTGAGAAGGACAGTAAATGCGGTGGCGCAGTGGTGTGGCTGTGTTACGGGCGGTGACCGGGCATTCAGCAACGTCATGTACCAGACACCGCGGCAGGGCTTGGTTTTGTCCGTGTAAAACATGTGTCAGCAGAACTGCCGTTAGGTGACGGAAATATATTTGTAGGATGGCCTATGTGACACGTTTGTGAAACATTCTCTGTATAGCGTACACTTTTGACTAAAACACTGAACACTGTATGCTCCTAATCTTAACCATACCCCCCCAAAACCATAATCCTAACCATACACCAAACTGTTACACCAAATCCTGGATGGATAATCCTAATATACTTTTTGCATACTCTCATTAAGTGCTATTTTTAGCCTCCTCCACACAGGCGATGATTGCGTTTAGAGTGCATTTAGTAGCCTAGTTAGATATGAATAAAATATATAACGATAAGGCAGATTGGATGCCTGATAAACCATAATAATAAATCCCAAACAAAAAGGATTGTTAAAACATGTTCTCCAGTGAGAGTGCGATGTAGCAGACTAAACACCACACAGGTTCTCCAGTGAGAGTGTGATGTAGCAGACTAAACTCCACCCAGGTTCTCCAGTGAGAGTGTGATGTAGCAGACTAAACTCCACACAGGTTCTCCAGTGAGAGTGTGCTGTAGCAGACTAAACTCCACACAGGTTCTCCAGTGAGAGTGTGCTGTAGCAGACTAAACTCCACACAGGTTCTCCAGTGAGAGTGTGATGTAGCAGACTAAACTCCACACAGGTTCTCCAGTGAGAGTGTGCTGTAGCAGACTAAACTCCACACAGGTTCTCCAGTGAGAGTGTGCTGTAGCAGACTAAACTCCACACAGGTTCTCCAGTGAGAGTGTGATGTAGCAGACTAAACTCCACCCAGGTTCTCCAGTGAGAGTGTGATGTAGCAGACTAAACTCCACACAGGTTCTCCAGTGAGAGTGTGATGTAGCAGACTAAACTCCACACAGGTTCTCCAGTGAGAGTGTGCTGTAGCAGACTAAACTCCACACAGGTTCTCCAGTGAGAGTGTGCTGTAGCAGACTAAACTCCACACAGGTTCTCCAGTGAGAGTGTGATGTAGCAGACTAAACTCCACCCAGGTTCTCCAGTGAGAGTGTGATGTAGCAGACTAAACTCCACACAGGTTCTCCAGTGAGAGTGTGCTGTAGCAGACTAAACTCCACACATGTTCTCCAGTGAGAGTGGTTGTTCCTGTCCCTCCCCATATGGTTCCTATGTCTCACTAAGATAAGTTGATTGACAACTGACCGTCATTCACAGCACAACCATGGGAGCAAGTGAGGATACACGCTAAGCTAGCTGCTAACGCAATGCAACACCTCACCATACACCCCGCCAACACTGCGTAAAACCGGACAGAACGTTTAGTGGGTGACAGTCCAGTGAATCCAACGTGCGAATCCCACAAGCACTCCACTCATCCGTCCAAACTGAAAATACGCACTACGGGGGAGGGAGACTCGCTGTAACAGCCGCTGTTATCTAGAGTTGTAAAAATCTGCCAATCAGAATAAGGTTGGGAGGGGGAGGTGTGGCGTGGGGGCCGGCTGTAATTACAGCACCATTAGCAGTCATTAACTACCACTGACTAACGCCGTCCATGTGTCCTCCTCACATCTCCTGTGACAATGCCTTTGGTCTCTAGATAATCAATTCCTCTGCAATGACACACTCGTAGCCTTGTATTACATTACATTTTGGGAGCTAACAAATGACTCATAATGAAATGTTTTCCCCCTCATTACATCTAACTTGTACCTTGATATCCCTATTCGTATTCCTAAAACCTAACTCTTGATTCTAGTCCAAATCCAAACCTTAATCCTAAACCAAAAATAGTATTTCTGAAGACAATTTTTTGTATACATTTCGTGAGATTTGAGAAACCCTGATGCTAACATATAAACTTCTACAACACACTCACATGCACAGACACACACACACACACACAATCTAACAGGCTATTACTGTACATATAGGATACCACAGAAAAATCTGGAATGTGTGGTTCCTGTCATATAGACTGACACAGCTCAGAAGCTAGACAGTCTTTGGAATAACCCTGCCGACCTGGCTACACACTGGATCAATTAAAGAGTCAATTTATTGAGGGAAAACACCGTGAGAGGCAGCTCTCTGTCCTTCTATGTAGGGGACAATGATGGCTGGAGATGATAGGATGTGGTTGCCACGGCGATGAGGACTCAGCTGGTTCACCCGCACAGGGGTTGGAGAAGACAGGAGAGAAGGGGGGATGGGAGGGCAGGTCTAAGGAGGGCGAAAATGGATAGAGGGGGATGCTCTGCTGTTCAATAGAAATGATCTAAAGAACACAGCTATACAGCCTCCTCCATCTGCTCTTCCGGCTCACTGCTGCTGGCCCTACCTTTACAAGCTGACATGTTATTCTCTGTGGTTAGCCCTTATGAATAGCACCGGTTGTCACATAACGATGCATCAGACGTCCACACCGGCGCACATGTGAACATGTGTGAGAGGGGATGTTCGGCTTGAGAGATCCGACATCATTGGTTATCTCTTGTTACCAGGATACAATGGCGTCTTTCATGGAAAACATTTGCATAGATGTACTCAATTTCTAACCATTAACTAAACCAGGGCTGCCCAAACCTCTTCCTGGGGATTGTATGTTTTCTGGGTATTTTTGCTCAAGCCTAATTTAGTACACCTGATTCAATGCATTCTATGCTCATCAAGCCATTAGCTAATTAAATTGAGAATTTTATATTAGGGTTGGAGTGAAAACTTACAGGACACAAACAAAGGGATTGGCAGCCTGTATACCCAGTGACGTCTGCAGCATAGAAGCACGCATATAGACAGCTATGGATCAATAGAACTGGATTGAAAAATTGGATTTGCTCAGAAAATAACCCAGTCCAGGTAAGACCGTAGTCCAGATGAGATCATAGTCCACATGCTAATCTAGATCAGACCCCTAGTCCTTTAGGGAGAAGGTTCACTAAAGGTAAAGTTCCCCCGGGAGTTCACTCACAAGATCTATGGGGGTCATAAATATTACCCTTATAACAATGGGAGAGCGTGAGAACCTCTGGGGTTAACAAGCACTGTACCTTTAAGGGTTCACATCCTCTGGAATTAACAAGCACCGTCCCTTTAAGTGTTCAAATCCTGTTGAATTAACAAGCACCGTCCCTTTAAGTGTTCAAATCCTGTTGAATTAACAAGCACCGTCCCTTTAAGAGTTCAAATCCTGTTGATTTAACAAGCACCGTCCCTTTAAGAGTTCAAATCCTGTTGAATTAACAAGCACCATCCCTTTAAATGTTCACATCCTCTAGAATGAACAAGCACCGTCCCTTTAAGGGTTCACATCCTCTGGAATTAACAAACACCGTCCCTTTAAATGTTCACATCCTCTAGAATGAACAAGCAGCATCCCTTTACGTGTTCAAATCCTATTGAATTAACAAGCACCGTCCCTTTAAGGGTTCACTTCCTCTAGAATTAAAAAGCACCATCCCTTTAAGTATTCATATCCCAATCTACAACCAGTAGCTGTGCTGCATCTCCCCCTGCTAATTATGGGTCACTTATATCAGTGTAGGAACTTACCTAGATAATGCCCAACGGAAAGTTAGAAAGCCAAGATTTCCCATGAACCACTGGAACTTTCCCCCCGTTCTCAGTCACCAAGGCTGCAGGCCACTATCGTCAGGCCACTGTCAATGACTACGGGGTCACTGAGCCCCGACCAATCCCATAAAGAAAACCCACACACGGGGAGAAAGAAGGCAACAGAAGTTAAACAGCAGCCTCTCTCCTGTGGCCCAGCCAGATGAACAAACCTTCTACCTTCCCTTGCAACTGCTGACTATTTATTTACATTCTTCCTGTCGTCCAGACCCATCCCCCGTTCTGCGCGCACACCGCACACATCCTCCCTTCCCTTCTCCCTCCGTGGTCCTGACCCTGGGGTCAACCCCCACCAGTGGAGGTGCTTGGCTCCTGCACCAGGAGGGAGAATGCACAGGGACCTAAGGCAGTTGAGATGTAGCTGGAGGGAATTCCATGCTGCTGCTGTTTGTTGGTTGAGTGCAAGTTAAAATCAAACACAACCCTCACCTCTATTATTCCACTATGGGATGATTAAATATGTTGGACAAAACCATCATAAGTGGTTTGTACTATATAGGAAAAAGGAAAGGAAATGTTTGGAGCTTTATATTCAATCAACACATAAATATAGTACACACACACACACAACATACTATTTCCCTGACCTTTAATGACAAACCACTGGTCTAACAGGTTGAAAGCTTGCTGAGTAATTATTACTTCAACTCGTATACAACGTCTGTCTCTCTGAGACAACGACAATTCTCAACAACTAACTGCACTCAGACTATTTGGTTCGTTTGGTGGATATGACAGATAAGACTCTTAAACAAGGGCCTGGAAGACTAAAGAATGACCAGGGTGAATCCAGACATGGGCGTTACATGTCAGGTTGTTGTGACGTAGGTGTGGTCTAATGAAAGCATGCTAAAGCTGAATTTTCAAATCTTTCTTCATGACACTCTAAAAAAAAAGTTAACAAGATATACAATACTTCACTGCTGAGTTGTCAGTAATTATATATTTTCACACCGAGAAATAGCAACTGTGAATATATAGGCAGTTGTGAGAATAAAAGACGCACTTGAGTAAATGAGGAACACAATTTTTCTTTTAAAGGAGGTGCTTCAACACAGGTGTGGAATTAATCACCCAGCATGCTTAGGGTCAAGTAGGTCTAGTATCTCATTATTGTAGCGAACATGTCACCAGATCACAAGCAAACTCAACTGTAGTGAAAAGCGTTCCACCATCATCAATAAAATACCAAATAATGGAATTTCAGATGGAGGAATGGTGGAAAACAAAAGCTATTAAAACCTTTTATGTTAGTGTTTCCTTTATTTTGCCAGACAACTGTATCATGAAATGGTTAGTTACGTGTTTGATTAATGGGGTGCCTTATTGCTGTACAAAGTGGATTAAATATTGATAATTTCTTTTTGCCAAAATACTGCAATTACAATTATTATTTACTACTATCATAAATTATTATATGTATAGTTTTACATGTTTGATATATTATTATTATTCATCATTAAAAGTGACTTATTATTATGATTAGGATTTATTACTCGGATTATGATTCATCCTTACAAATATGATTTGCGATTTTAACAGCGTAAATTACTGTACCTCACTTTAAATTAACCATGGAAATCACAGTCTACATGATGTGAAATTAAGTTTAAGTTAAGTGATTTTAACACCTTGGGTGGAGAAAGTGAATCTGAGACAATATCTTGGTGTCACTTGCACCAAGTAGACATCAACTCCGTTAGTTGCAGTGTGAACTAACATTAGAGAAACCGTGAGGTGTTGGAACAAAATGAGTCCAGGCATTAACCTGCAAACATACTAACAGCACCTGCGTCTGTCTCACTCACCTTTTCTTGGAGCCGAAAATCACAGAGGTTGGCGCTTTGAATATTGCACGTGTCAACATGACAATTATGATTACATTCATCACAATTCAACTCAGCGTGTGGCGCTAGTGTGCATTCACTAACCTCCCAATTCCTCTGTCCCTTCTTCTTCAGCTGGTCACATTTACGCATCTTACAGATCTGCTTCCCGATCTTACGGTTCACACAGTTGCTGCACGTGCCACAGTTCTCCTTTTGCATACAGGGCTCACACACACCACACCGCCTCCTCTTCTTACCCTGGGGGGCCACTGGGACCTCGTCATGGGATAGGGGCTCCAGGTTGAAGAGACCCCCCTGTTGGTGCTCAGTGTGGATATACTCAGAGTGAGGGGACAGGGCCATCCCGGGGCCCTCTGTGGGGCCCCGCAGAAAGATCTGGTTCTCTGCCTCATCACTGTCCAGTGAGAATTCATAGATATCTGGGATGACTGGGGGACCTCCCTTGGGCCTGGCCCTGTTCATACTGACAACACAGTCCAGACCAGAGCCTAGCTACTCAGTTCTGGTGGCAATGGGAGAGATAAATACAGAACGGGGCAGCAACGCCAACTGGTGTAGTCTAATGGCAGATCGCTGGTGTTGGAGAAGTAGCTGTCGTTTTCGAAGCTGAGTAGGACTGACGCGTGTGCGTTTCTTCTAGATGTTACTGCATCCTGTCCTGGCTGGCCTCCTCTGGATCCGATTGGTCATTGTTGATAGGGACTTCTCCCCAGCTACCCAGAGGGATGGACAGGGGGGGTATCCATATCCACGACACAGGTGTCAGCGGAGCCATGGTCTGGTCTATCCTGCAGCCGTTGACCTATGCGCTAGCTAAAAGTAGGAATAGACGGCAGAAGACAGAAAGATGGGAGAGAAAACGCTGTTACTTACAATGGACAATAACAATGTGTCTACTCCCAGTAGGCCAGTACCAATACTATCGTAATGTTATATCGCCATTTTTTTACCAACACAAACACATTATTTATACATTCACCATGATAAATTATTTTTTTTATTTTTTTCTGTGTCAGATTTAAGAATTTCAAATATCCATTGTTTTAAGTTGGTCATGTTTTGGACGGGTATTTGCATCGATTTCTTTACATTTCTTTACGAGCAAACGACCGTTTTTATTTGAAGTTTTGTGTTAATTTGATATGCAGAGTCCGAGACATCGCTGACTGAGCAAATGTTGACAGCAGACACATCTCCAGACTCAGGCTTTCGAGACTTTCACCCGAGACGTTTTTTAACTTAACCTGAAGATTTTGCTCAACAGTGTTTGAGTTGCTAAGTTTCAATTGTACATGATATTAAGGTGTCCCTGACGTTTTTTGACTTAGTCCTTAGTGTTCAAAACGTTTGGTGACATTTCTGAATAGCAGTACGACTTATTATGGCTACCAAGTGGCCGATATAGAGAAAAGGGTACAAGTGCAATCAGATGTTTGGATTAAAATTTTGAGCTAAATGTGCAATTAACTGGGAGGTAGTTGACTTGAAACGACAATACTGTCAACTTGTTATAGACATCAATAAAAATATGTATTTGATTTTTCTCGTGTGTTTTTTTTAATGACGTGACTGCCATACACCCTAGGGTTGGCCTATATAGTTCCTTATCTGTGTCAAATTTGAGGATTTTAACATGTACAAATTCTTCCCTAAAACGAATCAATCGCTGTTTAAACATAAAAACACATTCAGTAGATCTCAAGGAGTTGAAATGTAACCTAAGTATCTAGGGCTGTCTTTAAAAATAGATTGGCATGCATGGGGGCTCTAGTCCAGATGTCAGGCACATGGGTGTAGATACAGGGTCTACGTGCAGAGTGTTAAAGACCGAGTCCTGAGCCCTGCAGAAAGACTGGCCTTTGTTTGCACTCCATGAATGGGAGAACTGACAAGCGTTGGTTAATGCTCGCAGCCGCCCGTCTCTTTGTTTGGCATCACCAGTCAACCGTCAACAAACTGGAATATCTCAACTGTGTCCGTTAATGTTTCGGTCACCGTGAAATCGAACAGGAATACACGCACGGTGACGGAAAAACAGACAAACATGCAAACATATGGACTCGTGAAATGTAAAAGTTACACTTTGAAATGTAAAAGTGAAATGAAAAATGTACTGAAATGTATGTATAAATGAAATGTAATGTATATATGAAATGTAGAAGTTACACTTTTCCTAATCCGCAGATGACGAAACCTTTTTGCGCCACTGAACACAGGGACGCAGACCTACTCTCTGATACCCGTGCAACAGTGTTTTTTATTCGCAACTAAAGTAATTGCAACATTTGTAGTTATTCAGACGAAGACAGGAAAAAAAAAATTCATATTAAATTAATTATTATTATTCAAAGTAGACAAACCGAGCAATTCTACGTGACGTCTGAGATGAATTACCTAGCGGCATATTGGTTGTCCTTTTTTTTTTTAGGGCTATACGCTTATTGTCTAAACAGAATTGTTTGTGCAGAAATGTTTGGCACTGGAACGCACCCAGCACTGGAACGCACCCACGCAGCTCCACTCCCCGGGCTACAGCCCAAATAAGCACGTGTCTTATTCAGCACATTTTACCGGGTGCTTTAACTTGCCGCCACACCATAGCGCCGCTCCAGACTCATGCAGATATAACTCATGTATTACACGTGTATCTGTAGTTGACCAAATCCTTAAGTCACACGGGTGCTGGAGGAGGGAAAACATCAAATAAGTAAGCTCCCCGGGACTTTCAAAACATCCCCCCGGGGGAGCAAGACTGACAAGGACAATGATCAAAGCATAGGAATAAAATCAGATAAAAATGCACACAGTCAATCAGATAGCATGAGCACATTTGCATGACCACTTATCACCCCAGTATGCCTACAAGAACGACTAATGGGAGGTCATCAGTGACCACCAATGTGTATTTGCCTAATTGCTTTACTGGTGAGAAACAACCCACTCTCACTTGGTGCAATACACATCCAGGATTATTTAGACAACAAGCTGTTAGGTTTTAGAAAAGCCTGGTGGTTGTAGGAAATGAAAGGAAAGGTGGACAAGGACATCACTGAATATATGGGATACATACCAAGTCGGACGGATGGGTCTTTAAATGCCTTGACTTTCATTTAGATAAAATGGCAGAAAAAATGTGAAAACAAAGTTAAAACAGGAACACTTCTTCAAACAAGGAACCGTCTTCAAACACTCGGAATAAGTGTGGATGTCAAATGCCACAAGTCATTCGAATAGTAAGTTAAGTAAAAAATGCAACGGCAGAAGTAACTGAAAAAAAACATACTAAAATGCCAGCACGCAAACAGAAAAAAGCCTGTAACCAATAGGTGATCAGAAACAAATGCGCCGGTGTCCTAAAACGCTTTAGACACTGTTTCACTTAATGACTCGTCGAAGGTCCGAGGTCTGCATAGAATTAAAAGAAGCAAAGGAAGATAAGAGAACGAGTAGTGGAGACTGGAGTGGTTAAAGTGATCAGCAAATTATGGAGTGGAGTTCGATAAAGCAGTGGAACGACAGGGTTAACTCCCAGCCCGGAGGTATGACGTAATCCCCCCTAGGACTAGAACCCTCTATCAAATAAAAACTTGAAACAATATAATTAATACCATTTGGAATAATCCAACTCGAGGTGGACTGTGCCCTTCAGATCAAAAAATGACCATAGTTTATCGGCATTTATTTGTAATATTTTACATGTATACAATGTGTTTGACATCAGACACCTAGACACATTAACCCATTGTTGCAGTTACCTAATATCCGCTGAGAAACAAACTCAAGCAGACAATGCAGGATGTCATAACTTCATTATCATTTATTGTCAAACCGTTGTAGAACTCTTGTTTGAATTAATATGACAAAAACAAATTAAACAAAGCCGCAACATTATGCGTGAACACAAAGTCTTGATAACACAACCAAACCGTACCATCAAACCGCAGTGTAGGCCGTCAGTACAGAGAACGTATGGAAAACAGAAGTCAGGCCACGGCTAGACAGCTTTAATAAGATCTTAACATAGCACACATTTCATTGTATTGGTCTTCTTGGTGGTCTAGAATACAAGCCTCTGCAGAACTCTCTTCTGTACAGGAAACAAATTGGAGCTACAGTATATAATCCGCTCATACAGTCTACAAATTGATCCTTGGTTTAGGATTCAGTCATTGGTCAATAAATAATAACTAAAAAGTAATCAGAAAGGATTATGATGAAAAACATATCAGCATGGCGACTGACACTCCACATCATACAGAGATAATCTAAAAACAGTAACACATCACCCTCTTACTACAACTGTTAAGTTTGATTTGGAAGGACATCGTGTTTTTGGGAGTGCAAGATTCATGGAATGGATTTTCTGCCATTACTAATCTCTAGTGTGTGTGTGTGTGTGTGTGTGTGTATTCCATTAGTGATAACACACACAGACACAATAGATTTCGGATTCGAGGACCGGGAAAGCAACATTTGGAAACATTTAGCATCGGCATACATGACGGTAAGCAATAGGGACAGGACATGGGGATTATCATTAGGAATGTAATATAGCTAAAGCCATGATCTGTCCTGGCCATGTTTCCGGACCAGAAAAATAATTCTGGACCGTTGGTTAGCAATGCATGACAAGGATGAAAGAAAGGTACACGTTTGACAGAAGTACCCCACATCTAAAGGACACACAAACACGGTTGCCTGACATTCGTTCCCACAAGAGAAACTATAAGGGCAGCGAGAGGAGAGCCCGAAAGAAAAGCACAGCACAAACAGCGATTCCAGGTGTCAGCCTGCTACAAAAGCCATATAGACTGTAGATATGTTGAGACTGGTGGCCTCTTATCTGACAATACACTGTTACTGTGCAAATAACTTCCATTAAAAGAGGCTTATGTGTGTCAGGTCAGGCATTTTGTAGTTCGGCGGGACAGCAAAGCCCACAGTTCGTGTGGATGAATCCTGAAATCCATTCATACAGGCCATGTCCCCTATCAACCCTCACTCCCCATGTCCCCTATCAACCCTCACTCCCCATGTCCCCTATCAACCCTCACTCCCCATGTCCCCTATCAACCCTCACTCCCCATGTCCCCTATCAACCCTCACTCCCCATGTCCCCTATCAACCCTCACTCCCCATGTCCCCCATCAACCCTCACTCCCCATGTCCCCCATCAACCCTCACTCTCCATGTCCCCCATCAACCCTCACTCCCCATGTCCCCCATCAACCCTCACTCCCCATGTCCCCCATCAACCCTCACTCCCCATGTCCCCCATCAACCCTCACTCCCCATGTCCCCCATCAACCCTCACTCCCCATGTCCCCTATCAACCCTCACTCCCCATGTCCCCTATCAACCCTCACTCCCCATGTCCCCTATCAACCCTCACTCCCCATGTCCCCTATCAACCCTCACTCCCCATGTCCCCTATCAACCCTCACTCCCCATGTCCCCTATCAACCCTCACTCCCCATGTCCCCTATCAACCCTCACTCCCCATGTCCCCTATCAACCCTCACTCCCCATGTCCCCTATCAACCCTCACTCCCCATGTCCCCTATCAACCCTCACTCCCCATGTCCCCTATCAACCCTCACTCCCCATGTCCCCTATCAACCCTCACTCCCCATGTCCCCTATCAACCCTCACTCCCCATGTCCCCTATCAACCCTCACTCCCCCTCTCCCCTCTCCACCCTCACTCCCCATGTCCCCTCTCAACCCTCACTCCCCATGTCCCCTATCAACCCTCACTCCCCATGTCCCCTATCAACCCTCACTCCCCATGTCCCCTATCAACCCTCACTCCCCATGTCCCCTATCAACCCTCACTCCCCATGTCCCCTATCAACCCTCACTCCCCATGTTCCCTATCCACCCACACTCCCCATGTCCCCTTTTCACCCACACTCCCCATGTCCCCTTTTCACCCACACTCCCCATGTCCCCTTTTCACCCACACTCCCCATGCTCTGTGTATCCTGTCTCCCTGACTTGTAACTCCCTGCATCTCTCTCTTGAACAGCAGTGGTTGTGGGCTGGAGGCAGAGAGCTGCATGTCAAGCATTTATGTCCGGACTTGGAATTTGCCAGCCTTGGTCATATACTTGATGCCTTTGAATGGTTTATATTTCTCCCCATACATATCCAACCGATTCACCTTCAGTCCTGAGGAGGGAGAATACAATAAAAAGAGTTTAATTGATATTCTTTCCTAACACAATGTCAATCTGATAGTTGTATGACTCATTAACAATGCAAACGCAAGGACGTTTCTGATATCCATTTTCTTTTCTTAAACAGATGCAAAACCTTTGTATTGTGAGTCAGACACGTTAATGAAGTATCCTGTCTCCACCCAGTGGTGAAAGAAATAACTTGTGTTTAATAACTAAGTGTTATGCGGATGTTCAATTATCTTCTCCCAGACACTGTAGACCAACATGTCCAACTAGGTTTCTAGTAAATGAGACGACCTGTGAAAAACTCCAGATTTATTCAGGATTATTCTATCAAATCGAAACGACTCCTCCTAAGCTTTCCCGGGAAGCGCGTTCTTTCCCGGGAAGCTGTGACACGATGTCACTTATTGCTTTGAGCTTAAAACGTAGTGTGTCATTTCAAACTGGCGCTTATGGGGCAACTTCTACCCGAAGTGTGTAATGGCAGACGCTGTTATGAGGGATTTCGTTGTGCAATACCTGAGAGGGCCGACTGTTGGATCTTGAACTGAATGTTGATAGTGGGGTTCTCGTCTGGTTTGGAGGCCCCAGCTTGCAGGCTCATCGAGCCCTTTAGACTAGGCAACTTCTGAGGGTTAATCTTCCCAACGTCCCATGACAAGAGCTGTGAAATGAAAACACATTACAAAGGAAGGAGGTTGGCACGAGTCATGAGTAATTACATTCATTATTTTAACATAATTTGTATAATATTCCCTGTTACATAAACCTCCCTCACAATGCAAAACTATAAGGAGATATAGCCTTCTTTCCCCATCCATGCGCACTTTCACTTCAGCACTTGTTCTCACTTGAATAGATATTTAGTGAACTGAAAGCTTGCTACTAGTAATTGAGGGATGCTCTTTGCTAATGCTTTTGTATTTGACCAACAAAAATGCACATAAAATAATTTCTGCTGTAATCTTTTGGTCGACACACTACCACAACACGATTACATTTTTCATATTACATTGTTACGAAATCACCTGTTGTAATTTAAATTTTAAATATGAGCCCCTTGTGTAGAAATGTTGGGAACACCTGGTTTTAAAAATGTAACAGAAAAATGCAGCGTTAAGCCATCGCTTTGACCCTGTGGCTCTGTTAACTGCTACAGGGTGGGTCGGTTCAAGTCTAACCTTGGTCACCGGGTCAAAGGTGTATGTCCCCTGGGAGGGGTTCAGGTTGGTGTTCAGGACTCCTCTGGGCAGCTGGCTGTTGACCAGGACAGCCTCCACACCTTTACCCATGGTCTGCTTAGGTCCCAGGGTCAGCTCAAAGCGCCCCTGGGAACTGCCCTCTCGGAACGTGATGTTGTGCTTGACGTACACGGGGATCGCCACCAGACTGTGGGGCAGACAGAGTCAGAGTAACATCGCTAAGATGGACGCAGAAACACAGAAGAGACTAAACGGAGTCACCGGCTAAACTGGATACAAACACATCCGCTAGAGTCCAATGAGTACTGGTGCTAGTGTGAATCCGTTACAGCGCAATGCTTCCTGCTCCTGGACCCATGTGACCAATTAAAGCTCCGATGCGCCTTTTTTATGCGCACCTTATGAACTGATATCAATTGCTGGTTGGGCCACGGGGTGAGGGTTTTACAGTGACAAGGTTGTTTTTGTGGAAGGCAGGGAGATAAAACTATGTAATTGAGAAACGGCCAGTGACTTTGACGCACAAAACAAGTGAATATTTGTTCATCTCACTTTGTAACGTTGTTATTACAAGTCGGTTAAAATGAAACTTCTGCACCAGGTAGAACACTACAAACATACAATGCTTTTTTGTCAAATAGATGTTTCATTCATTAAAACATCTATTTAAAAATGACTGTAACATTGAACCAAACACGGGTGTTTTTCTAGCTAACATGTACAACAGTTCTAGTTTCGATTTGAGCACAAACTACGATGTCAATTTGCTTTAAAATACCTTGTTGACCTTAATGGGTGGAGACTAAGTTAAGTAAAAGACAAGAAAAAGCAAACATTCAGATACTGTGTAAGCAGAGGTGTGTGTTAAAGTTATGCCTTGTGCACATAACATGGTGTTAAGCTTGCCGTTGCCAAGAGGTAGAAACGGATGCCTGAGATTAAGCATAATGAGAACACAAAAACTGACTTCTGCGAGCTGACGTGGTAGGACAGCAGCCGGAAGTTCCCGTCTGGGGGGATAAAGGAAAGAATCCTCTCCGCTTCCCAGCGCTTGAACCTCACACACGGATGGAAGCTCACATCATCCAGCAGACGAGGGTTCTGAAACGATCAGATGGACCGAGACATGGAGAAAAGGAAGGGAGTTTATTCAGTTCAATACACTTAACAGCCACCGAAGCCATCAACGTTAATAAAAAATACCTGCCAACATAAGCAATAAGTCGAATCCCCGTGGATGTAGCCAAAAAAATTACTAAACGTATTGAGGCTGTGGCTACCCCAGTGGAAAGTCATGAATATACAGCGAAATTCTTCTGCACACTACATTTTGGATTAAAAAAAATACAGTAGTAGAAACATTGGCAGGTTTAAACTGTGTGGTATGAGAGCATGACAGTAATGTTTCTATACCTACAGAAACTCATCAAAGCCATGATGACAGAGGGCGAAGAAGGCTCAGAACCTTAACCTACTGTGATGTTTAAAGGTCAATACACCATCCGGAATGTGGTCTTTGTTTGGATATTTTACATGGGAGATATATTCCAACCACATTCATTTAGAAAGGTAACCCAATTAACATAATAACTATGGGATTTTTTAAACAGAAATGCAATTTCCCAATGCAAAATATGTTTCTACCTGGACCATCACATAAAATGCTAAACTTCAAATCAGGTGCACCAAAAAGTGCACATTCCTAGAAAAATATTAGCGTGATACTAGGAAGAGTCCAGCCTTCCATAAAGATGAGAATCGTGGTATGGTTTGGTCTTAGCTGTATGGGTCTGTGGTAAAACATCAAGCCAAAATCAAAAGAACTCAAGAAGATTGATACCCATAAGTCTGTGAGGAATTATTATTTATTGATTTGAAGAAGGATCATTGCACTGTCCAACAAAACATCTACAAATAGGGAAAAGATACCAGACTACAGAGCTGACCGAAAAATAAAGCTGATAGATCAAAGAACCTCTGAATAACATCAAGGGATCTACCAGCCAGAGTCAATGTTAAAGTGCATAAGTCATAAAGAGACTGCACAAACCTGGCCTACCCGGAAGGTAAAAAAATAATAATATCAAGACCAGACAGATGTTTGCCAAACAAGACCTTGCAAAAGCCCAGAACTATTGGTGGTGGTTGAGGAGATTCCCCTTCCCATGTAAAGCGACCTTGGGTTTGAGAAAGGCGCTATATAAATTGAACGCATTATTATTATATTATAATTACTACTGGAACAATGTGCTCTGGACTGATGAGTCAATTGTTGGAGTTGTTTGGCTGCAATGCCAGAAAACAAAACACGGTGCCAAACATACAATAGAGCAAAAATAAAACAATAGGAATGGCCAAATTAAAGCTCAATCCTCAATGCTCTGGAGGGGACTTTAAGTGGGCTGTGTATGCTAACATGACCACATTTGAACCATATTGTAAAAATTGTGCGCAAAAATCACACCAACATTCCTTTAAGGAGGTCTCGTGAGATGCTACGTGAGTGATAACTTATTCTAAGTGCTGTATATAACATATGCTAATTAGAACATTTTCACAACATGAATGTGCATGTGTCGATTTTTATGAATAAATGTTTGCAAAGTTAAATAATCCAGTGTAATATGTTACAATTTGTTTACTTTACCTGTCAGTGAAGCTAAAGTGAAGATTACAGATACATGTTAATTTTTTTTTTTTTACTTTCTAAAGGGTGTTCTTACTTTATGTGACTAATGGATGTCTGCTTTTCAGAGAGTGGTTTTAAGTTTTGCTTCATGGCATTAGTTGTGTTTTGAGGAGCGAAATCATTCATCTTGAATGCATGGCGGAGCTGTACGTAAACAAATCTACTTTATGTTTATTAACTAGTCAAGATAGTCTACACAGATATTCTACACAAAAGCTTTACTCTTACTGATGGGTCCTGTGATTAGTGTCAAGAGTGATGATATTCTGTATTTCTCCATTATAAACAGAGGAAAACACATCTAAAGTCAATCAATTTATTTTAATGGTGAACAGTTATACAATTCTCTGTGATGTTTTTCCAAACTCACTGCATTAAAAATTCCTTTAATAATTATTCAACTATTAAGGGAGACCCGTCACTGAGTTAATACCAGCCGCTGCTTATCAACCTGTTGATGCATGCTCTGTGGAGTTTCAGACTGGTTGTTTGGAGAAGCACTTGGTGACTACTCTCGTTTTAAAAATGCCTCCATATAATATTAATTTATTAATTTCAGCATTCACTGTTTCCTTGTTGGTCTCTATATTTTAGAGGTCTCCTAAACATCCTGAGGAATGATGCATATTTTTTTTATAAAATAAATACTGCCATTTAAATTTGTCTTGAATAAACAGTTGTATGAGGTACGTCTTAAATGAATTAAACACCTTAATGTAATGCTAGAATGTACGTGTTGCTGTATCTGACTAATAAAAGTAGTAACCAACAGACTATCAAAGCATTTGTTGGTTGCTGCCTAAATTGGCACAGTATGGAAGTGGAGTACCTATTGGCCACCAGGAGAAAGAGAACTCACCATAAAGGACAGAGTGAGATCAGGCATGCCTGTCAATTTCACACAGGCGTCAATCACCCCCTGGATCTCGGCGGTGATTGTGGAGCCTGCGTGTGTGTGGGACAGAGAGTCAGTAAGTGGCTTAATGCAGGTCAACTGGACAGCTTGATGGGGGCAATAAGCGTATCGCACCTGACTTGTCAATGATGGCATCGATCTCCTCCACCACATCGAAGTAGGCCTCGTTGTTAGTGTACTTCACCCCGGTGCGTCGCCATGGCACCACGGACAACTGGCCAGTAGGGAGCTGCTCTCCTACATTGGTGCTTCCTACAGACAACAGAACACTTGGGTATTATCTCAAACAGGATATTCCCATTTGAATCATGCCTAACGTTGGCTGCCAAAACATCCTCATATCCCAGATATCTAATGACCAGGGTCCTGATAGCTCGCAAGTTTTTGGAGAAATTACCCGGGTGTTTAGGCCTCTATGGCCAGGCAAAAATGTTAACATTTACCCCCGACAACATAAACACTACGCCCGAAAGGTACGTTGTAAACAAAGAAAGCAAAAACATGTGTGCGAGTCATCGGGCAAGTGTACAGGTCGCCGTGGTAATCTCCAGGTACCTGTGATGGTGTTGACAACAGTGCGCAGGATGGTGGGGGGCTTGATGAGCTCTTTTAATATGTTGGACTCCGTAGCCAGGGGGAAGCCGTTGTCCAGCATCTCCTCAAGCAGTTCATATACCACCACCACATTGTCCTTGATGGCTGCCTCTGTGCATACACCAAAATAGTCCTGACAAAAGTAAGGGAGGTACAGTTGATTGCCACTTATGAAAAAGACATCCAGTATCCCATAAAGTTTTATACCCCGTTCACATGTTGCTCAAAATATATTTTTGGAAAGAACCTGGCTGCACAACGAAAGGGCGTGAAAGGTACCCACCTGGAACGTGTCAACCACCCTGTGTAGAAACTCGATGACAAAGAGAGGCGGCACCTCACTCTGGATGACCGCCACGAAGTATATGCGGTGTCGGAGCACACTGATCAGGTAGTGGTGGGGGGTCGGGATGACCGGGGGGACGTTCTCCGGCTCGCTGGCGCGCTCTTGCGCCTCGAAGAAGTAATCGCACACGGAGCGGCTCACGACGCTCTTCCAGTGCTTCTCAAGGAAAATGTCCCCGGAGGAGTTCACCAGGAACAGGCTGTGGATCATTTTGTCTGGAGGGGGCAGCTAACAGAGAGGACACATTTCTAATTACACAATATCGTAGAGACATAATACAAGTTGTACAGCGCATGTAGTGAATTCTATACATATTTATGGGCAGTGACAATTTAGGTCGGAGAAATGCATAGGAAAGTTGAAACCTGACCTGACATATCATTAAATATTCGTCAGGGCTGTGCTATCTGCATTGTAGCATGTAGCTTACCCGCATTTACCGCAGTGTATACGGTAAATATGACAACATTTGTATGATATTTAATTAGAGAATAAGCAGGCCTGCTTCGGTATCCTCAGTACCACCACATCCCTGCATCTGACAGACCTCACCCGGTTGTCTTGTGACAGCAGCAGGCAGTCTCACACAGATTAACGTTGAGCTATACCGTGAACTGAATTATTCACGAATTGCACTCAGAATTGTACCGATATTATATCTGAATAGGAAAGTATATTACTCACCAAAAAAAATCGACTTGTATTTTCGTCCAGGCTCAATGAAAGATTAGAAAAGGCCGTCGCTTCTTCTCCGTTCGCCGAGCCGAAGAGCAAGCGGGCACCATAGACGCCGCCAATCGGAGACGAGAACAGAACAAGAGTGCCCGCCCTTCCCGAAAAGTGATTGGTCTAAAGTGCGGAAATCGGGTTTGTCAGTAGTACTTGGAACGCGATTGTGATTGGACTGCACCAGCAAAACACCAGGCGGACATCCATTTTGATTGGCTCAAAAGCACGGTCGCGTCTGACATTTTGTGTCAATGTTCACTGGTCCCAAATCGTCGTATCGGATTTCTTCGTGCGGATACATTTTGTTGACAGTAAATATATATTCTATTATAGCAGAAATACCCAGTTATCTGTTTATATAAAACATTCAGTCACTTTTAGAAATCATGTAAAATTAGATTTACATCACAACATAGTCCAAATGTTCGCCTTTACCATCCACTGTTTTCTCAATTGGATATTAAGTGTTAGTACATAACTTCAGCAACCAGGTAACGAGCAACGGAATCGGACTCCATAAACGCACTCTTTCCCACAAACAAAAGCTCTAAAACGTTCATTTTAAATACAAATAACGATGAACTGCGTATAATTCTGCCAAAAATAAAATTAGTCAGAAATCAACTCTTCGTATAACAGTCGTATATAGTAATTAAAACATCTGTACGCCTTTCAATTGATAAATCTCACGGAACGTAGTGTACCGCTTATAATCAAATAATAAATATAGGCTGCTTGTATGGAAAATATGAAACAATATTACAATTAAGTATTTTACATAGCACTATTCCCATTTAGATTCATTGTATGAAGAAATCAATATCTCTATTAAAATAGTATCTCTTCTTGTCAAGTAAATTGCTGTTTAAAGCAGGTGTCAATTTTCTTCCTAGGGTTTTCATGAACTGAAACCAAATAGGTATTTGCAGTTCCTGAGAGCCTCTGACCCCACTTCTGTGCATGTTATTATATATCATCTAGCCTACATGGCCATTGTAACAGGCACTATCTGCCAAAATGCACCAACAAGGATTTAAGCATCAAGTTTCCAAATACTTTTTTTCCTGACACCTAACAGCAATTATTCAAATCAGCAGGAGACTGAATAAAACACCCAAGGAATACCATGACAACAAGTGGCTCAACATAATTTATTTTTGTTTTATGTTAAAATGTACAGAGTTCTTTGAAAGTACTTGCTAAGAAGAAAAAACGAATGAATGGAAATACATACAGGGACAAAGTAGAGAGACAGAGGCAGCCGGGCATTATCAACCATCGCTTTGCACCCAGCATGGCCCACTCTACATCTTGCGCTCTTCTCGTAGCTTACAACGCAACATTTACAATTACAAAGGATACAAAAATGTAAGCGATATAAACAGACAAATATACTAAGCTCATTTTTACATGCCTCTTAAACGTAAGGTAGAAGTCGTCCTATACAGAAAATAATCAAAACAAAAGAACGGCTAAGTGACCATTAGATATTTGTTTTTTCCTTTTGTTTTAAAATAGCATTAATATACTACACAAAGATAGAAAACTCTACAGACGAGATGGAATGGAGAGGTTAAAGGCATCTTAAATTCACCAAAGGTGAGTTGTATTTTTTTTTGTTTTGAATTTCATAATAATATTACCTCAAGAGTTGAGCTAAAAAATATGTATTGTTATTCCTGAAACAGAAGTGAAAAAAATGACAGTACCAATATCAATGTCAGAATTGTTCTTTTTTATATTATAGAAAAAACATTCTCTACAATAGGTTTTCTAAAGTCAAAAAGAGTCAGCTTGTGTCATAAAAGAAAGCTGCCCAGTCTGATAAAATTCAGAGAAGATGAAACAAACAAACACAAATAATATATGAAGACGTCAGGTCTGTAAGAAAAGTATCCACATTTCAACTTTGAATACTGGAACACAGACAACTGGGTCAATTCCTCAACCACCATTCCCATCCCGACACAGTTAACCATCCAGGTGTCTGTGTTTGGTGCGTGTACACAATGCACAGGTTTTGGCATTGCAGACATCTCTGATGGTCCATAGAGCTGAGACATCTCAACACGTTATTGGAAGTGCACTGCCGATAAAAAACACAGCTCAAAGAGAACGCCTTGACTTCTTCTTGTGGGTTACTAACACTTAACGAAGTTGCTCTGCCGATTCTACTTAAAGCATTGAGTTACTCCACCTGCCAGAGGGCCTTTCTCTTTGAGTACTCATTGATCCCTTGGAAGGTAAACTGCATGGGGCAGAGAAATACGCCGTCAACTGGGTAAAAAGGCCTAGTAACAGGCTTCTGTGGAGTGTGACAAAATCAAAATAATAAGTGAGCGCTGCAATGTCTTCCGTCCGCCACTAGGGAAAGACTGACTGGACTGTGCTGTGAATTGACAGGAAGTACCAGCATATATACATTGAAACATTTCAAAACATACAGCTACAGCATCCTGTGGGTGGTGATCAGAAGTGACTGAAGTGCTCCTCTCTGCTCCATCACTATTCCTCTGGCCCTGATACACAGCACCCTAACAGGAAGACAGACATCAGATACTACGTTTTCCACTGACGCCGTACTCATATCGGACTGAAGTGCCCCGGGCTCACTAAGTGGCAATGAAGGATTGTGTAAGTGGGAGTGTTGGAGTTCGGATACGCCACCATTCCAATATGCCAAACAAAGACCAAAGCAAATAGGTAGGATTGCACACAAGCTATATCCACTGGTTATCAAAAATAAAAACAACAAAAATATTCAAAATCAGAAAGTCCATCTACAATTATCATCGTCTCTTTTTTAAGGTAAGGCTTCCTATGTCAATTAAAATGTTGTGTGCATGGTTCAATATATTTAGTTAACCATTATTTTTCCTCACTCAGTTGTCTCAATGTAAGGTCCTCCAAAGTCCATATTTCAGGCATCTTCCCCAGTCTCTCCTCTCCACCAGGTAACCAGTAGACAGGAACCTTCCATTTGTTGTAGAAGCCATGCGGTTTAGCTGCGGCTGTACGGCACCAGAGGTTCATTAATGCGTACGGTATCTTCCCTGGCTCCGCCAGCTCATTCCTGGCACAACCAGCTTGGGCGGGGACTAGTCCAAACTGAACAGAACAAAATGACCACATAGAAAACGGTGAAAACACATGTTCCCTCGCGCTCGTCGCCCGCTCCCCTTTGTGCTCGCTCTGGCTTCGGGGACTGTGGACACAACACAAAGCAACACAGTAAACAGAGGCGACAGTCAAGTCCCTCACATGTCGGTGTCAGGTCGGAGAGCGGACGTCCCGCCTCTGCCTACAGAGCTGCGTCGCCGTCTCGCCGTGACCCGCTCATCTGCTCATGTAAGGCGATTGTTTGGGGACGCCGGCGTAGCTGTGGTGGGTGGGGCCTGTGTACATCATGTTGCCATGGTGATTGGGCTGCATAGGCTGCTGCGGATAACCCTGCCCCCCCATCATGCCCATCTGCATCTGCATAGGGTACTGGGACGGCTGGTTCATGTACGGGGGGTTGCCATGGTAACCACTGTTCATCATGGGCTGGGGCATGCGGTAGCTGGCCGACATGGCGTTGAGCTGGTTCATGTTCATCGTGTTGTAGCCGGCCGGCGTTGGCATGAGGTTGGGCATCATGCCGCGCTGCACGGCCAGGGTACGCGGCGAGCCCTGCATGGACATGGCCCCGGAGCTGCGGCCGTACAGCTGCTGCTGGTGGGGGGAGGGAGCGGGGGCCAGCTGGGCCTTGGACCGGATGGAGATGTGGCCCTTCACTGTGGCCATCTGACCTTGCAGCCGCTGGGTGTGGGGCGGGGGAGGCAGGCCAATATTGCTGGTGGGCATGTTGCACTGGAGCTGCAGAGAACCCAGGTTCATGGAACCGGAGCTCAGCTGGGGAGGCGGGGTCATGGTGGCCTGGCCTTGGGCTAAGGGAGGGTGGGGGGAGGGAGCAAGCTGGGCCAGCCCAGGGTTAGACAGAGAAACACTGGTGGCGTAGGACGTGACGGAGGCAGTATGCGAGTAGGACATGGCGTGGGGGTCCATTATGGTGTTGGTGAGCTGCTGCAGCTTGGCCAGGCTAAAGGTGGCCGAGGGCTGGGGGTAACCACCCGCGCCAAAGTCCTGGCCCATTCGCTCGTACAGGCTCCGCCCCCCACCCTGCGACGCACTCTCTGGGATCTCCATAATCATGGGCGTGGAAGAAAAGCCGTTCCCCATACTGCACTGGGACAAGGACTGCTGCTGGGGTGGGTGGGGGGTGGGCGGAGCCGAGGAGGGCGGAGGCTGCGGGTTCTGCTGTTGCTTCTTCTGAGACTGCTGGCTGACGCTGGGTGGCCTCTCAATCACGCAGCTCTGGGGGGACTTAATGCCCTGGTGGGTGTTGGCAGACGGGGGTCGAGGTGGCGGCGGAGGAGGCTGGGGCACGCTGGCGCTGCTGTTGCCTCCGGGGCCTGTCTGCTGGATGAGGCTGCAGCTGACCATCCCGAGCTGGGACGTCACGGTGCCGCCGGAAGACGTCAGGCCGGGTGCCGGGACGAACGAGCAGCTGTTACCCTGCGAGGAGGGCGTGGCCGAGTTGGAAGAAGAGGAGCCGGTGGATGAGGAAGAAGGGGCAGCAACCACCGCCGCGTGGTTGCCGCCACCGCTGTTGTTGTTGTTGCCCCCGCCGCCCATGGTGGAGTCGTAGCTGCTGGGGTTGTCGTAGTTCTCAGTGGTGCTCTCTATGCTGCCCAGGTCACTGAAGCCACTGTCCACCACCTGCTGGGAGTGATCCGACACGGACGGGACGTCCATCATGGGACTGGTCTCCATGTTCTGCTGAGACGGGGCCGACAGGGAGCCGGGGTGCTCAGGGGTGATCTGGTTGTAGCCTCCTCCGGATCCCCCCGTTGGCCCTGGTGTGCCCCCTCGCTGCTGAACCGGCCCTGGCTCCATCCCCCCTCCTGGAGTCATGCCTGCAGGGCTGTTGACAGAGCGAACGGACTGGCTGGGTAAAGGGGGCAAGGGTGCGTTGGTGTGGGGAAGAGGGCTGCTGTGTTGGGAGGCTCCGCACTCCTCCACCAGGGCCATGTGAGTAGCCTCCTCCTCGACCTCCCCGGCGTGGCTGTAGCTGCTCTGGAGGGTGCGGCAGGCGGCCAGGGTCTCCTCACAGTCCTGGTAGGACCCGTGGGAGACCCCGTGGCTCTCTGGCTCCTCATCCTGGGCTTCTCCCTGGGTCAGAGACTGGACAGCCTGCACTGTCTCCAGGTCCAGCTCGTTGCTGTGGTGGTGGTGGTGGTGGTGTTGATGGTGTTGGTGGTGGGCCCCGTGGTGATGGCCCAGCTCCTCCTTAAAGGAGTCAACGTGGGGGTGCGTTTGGGGTTGTTGGGGCTCCATCAGCAGGGTGTCTGCCTTGTCCCCAGGGTGCAGCGGCTGCATCTCTAGGGGCTCAGAGGGGGCTGAGATGGCGGTCACCGTCTCCACTGCCGCCGCTGCTGCCGCCGACTCTTCTGCCTCGCGCCGCCGCTTCTCGTCCTGCACCTTGTCCAGCGGCCGGCATTTCACCTCCTGCAGCTCCTCCTGCACCTCCTTGTCCTCCTCCTCTTGCTTGCTGACATAGGAGTCTTTGGCCTGCACGCTGCCCTGCATGTCTAAAAAACCTTCCCCACCTGGGGGTTCCTCTTTAACGGGCGGAGAGCGGGCGGGTGAAGCAGCAGTCTCTTCCTCCTCGTCCTCATCCTCCTCGTCTTCCTCAGAGTCCTGGCTTTTCCTCTTCTTGGTGCTGTTGCTCTTGTCCTCCAGGTGTCCGTCTCCTTCGTCGTCTGCGTCATGGTCGTCACTGCGTCTGTTGCCAGAGCCTAGCATGGCTGCCGTCCTCCTGCTGCTGTTCGCAAAGCCTGCACACTCCTCTTCCTCTCGCTCCTCCTCCTCCTCCTCCCGGTCAGCCATGTCTGTGTCTGGCCTGCTGGGCTGCGGGGCCCTGGGACCTCCGCTGGAGGACAGGGGGAGCATTGAGCGGGAAGGGGGGCGACTGGATTTGTCCTCTACCCAGCCTCTGTCAGTCTCCTCACCCTCATCCTCGTCTGGCTCCGAGGCATGGGGTGGCTTGGAGATGGCTTGCGGTCTTAGGGCAGGATTTTTGGGCGGTCGCCCTCGTCGCTTGGGGATCTTCTGCTCCACGGGCTTGGGGAGGTAGTCGTCCTCTTCGTCAGAATCTTTGCGTTTGTCGTTGGCTGGTGCCCTGGACGTTCTTTTGCAGGCTCGGTCTTCTAGTGGCTGTGGTGGCTTGCCTGGTTGCTGTACCTCTCCTAAACCCAGCTTCTGTCTCTCCATCTCCCGCTGATCCGCTTCGTCCTGGGCCCGCTGGAGGTACCAGCTCCGGGGCTTGCGCCCTGGCTTCATCCTGATCTTTGGGGGCGGAGGTTCCCCGGAGGTGTTCAGGCTGGTGTCCCCGGCATTTTGGTTGTTCCCGCTGCCAGGCGGCCTGCCTGGACGCTTCTTCCAATGCAGGGGTTTGCGGGCCTTTCCTTTGGGCCAGCCTTTCTTCTTCTTGATTGGCACCTCTGGATTGGCCACTGGGGTCTCTGCTAAGGCTGTGGGCTCTGGGTTCCGCAGGGAGGCCAATGGCTTCAGAACCGAGGTGGATTCTATACGACAACAGAGAATGAAGGGAAAAACAACACTGTTACGCGTTTCGATCAGCACTGTACATATTGTACACAAACACAACGCTACATAAACTGTTGTGTAAACCATTTGTTCCCCTGTACTCACCATCGTCCTCAGATTCTGTCAGATTGGCTTGTCTGCTTCTCTTGGGTCCAGGGTCTGTGTGTCGGTGGGTGGCGCGGGCCGGGGGGTAGCGCTTCAGCGGGTGTCTCAAAGGGGACTCCTCTTCCAGTCGGGGCATGGGTCGCTCCGAGTCCGAGTCAACGAAGGGCTCGTCCAGAACCTCAGTGGTCTCCGAGATTGTCTCGGTCACCACACTGCTGTGAGGGTGGCTGTGGCTGCGCTGACGAATGCGTCTCTTCCTCAGCGGCTTCTGTAGGGGGACAGGGGGGGACGGGGTTAAAAACAACGGAGGTGACATTTCATTCATAATATTGAGCAACTGGTATTGAACAATTATGCCGAGTCTGTCCACTGACCTTGCATTTGAGCCCCAGGGTGGGCTTGGTTAGGATGGGTGGAGAAAGACCTCCCCTCTCCTTCTCCTCCTCCTCCTCCTCTTCATCGTCATCATCCTCCTCTTCTTCCTCCTCCTCCTCCTCCTCGTCGTCGTCGTCCTCTTCCTCACTGCTTTCACTGAAGCAGCTTCTTCGGACCGGCGGTGGGTCGCTGAGCCTGGGCGCCAGGGGCAACTGGGGCAGGGTATCAACTGGCCCCTCACTAGGATTGCGTTGGGGGCCCCTCTTTTTCCGGGGAGGGCGCCCTCTGCTGCGTGGTGGTGGGACAGCTGGGTGCCTGCCAAGCATCTCTAGGGTCCTGATGGTACCTGTCGACTCATCCTGCTGTCTGTCTGAGAAGAGGGAGGGTGGGCTGCTGGCTGATTTGGGGCTGGCCTTCATGCCCTCAACCCTGTCCTCCTCTTCGTCATCGTCATCCTCATCATCGTCCTGCAAATTCACCCGGATCTTAGGGGGTCGTCCCGGGCCCGGCCGCCTCTCGGCACGTGGCCCGTCCTTCACCTTGCCCCAGGGCCAGTTCTTGGGAGGGCGACCCCTGCCCCTGCGCTCGCCGTTGGCGGGGGGAGACGGCCGGTGGTCGGGAACAGGCGGGGGACAACGGACTGGGGATGTAGCCGGGGAGCTTTGGCTGGCGGGAAACCCCGGGAAACACTTCCTCTCCTCTTTCTCCACTTGCTGCTCCCTTTCCGCACCTTGGACGAGCCAGGTGAGTGAAGCCACCTTGTGGCCAGGCTTGTTCTGTTTGCAAAATAATACATAATACATAGAAGGCATCTAAATGACAATTTCCCAGCCTTAACGCAATCATTATTGTGTCTGAACATGATACAGCATCATTTTCCGTACCTCCGTTTCATCGTCTCCCTCGTCTTCCTCCTCTTCTTCGTCCTCTCCCTCAGACACCACGGTGTTGGTAACGATGACGGGGGTCCAGCGGAGACAGTCAGGGTCCACTTCTAGCTGCCGGGGCCTAGCGGCAAGACGAGCCATGTGGGTGGACACCAGCTTGTCCCTCCGCACCAGGACAAGGCTGCATTACAGACAGAAAGTGTCAGAGGGGTGTGGTTCTCAGGTGGACAGACCCGTGGAGTGAACAACTAGGGGTGTGGTTCTCAGGTGGACAGACCCTTGACATGCATGATACATGCCCCAAACACTTAAGAGATAATCCATGGCTGTGGTGTACTTTAGTTCTCTTGGTTTAACCCTCGGCTGTTGCAGTTTTTAAGAAGGGCAAAACGTTTCTTTACTAAAACAACGCCCTATGAGATCAAATCTGAATTTACTTCCAGAATGTGTTGTCATATTTACTAATAATCGCCCGAGAAAAACATCTGAGATTGGCAATAACGTAATCCAAGCATAGACTTTCAAGTATAGTCCAAGTATAGTTGTTAAATGTCAGACAAAGGAATCATATTATGCCAAAGTAATGAATTGCCGAGTAATTAAGGCTCAATGAATCATCAAATGAATGGTCAAAGATATGACCCAATAATGAGGTGTGAATTAGAAGCCGCCTGCAGCTGTGTAGAGGGTTAGAAAGCAGATCACAATTGACAATTATTTTCACTTAATAGAAAACAACTTTCTTAATAGCTTTCTAAAGGCTTCAGACCAACACACACCATGTGTTAAAAAGACTGAGGGTTGAGCACTAAACAGAGGGTGTACAGGGGCACGTTCATGGGACGTTCAGGGAAATGCGGACAGGAAGCGCTTCTCATTGGAATCCAGACCGCCGCCTCAAAGAACACCCCACCCATGTCTTGACTGACAATCGAATCAGCCAATCAGGGGCTCAGCATGCCACGCCGTGACCTAATGGTGTCCTGTTAGTGTACCGATGTGGTGTGATGTTTTGTACGTTCTGATGGATGTCAGCCGTCTATAAGGCGTGCGTTTCTCACCGGTCCTCCCTCTGCTCCAGCATGTTCAGGTGGTGAAGCGTGGCGGTGATGTCCTGGGGGCAGATGCCGGTGATCTTGCTCAGGTTGCGGATGGTGAGCTGACGGTCGCGGACGTCGTGGAGACACTCCAGTACCACGCTGCGCCAGTAAGCCATGTAGGACAGACGGCCCAGGTCTGACAGGGGCTTCTCCGGGGAGCCCGGCTGGCCCTCCTGCTTGGACAGAAGGTAACCTAGAGAAGGGGGTGGGGGGTTTACTCTACGACCGGTCATGTACACAACTGAATACAGATGTTTCTAACACAGTATACTACTGAACCTACTACTGAAAATATCCTACGCAACCAAGCGAAGCATGAAAGAGACGATTGTTGGAATTATTCAGTTCAACAAGAAGAAACTGGCTCAGAGATTCCTTTACAGGCACTTTCATCCAGATTCCAACCTAGTACAAGACCACGGGACTGACTGTTATTCCGACAAGGGGTTGACCCAAAATCCTAAAGTAACTCCAGCATTGAAAAGGTCAACGAGGAAGTAAATCACAGTGTGGAGCCTTACTGAAGTCAATGAGGAAGCGTCCGTAGCCCTTTCGCTGGTACTGGGGAAGAATCATGATGCAGGAGACGTTGTACTTCTGTTGACAGTGCTTCTCCTAGAGGAAAAGAATGAGATACACAGAAGGGATGAGGGACGGAATAAAAATGGAGAAAGAAAAGAATGAGGGAAAGAAACATTCTTGTGAGAGGGGTAAACAGCATGGAGACTTATTCAACAGCATTCCGTGTATGCATGCATGTATGTATGTATGTATGTATGTATGTATCTATGTATGCATGCATGTATGTATGTATCTATGTATGCATGCATGCATGCATGCATGCATGCATGCATGCATGCATGTATGTATGTATGTATGTATGTATGTATGCATGTATGCATGCATGCATGCATGCATGTATGTATCCATCTATGTATGCATGTATGCATGTATGTATGTATGCATGTATGCATGTATGTATGCATCTATGTATGCATGAATGTATGCATGTATGTATGTATGTATGTATGCATGTATGTATGTATGTATGTATGTATGTATGTATGCATGTATGTATGCATGCATGTATGCATGCATGCATGTATGTATGCATGCATGTATGTATGCATGCATGTATGCATGTATGTATGTATCCATCTATGTATGCATGTATGTATGTATGTATCCATCTATGTATGCATGTATGCATCTATGTATGCATGTATGCATCTATGTATGCATGTATGCATCTATGTATGCATGTATGCATCTATGTATGCATGTATGCATGTATGTATGTATGTATGTATGTATGTATGTATGTATCTATCTATCTATCTATCTATCTATCTATCTATCCATCTAGCCATCTATGTATCTCCATCTCTGGGATAATTGCAATGTTTTGGCAGTCAGAGCACTTGCAACCGGACAGGCAGAATAAGTACTGGAGACTGAGGTTGGTGCACCAGTTTGGTGCTTTTCCACGGTACTGGTTAGGATTTGTAGGATAACCCATGTATATGTGGATTAACTGGTGGTTAGATGAACTGGTGGCTAGACGTACCTTGGAGAAGTAGCCCACCAGGTGGCAGCCCTTGTTGTCGTTCTGTGTAAGAACGTAGAAGAGGAACGGTTCCACGTCATAGTACAACGTCTTGTGATCCAGAAACAGCTTGGCCAACAGACACAGGTTCTGACAGTAGATTGTGCTCACGTTCCCATCGACCTGACAACACACACACACACACACACACACACAGTGAGTCAAATCAACTGAATCAAACACCTGGATTGTACGGTAGAAAATCTGATTTAAACATCAGAAGCACAGACATGCAGCAGCCTGCTAAGGACCTCCTGCATGTTTCCCGTTAACTAATAAGTCCTAGTCATACCCAGGTTGAACAGGACAGTCAGCACTTAGCCCTCTTCCCAAACTGAATATTGGTCAATAGGAGACAGACAAGTGGGATTTAAAAGGAGAGTTCATTAGTCTTATAGTCTCGGTTAATGATGGCAGTGATGTGAGTCGTGGCATGAGCCTGGCTGTAGATGGAGAACATCCCTCTGGCAGACAGCCAGACTTCCAAGGACGGGCTACAGAGGCAGTGAAACCAGAGCTGCAGACGCCATCCAACAAGGACGGACATATTCTGTTGTTGCCATACTGTTGCAGTCGGGCCCCTAGAATTGGTGCCCCCGGAACCAGTCTGAAGAGTTCTACGAAACAACAACCTCAAGAACTACAGCTTCATAGTGTTCTTCAAGACATTCTGGGTATATATGACTTCAGTGAAAACCAAAGAGGAAATGAAAGCGTTTGAGTGGCTGTGACAAGCCCAGGATGTGGCGGTGGTAGCAGCAGTGCGTGCGTGTGTGTCTGTGTGTGCGTGTGAGCTCGTGACAGGGCGGTGCCCAGTCTCCTCCCATTACCCTGTGTCCCTCTGTCCGTCTCACCTCGAAAACAGAGACATCCTCCTTCCTGTAGATCTCGTTGGCCGGAGGGTGGAACCAGGCACACTTCCTCATGTGCTGATATAAGATGCTGCGGCTCTTCATGTAGCGCAGGCAGAACTCACACAGATAGAGCTTAGGCAGCCTGGGTGAGGGAAAGAGGAGGTGGGGAATTACCACACCGGTCATCCATATATAGTCATACTGGAGTGGAAACGCTAACTGACTGAATCAGACGCCAAATGATTGTTTACCGGCTGAACTCCTGTGGGTAGGGAGAGGAGTACCACGTCTGAATCTCGAACTTGCCAAACTCAATGACAGACGGGCAGCGCATTTGAGGATCCGGGGGGCCGGTCACACCCACTTTCTGCACAGGCAAAAAGAGGGGGGGAGAAAAATGGGGGTTGAAACTGCAGTTATAGGATCCAGTGGAAGCCAGGTTTCCTAACAGGGGATTAAGGAGAGTGCATGAAGCAGACAGACAGATTACCCACAGCAGGGATTGCTGGGCCACAGTTTGTGTGTGTCTGCTTGAGTATCATTAGTGCCTGGCACGTGAAACACAGCGTTCACACTCAGTGCATGTGTCTGTAGACAGCACACACCCACACAGTAAAGGGGAAACGCAGCATTTACACACGGTGCATGTGCCTGTAGACAGCACACACCCACACAGTAAAGGGGAAACGCAGCATTTACACACGGTGCATGTGCCTGTAGACAGCACACACCCACACAGTAAAGGGGAAACGCAGCATTTACACACGGTGCATGTGCCTGTAGACAGCACACACCCACACAAACACAGTAAAGGGGAAACGCAGCATTTACACACGGTGCATGTGCCTGTAGACAGCACACACCCACACAAACACAGTAAAGGGGAAACACAGCATTTACACACGGTGCATGTGCCTGTAGACAGCACACACCCACACAAACACAGTAAAGGGGAAACGCAGCATTTACACACGGTGCATGTGCCTGTAGACAGCACACACCCACACAAACACAGTGAAGGGGAAACGCAGCATTTACACTCAGTGCATGTGTCTGTAGACAGCACACACCCACACAAACACAGTGAAGGGGAAACACAGCATTCACACTCAGTGCATGTGTCTGTAAACAGCACACACCCACACAAACACAGTAAAAGGGAAACACAGCATTTCCACCAGGTATACGTCTCTGTAGAAAGCCCACCCACACAAACACAGTAGAAGAGAACAAATCTCTTGTGCAGCTGGTTCCTTCTGGCCTGTTTACAGGTCTATAATTAGCTCTCTGGTCTGTCTAAAGTGAAACCACTGCATCGACAACTTGGTTTTGGTGACACGGGCTGGTGATCAGACGTGAGACACGATGTGTCTCGTGTCTGCAGTGCCTTTGGAAAACCAACCACAACGCAAATGAAAACTAACCATCGATGGCATGTTTTCGCTAAGCACGTCTGCCTGCCCAATCTGCCTCATGACCGGGCTCAGAGATTTCTCAGTGAGTGTCAAAAGAAGAGGAACAATTGTCCTGTGATGCAAGGCGTTGCTCTGAAGCTCTGAGCCTTTGTTCCCGGGTACCTGGAGTGCCAGCTCCTGGATTTTTCGGAACAGCTCCACGTCTTTCTCCGTCAGGTTCTCATGTCCTGGCAGCTTGTCGTCGTCGTCTCGCCAGTCGCTACACTCCTGATTGTCTGTGGAGCAGAAATGACAGAGGAGAGGACAGAGAGACACAGTGAGAGGAGAGAGAGACACAGTGAGAGGACAGAGAGACACAGTGAGAGGACAGAGAGACACAGTGAGAGGACAGAGAGACACAGTGAGAGGACAGAGAGACACAGTGAGAGGACAGAGAGACACAGTGAGAGGACAGAGAGACACAGTGAGAGGACAGAGAGACACAGTGAGAGGACAGAGAGCGTGGGAGAAAGGGGATGTCAGTGGGTAATGTACTGAACGGGGACAGAACGGTCACGTTTACAAATCATCCGTGCGTGGATGATTAGCCCACTACACATATTCATCATTAACAGCCGTTAACATCATCACCAAATCCACCACTGACAGTATTTAAAGCACAGCCTACCCTCCTCACCTGGCCGCTCCTCCCCGTCCCCCTTGCGTATGGCCTTCTTGCGGATCCGGTACTGTTGCGAGTAGTCCACCTCATGCCGGGCCTTGCGTCCGTCGGGCGAGGGCGTGAAGAACTTGGTGAGGGCGTCGATCAGGCCCTTGGTCTTCTTGTTGAACCTCAGGCCTCCCTGCGCCGACGAGTCCTCTCTCAGGGAGAACAGCAGACGGTCGTCGCCGGGGTAACCCTCGCAGGAGGAGCTGGACGACGAGTGGGGCGAGGAGGATCCCTGAGAGCGGCGGTCCCCCTTCCTCCAGCCGCGCAGCTTCTTGAACGGCCGGCCGGGTCTGCAACGCGACAGAGCAGTGTTGAGACGCCCACCCGGGAAACAGCAACACAATATACACACGGCTTGTTTGTTAGAAATAAGTGACCACACACACACACAAACAAGAGGCTGTGTCTAAATCATTTGTACTGACAGATCAGCATGTTTCCAGTGAAGTAGTTAAGACTAGACCACACACACACACACACACACACATTGATCACTGCTGGTCATAAGCAGATCCGATGCTTCACAGACACCTTGTTCACAGCATGAAACACAGCAGACTTATGAAAAAGCAGTGCAGTTGTTTAAATGTGGCCAGTGAAATTCTAGTGCTGCTCATGTGAAGTAACCCGCTGTGTTTTACAGGATCTTTACAGGATCTCTACGGTGAGTGGCAGAGCGCCTAGCTCCCAGACCGTGGTGCCAACTAGGCTGCTCTAAGCCGGTGCCAACCTGTTCTTGGGTCGTCCCAGTGGCGTGTTGTAACGCCGTTTGATTTCGGCTGCCTTTTCGTGCAAGAGCCTTTTCCCCTTTTTCCTGGGCTGGCATATCTGACATATCCACATGCCTGTTGGGAAAGCAGAACACAGAGGGGTATTAGATTAGCTGGCATGACACCTCTTCAATTACCTCTCTCCCTCAAGCACTAACGAGCTTCTAATTATCATTGTTCAAAAGGTTAAGAGCAACAAAGAAAAACAGGTTTAAAATTATTTAATTGAGATACAGTGTAGTGAGATGATATTAACTCACACGTTTGCCATAGAAACAGATATTTAACACTGAAGAAAAATCCAATATGAATACAGGTCAATTCTTACTTCATCAAACATTTGTTTTCTACAAGATGGCCATTTTCCAATGCCTCTGAAAACGTAATAGTGACAACAATTGGCAATGGCGACATCACCATGGTACCATACGGTTTTCTAGCAGTCAGGAAAGAATGACTATGAATTGATAAGAACTCAAAACGTGTTATTTAAAGGTAAACCGTGATCACAGGGCATCGATAGCCCTTAACCGGGCTCTATGGGTTACATTAGGGAGGACCAGGGGGGGGCGGGGTTACCTTTTGGCATCCGCATCAGTGGGGGGTCACAGCACTCCATGTGGAAGCCCCGGTCACAGGAGTCACAGAACAACATGTTCTCCTACACACACACACACACACACACACACACACACACACACACACACACACACACACACACACACACACACACACACACACACACACACACACACACACACACACACACACACACACACACACACACACACACACACACACACACACACACACACACACACACACACACACACACACACACACACACACACACACACACACACACACACACACACACACACACACACACACACACACACACACACACACACACACACACACACACACACACACACACACACACACAGTATTCATTTAGTCATTCCCGTCGAGACATAAATACACAGATCCCATTTTCATAATTTGCATTTGACTCCTCCCACCGCCGCCGTACTCGGCAGGTCAGAGAGTCCGAAGTGACACGAGAGCCAACGACTGTCACGCTCTCAAACAGCTCGATCAGTTTGTTCACAAACAAAATGATTAAAACGCTCTGAACAGTCAGTCAGGCAGCCAGTCAGTCAGGCAGGCACACTGGGACTCACTGCGTTTTTGCCTTGATCTTGACAGTTGCTGCAGGTCTTGCATTCAATACACTGCCACCACAGAGCTTTGACTCGCACAGTGAGCTCCGGGGAGAACTTCAGACACGAGGGGTGGCCTAGGAAATAGGATCAACAGTCACCGTGACAGCCCGGTACACACACACACACACACACACACACACACACACACACACACACACACACACAGCCATGATGCCACTCACCACTGTTGCCACAGTCTGCACAGGAGATGAGCTCCTCTGGCTTCTTGTCGCGGTTCGACTCCTTGGTTCCCAGGCAGAAGCTGCAGATAGGGATTGGCTCTGCCACAGGCTACGGGCCGGATGGAGATGGACAGACACTTATTAACAGCTCTATTCAACAGCTCATTGTACCAGACAGGAGGAGAAACAACAGGAGCATTTGTATCCACATACAGATCACTGCCAATGTGCCAACTGTGTGAACAACTCATCTACCCAGAGACAGAAGTTACAGCTTACTCATACAACAAGTTAATACAGTCCATTTGTCAGTCAGTTTTAAAAGAGTGGCAAAGCTGGCAGACGATTCCCGGGCGATGATATTGTGATCTAAAAGTAACCGATTTATGGACCTGATTACCTACACGACATGCCTGTATTTCTAAAGCACCTCTCAGTGCGCGTGCTGATCAGGGACCTGTGCAGCTTCTGAGATCATAATGAATTGATAACAGGCAAATGATCCTCATGACTGGATTTATGTGCCCAGAGGCAATAGCGACTACATTACCCAGGGGTCTTTGTTCTGCTGCAGACTGACTGCCTGATCAGACATGTGATGTGATACTGGATGAACCACACATCTCTTGACTGCACTCGTTTTTTATGCGGGTGGAATTGGGTCTTTGGTAGAGGTAGAGTTGGGTCAGGAGTTGGGTCAATGGTAGAGTTGGGTCTATGGTAGAGTTGGGTCAGGAGTTGGGTCTATGGTAAAGGGGTAGAGGGGTGTGGCTAGGACAGGGGGTTGGGTCGATGGTAGAGGGGTGTGGCTAGGACAGGGGTTGGGTTTATGGTAGAGGGGTGTGGCTAGGACAGGGGGTTGGGTCGATGGTAAAGGGGTGTGGCTTGGACAGGGGGTTGGGTCGATGGTAGAGGGGTGTGGCTAGGACAGGGGGTTGGGTCGATGGTCCAGGAGTGTGGCTAAAACAGGGGGTTAGATTAGGACGGGGACAGGGGCAGGTGAAAACTCTTGGCTGGCTGCACGTAGCTCCATGCGGGGAGAAAGGGAGCAGGACCTGGCAGGGAGGACACAGGCCCAAGAGCTTGATTTATTGGGTTCATTTCCCTCTGATTTAGGCTCCCGCTTCCACCCAGGGACATGTAGCATCACAACAGACAAGCCGAGAGGGAGACACAGCAAGAGAGTGGGAGAAATTAACACAGCGAGACAAAGTAGAAGAGAACGAGAGAGGATGAGACGTGCTACAGAGAGAAATAGAAAGAAAGCAAGTGGAAAAACAAGGCAGCAGGCCTTTGTTCCGCCTCCCAGAGAACAACAGCTCAATCATTCCTGCCAGATAAATCATGCCTCCGATGGAGGCCGACCTGTGGCCGCACACTTGGTTGCTCAATCCAGGGCCAGGATGCTATCGCAGACAGAGGCCAGACCCGGGCCGGCATGCACACATTACAGTGGGGGGTTTCATGTGATATGGCTCAATTACAAACTCTACTGGGGCTGGAAAATAATCTCCAAAACACCGAAGATAACATTTGTGTGGCAGATATTTGCAGGACAGTTAGCCGAGCTCAAGTTTAGTCGTGTGCCGGCCGTGTGCCAGGGGATATTCGGGATGGCATTCCAGACCAGGGGTTTACGGCCAGTCTGGCCCAGCAGTACTTGACTCTTTGGCCTATTTTAAGTGAGAGTGAGCCGTATGTGATTCCAACGCTACACAACAGAATAAACCAACCAGATTCAACCAAATAATATAGCAGAACATTCAACATGGACACGCCTACCAATATCTCTCACAGCGTCATCACAAGAGCAGTGTGATCGGCACCCGCTCAACCTGAACAACAAGTACACGATTCAAAACACGTCCTTCAGGTTCTACAAGGTCCTCTGAAAGTGAAAATGGGAGGTTCTCACATCAACCCTTTCACACAAGGGCCTGTACTTGGGCACAAACAGAGCATAGCTGAAGGACAGTACAACTCACTAGAGGAGATGTGCTGTGAGATTGCCCTGGTTTGTCTGAAAGAAGAGAATAATGGCGCTTTTCCACTGCACAGAACCAGCTCGCCTCAGCTTGACTCGACTCGGCTTTTTTGGTTTTCCACTGGGTAAAAGTTGTACCTGTACCTGCTTCCAGGGACTTTTTTTCATACCACCTCAGGCGAGGTTCTGAGCGAGCTGAGGCGATGCTAAAATGTGACGTGAAAACAAGGCAGACTGCTGATTGGTCAGAGAATCGTCAGTATTCACTGCATCATCATTGCAGATGTAGTATCCTGAGTAATCCCACCATATATATATATATATAAATAGTTTGGCCAGAGATTGCGTGAGAGCTGTACATATTATCCATTACGAATCCTATGGCAAACCGAAAGAATGCGCCGTGAGAAACAGCCACATCTCGCGGATCAAACACAGCATACACTCGATTTCCTCCATTGTCTTATGTTTGTGTGGGTAGCGAGGACGCGGACCTGAATGAAACACGCTTCTCTTGCCCGGTAGATTATACAGGTAGAAAATTCTAACACGGCGCATGTAGTACGTCCGGACTCCATTCATACTACCCGGATTCATACTATATAGAACGTAATTTTTTAACGGTCGCAAGTACGTTCTTATTTAAATGTAGTACATACTCAACATAGTACGCGATTTCGGGCGCAGCCTGTGTGTCGCCGCGGCGCGTAGAAGATTACGTCACAGCATTTTCCTGCCGCGTCGCTATGACGACCGGGTACTATTGCGCAGGTACTATCTGCATTGGAAAACGGGCCGAAAGTCGAGAGTCGAGCTGGTTCTTTGTAGTGGAAAAGCGCCATAAGAGCACAGAGGTAGACGCCGATAACGGAAGAGGGAAGCACTGAAGAGGACGAAGTACGAAGGATGACGGACTGTGCGGTCGTCCTCATCTCCAGTCAAGGTCTTTAAGATAAGGTCTCACAACCCAACCACCAATACCACACCCCATTACCACACTGGGTAGTAGATCTTCACATGGCTCATTTGGTTGGATTCAGAATGGTGTTGGGAACATCCTAAGGATGGGCTTGAGACTCAGTGGACCCCAGTGAATAGCCTGTAAAAACCGCTACCCTAATGACCACTTTGTGCCGGGCTTTCATCCTGCTGCTCTAGCGGTCGGGATCAGTGAAGCATCTTACAACGGCGAGGTTAACGAGATAACAAGGCTTAATCACCGCATCCAATGATACAATTTGACTGAGTCAGCTAAGGACCGCCCAGAAAGAGAACACCACGGTTCCTTTAGCTCGGTTATTGTTTCAGAGCCCTGCAGTCACTCCCACGCCAACAAGCATTTCACTCGCTCACTCACTCATAGGCAAAAGGACATGGCCTTTGAGCAGTCTAGACACATGCTGAAATAATGTCTCATAAAAGGCACATGGGTGAAAGGAAGCATTGGGTTAAATGTAAATAGCTGCTTCTAATGCAAATCAACCTGAAATTTCCTAAAGAACACACTTCCCTGTAAGGTGATTTAGTAGTCAGCTAACATAACTGGCTCTCTCGACTGTCAACCAATGCTAATGGGCTTCAGGTCTGTTTTCTCTCTGTCTACTACAGCCGGCTCTCAGAGCCACTCAATGGTCAGAGACAAACACTCAGAACCCACAGGCAGAACCCACAGGCAGAGTAAGAAACAGGACAGAGGGGGTATAAATATTAGTCTAAAAGGTGAGGCGGGGCGAACGTCTGCGTGAGATGTATGGGTCAATGGTCCGTACCAGGCAGGTGGTACATGACATTAAGGTCCAATTAGACCCGTTAAGTACAGCACAACTCCTTCACAGGCAGACAGCCTGCCAGAACGGCACACAGCCAGAACGAAGCCCAGCTGGTCATTCAGAAAGACCTTCACGCCGGTCCGGTGGTTTCAGACGATCATATTCTCACACGTCCCTGCCCTGACACGGCGCCGTCACTGACGAGAACTCTGCTTCACCTCCGGTCCAGCTGCTGTCGAAAGGGCAAGCGCAGGGCCACGATCGCTCTTCATCGAAACCCCCTCCAGGACGATAAACACAAAACCCCAGAGCCAAGCCCATCCCCATCACAATCCACCTAATGGCCCAATGGGCTCATAACTACAGCTGGCTACGGGTGGCGCCGCTCACAAAAACCAATGAGGTTTGCTATCTATATATCCGTGACCCCTGGATGACTTCACACTCCCCTCACCCAATGTGGCCCGCCGGTGACCCTCTATTAGGGGGAGAGAGTGAGTGAGCAGGTCTGCTGTTTGAATGGGGCCGTGTGACACAGTCTTTCGGGTGTTAAGTACACAAATCTCCCTTTGCGTCGGGGTCAAAGCCAGTTCTTATCCATTTGTTTTCTTTTTCCCCTCTCCTTTCCTCCTCACCCATCCTTCCCTTCTAAATCACAACTAATAGCAATCATGCCAGCAATATGGCACTGACGAGCCTGGGCCTGACAGAGTGAAAGGGAGAAAGAGAGGGAAAATTGAACCTTTGCTACTAGCAGAACACTACACCCAGGTTTCAGTCAGTTGCAATTAGCAGAACACTACACCCAGGGTTCAGTCAGTTGCAATTAGCAGAACACTACACCCAGGGTTCAGTCAGTTGCTATTAGCAGAACACTACACCCAGGGTTCAGTCAGTTGCTATTAGCAGAACACTACACCCAGGGTTCAGTCAGTTGCTATTAGAAGAATACTACACCCAGGGTTCAGTCAGTTGCTATTAGAAGAATACTACACCCAGGGTTTAGCGTAATTTCTCTTAGTAGTGGAGAGTGAAAACTTGAAGCCTATTTAGTATTAAATGACAACAGAGAGTGCTGGATCTGTTAGCTGATGAATAACCACCCTCTGAACACTGTGTAGTTTGTGGTATCCCTGTTTTCAGTGGGGCAATCTGGGCCAATGGCAAGAATGGTGTCAGCCCACAAAGCCTCCTGCCAGCCAGCCAGCCAGTTTATGGTCAGTCAGTGGAACAACAGGGCATGGAAGTCATCCTGACTGCTCACAGTACTCATCTCAGTACTAATCCCAGCACATGTCCCAAATGACACCATATCCAGACACAAAGCACAACTGCAGACCGGGGGCCGTAGAGACTAGAGTGCCGTTCAGGACTAGCCTGTAGAATATGATCTGATGGCCAAATAAGACAGCTGAGTAGAGCACAAAGCATCAGATCACTTGAAACGCCAGTCAGCACAGCTGTGACCCACATAGAATTAGAAGGAAGCAGCTACTGTACTGATTGTGTAGAGGTGTGCGTGTCAACAAACACTCCATATATGTGTGTGTGTGTGTGTATGAATGCTATGCATGTGAGTCAGAGCAGGAGGTGTTAGTGTCTGTCCATCCGCCTGCTGTCTATCCAGTTACACTGCAGGTGTCTTCTGGCTCCTCTGTCAGCTGCATGTCCGCATCCACACCAATGTCGCTCTTTATCTTAATCACTCCGTCCGTTTCTCGCTCTCTGTGCATCTGTATCTCCGGTCTCCTCCTCTGTGACTCAGTAAGGTAGTGAAGGGCATGTGTCAGCCAGACCTCATGTGTCAGCCAGACCTCTTCTGGCACCAGGGCTTCCCTTTCTTACTTGCCCCACCACTTTCCCTCCATTTAACTCCTCTCATCTTCCTTTACTCACAGTATTCTCAGAGCTGTAGACGGGAACAGCCTGCAGCTGGTTGCTAGTCTGACTCGTCTTAACAGAATGCATTCTGGGTACCACGTGAGTCTCCTACCACGCCACACGTGCCTCCATATTTTCCTCATCCTGCTTCCGGCGATCTGGAGAGCGGACGGGGCCGTTGGCAGACACCCAATGAGCACAACCCGCTGCTCCCGACAGCACCTCCTGCTCTACACACCACCTCCTGGATCACACAGAACCGCTACAACCAGATCAAAGCCCCAGGCCGACTGAAAGACAGACCAAGTCATAGCCAGCTACACATTGACCCACAGCAAATCCTTGCGGGTTAACTCCACTCGCGGTGCTAATCGGACACGGGGACTGAACTAGTGTCAATCTGGATAGGGAATAAACACCTTCATCTTGGAGCTAGCGCCAACCACTCTCTGGCTGTCTGCTGGTCCAGCCTACTGCGACGACACAAGTCAATCTGTCAGGAACGTATGGCTTTCCGCCATGCTAACCCCACAACCACTTGCGGCACGCCCCCCCCCTCAATATGATCTAGGGTGCTAAAGTCTAGCGCCAGGCTGCCTGACCTGGCCGGTAAAATGCATGCGATGAAGTTACATGGGAGGTCGAGTTCCTGGCTCTCTTACAAGCACATGGCCTCTCCAGTTTTCAAAATAAAGGTTCTGCCTGGGTACAAGGGAGGACATTCTCTGAGCAACTTTGATCGTTTGTTTCATTAGAAATTGCCCCCAGATGGTAAATACTGAGACCATCAACACAGTTCAAACACTTTCTTGGAAATCATTTTTTTATGTGAAAATGTGTAGCAGCTTTAAGTGACTGCGTGCAGTCAACTAAAGCAGTATGTTAGGAGGCGACACATTATTTTCACTATAAAGCAGGAGATGGCATGAGCTGGTGGAGTCATTTGATTTTTCAGATGGTAGTTAGCACAGCGGATGAATTATTAAATAGACAGGGCATCATCGTGTTCGCTTTCGGCTGGGTCTGAGAAGTCAATAAAGAGCATCGGATAAGTCCTCTATTGCGTCCCCTATTTCCACACTCCAGCGTTCTGCACATTCACAAACACAAACAGCTCTGCTCTCCACCCGCCTGTTAATCCCAATGCGATATATTAGCCACACCACCAATGATAGCTGGGTACTAGCAAGTGCCTGGAATTGTGAAGCTTTATAAGCTGGATGTTCTGACTTTGAATATAGTTAGTAACAAAGTTTCCATAACAACATGCCATCGTGTTTCTATCTGACGTGATGCGCGTGGGGGAATGGGCTCGGGCTTACCTTGTCCTTCTCGTGCGGCAGGAGGCGGACAGGCGGCAGGGATTCCAGCGCCACGGTGCCCGTCCCATCGGGCTGGGAGCTGCGGCTGACGAGACGGAACAGCGGCCCGTTCTTGGTCACCCTGCCGTGGGCACACGCCCGCTTCAGGGCAACCCGGAGCTGCTGGTGGAACAACCCGGGTCCCATGGAGCCGCTGCCCGACAGGTAGGCCGCCACGTCCCCCTGGCACTTCAGGAAGCGCTCGATGCTCTTCAGGGTGGAGCCCCCGGGCTCGTGAAGACCGTCGAGGGATCGCTTGATCAGCTTGTTCCAGTCCAGCCCGGGTTTCTTCCCAGAGTGATGGTGGCTCCCACCATGGCCTCCGTGCCCATGATGACCACCCCCTCCTTTCTCCCCTCTCTCTCTTTCTCCTCGTTCTCGTTCTCCTCTTTCGCCACTCCCTCCTACGCTGCCTCCCAGACGGGGCTTTGAGAAGGCCAGGCGCCCTGGATTCTCCGGGTCCTTGTAGGAGTTGAGCCCCTTGTTAGACACTTTGAGGATGGTCCCATCTTTGACGCTTAGGTCCAGTTGTTCCAGTACGGTCTTGCGGTCCAGCCCGTGGGACATGGACACGGCGTTGCATATCCTCTCCTCTGAAGGCCTCTGCTTCTGCTTCTTCACCTTCTTGATGGCCTCCAGGATCCAGGTGGTGTACATCGGGTTGGCCAGCTTCACCATGGCTGCGGCTGGAAGTCACAATGACACGCGCGAAAACACGCCCGCGGCAGGCAAACCGCCGGAGTCCCGCGGCCTACGCCGCCCCCTCCTCCAAAACCCCTCTGCCCGAGGACTATCCTTTGTCCCGGGGCCGAACAGAGCGTCCCTCAGAACCGGAGCAGCACGGCAAGAAACAGCTCACCATAGCATAGGCTCCCCACGCCAACCCCACCCCAGATAAAACCTGGTCCAACCACTACCCTCTCCAGGCAGGGTTGGTCAGTGTGGTGGAGAACGGTGGGGTGGAGCAGTAGGTGTAGTAGTGTAACTCGGTGAAGCTGCGGTGGACACACACACACACACACACACTACTGGGGCTAACACAACCACACGTGGGTGCCGAGGGCCAGACGGAACCTGTTGATTCAGTCTCCAACCAAAAGGTAGATGAGAAACTCTCACTGTGACGTGAAAACCTGGAATGTCGTCGTGGATTAAATTACTGTTGTAGTGTTTCGGTAGTGTCAGAGCGGTTTTGGTTCTGGAGATTATCTTGTGAGGGATGAATATCACATTCAACCGTCCGAGAGTAGTTCTTAACCACCTCTAACCCTGGTGGTGTCCGCTGGTTCTCAGGTCTGGAAGGATAATATATCTCCCCCCAGGGAGCAGCAGGGACTGGTCAACTGTGTGTCGATTATACCTCAGCAGAAAATGCACCCTGCAGAAACAAAGGAGATACAGAAACAGCAGGGTCAGAGAAACAACATGGGCAACAGCAGAGTCACAAAAAGCATGCAAACACTAAAATAAAATATATTAACATTATAAATATATATATGTTTTTGTACTGCCATTATAAACAATACTTTAGTGATTACTGAATGCAACCCTAAGAAGTCACATGCACAAACACACCCCTTCAAAACAACGACAGCATGTACACAATGTCAAACATGGTCAATAAAAACAGCAGGAGATATAGTTAGCCCATACTACATATATGAGATGGATAGACGCCCCCTAAAGTCTCGATCAACCCCACGAGCCATGAGCAAAAGCACTTGGCAGAAGATTTGAGATAACAGAACACGTTTAGGAGAAGTGAAAGTTCTTGGTAAGTCAGGCATTCACTCAGATCAAAACACTGTCTTCCTTTACCCAGTTAGACACAGGCTGAACTTCAGGTACTGTGGCAGGATGCACAGGTACAGATATAACAGTATATTTGGTCTGATTGCAGCTTCTTAAAACAACTTCCAGCATGAAGGAGGCCACACCTGTATTCACTTGCTAGTATTTGGAATAACCCACATTGCTACTTTATAAGCTAAGGAATTAAATTAGTTAAATACCTCAATAGAAGATAACAACAAGAGACATACTACACAAATAGCCACGTGTATTATGCAATCCTTGTTTTGATTGTAGAACAAACCAATTCGTTACACCGATCCCAGACAAGCAGGACAAAACAACAGTATCTGCTATATTAGTAATACTAATAGTATTACACCAGCTAACTAACACAGTTGTTTTCAGGTTCTTAATCAGACGGCATGCTAACGTTAGTTTCGTTTTCCATACAAAACAGAAACATGTCATATCATATACAATATAAAAACTAGTTTGCAACCTCTCTCACATACTAACCGGAGGCAGGTGTGTTTATTATTATTTGGCATAAAGGTGTGCAGCAGCAGGTACAGCAGCTAAGTGACGCTAGTAGCGATGTCCCGACCAAACACATCCGTGACTGGCGTTACCGTTAGCATTAGCAGCTACTATCACCCGTTAAACAACAACAGCCAAGTCCAGGCTCCTCACTTTCTAAACACATTTACTCCTTTGTTTACATCCGTCGATAAGATAGGCAGTCGTGTCGCAACAGACCTTCCCGCGAACTGAAGTTATTAGCATACTACTACGTTTAAATAGCCACACACACACACACAGTAACAACGTGTTGGTGGTGATGAAAACGGGATTTCGTTGACACAATCAACAATGACAGATTCCCACAACGCCCGAGGTTTCAGACAATAACACGCAGCCAAGACACGGAATAATCCCATTTAATATTAAATGTCATGGATAGATAGCCACGCAGACGTGATCGCGGCCTAGAGAAGCACAATGTAAGTAAGTACAAACGTCTGTGTCGGGCAAGAAGTGCACAAATGAAGATCTCCTAGTAGACTGTTCAATGTTAACGTTACATGGTCTATGGCCGCACGGCCTCCTCCGCCTCCTCGGCTCTGGGTGAAATGTGTCCCCGTAAGACGCGCCCCTGCACACGGCCGCCTAACCCCCGCCTTGTTTCTTGTTTCCTCCATCACCCTCCCACGTAGTGCCTGCGGTGCGGAGAAGACAAGGCCGTTGGAGCGGAGTAGGCCTCGGCTCGCCCCCTCCCTCCCAACTCCCATGCCCCCCCTCGCGATCTTCATCTCCCGTGTACCCCCCTTTCCCTCTGGCTCTCGCGGTTCCCAGAGAAAGCGAGGACGGGTCCGGTTCGGGTTTAAAACGGAAACTCGCGGACCCAATAATATCCCCATGCCCGCGAGTCCGCTACTCACCGGAATTCCGTGTCGAGTTGCCGAGGCGAATGTGCCAAAAATCCCGCGAATCGGAGACAACAACAAGCCCAAAAATGCAGCCAGAGACCAGAGGCTCCAGAGCGGACGCCATCTTTGAGTGAAACAGGAGCTCCGCTGGTGGGGGAGGGGGGAAGAGTCCGGGCAAGGGACCGTCTGCATCGTTCAAACTGCAAACCCGAGTGGACAGAAAAATACACTGCGAGGGAGGGAGGGGGGGACAACAGAGTTGTAGAGCTTTGAGGGGTGGATATCGGTTGCACACATGAAATGGAAGAAAGGGACAGATGGTGGAGCCGGAAAAATGGGATAGGTGTTCTTGTTTTCTCCACTGGGCGCGCACACGCACATACACACACACACACACGCACGGCTTATGCCATTTAGGGGAGCGTCAGAATGTATTCCTTGCAGCTGGTACGTGAGAAAAATCAAAGCGACCGAGTGTGGTTTCAACGTTAGAGAGGGTATTTATAGATCAAAGCGAGAGCCCTTAACACACTGGATATATTCTGCAACGTTGTAGCGGTTGTGGTGTTTATCAGAGCAGGAGGATGAACCAGCACCAACAAAACATTGTCCAATATGATTACCAGAGGCGTATTTATCCTGTACCACCGTGGTAATATAAAGGATGTTCACCAGCATTCGAGAAAGCTTAACTGTTTATGTTGACCTCTTATTCCTCATAATTCAGATCATTATACGTATTAGCTGATATCTTCCCGATTTTTCTTTAGGCTATTTGTCAATTGCCCTCAATGTCGAGTGTTCCACACCACCAACACCTACACTGGCAGAACAGTGACTTTAAGGGTCGAGTGACAGTCGACCGTCTAACACATTGTCCCGCTCATTAACCTTGCAATGATTTGCATATAAAAATGCACGTTTCAAAACCGTTACAACAATTAATGCAATATAACACTTAGGTGACTTTGAGGCAACAGTTTTATTCTCACTGCATGATCGCAAAAAAAATCTACAAGTGACACATAGATATGCGCATATTTGCGTCATTTTGTTGTTCTACAAGCCATAGTCTCGCGATAGCGTGGAGGAAGCGGTACCATTATCAAATCAAACTGTGTCAACACGGCAGCATGGTCCAGAAGACAAAATTAACAACCCTATCGTGGCATGATTATGATTGTCATGCAAGGATTATGGTCACAGTCTGCGCAAAGACTTGCTTACATGTAAATAAACACATTGAAACCACAGACACCAGATGCAAATGCTCAGGATACACTACTGCATTCAACATAATTTAATGCATGTATTATCTTTGACAGGTAGGGGAATACTCGCCGGGTTTACAGATGAAGCAGATGCATGGAGTTTCATTCAAGCTAATCAACACATGGGAGCTGATCACTGTTTAGTCTTGGTCCCTGCTGCTGTGTACACAGTGGCCCCATGAGGGCCCTGAGAGGATGTTTTCAAACCAGGCAGGGTGTGCAGACAGGAGAAACACTAACCGCTAACTGCCGACTGCTCAGAGAGAGTGGAAAGAATCCTTGGCAAGCTGTTGGCGGTCATTTTTAAAACGAACGGAGAGCTTCATTTTGAGCAGTACAGAAACACAATAGCACAGTGTCGAATTCAAATTGCATTCAGAGGCTATACTTCATTCGTTAACATAACGTAGAGACGAACACTGCGGAAAATGCAGACGCACATTTACGTGAACAGTGAATGATTGTTGAGTGTGGCTGTGAGTGAGTGACTGCTGTCAATTTGTACAGGGGTGCAGCCAGGCCCATATAGCTGTGCAGAGTTCCTGTTTGGGGGGATGGGTGAACGAGGCCTGCTGAGTTCTGCACAGATAGCTAGGCAGTGGCCAGGACTGCTTTTGTCCGTGTGAACTAGCAAGCTTCCTGCTGTGGCTGGCTCCTGGCCAAGCCTCAAAACCCCAACCCCATAGACTCGCACCCCTCCCTTCCTGGACTGGGTTGCTGAAACATACAACGGAAATTTCCAGGCCTGTCTGCCCGAGAGTTTGCCCCCACCAATCCCCACCCCACCCTCATGGCCCCTATCCCCTCCACTCCCTACATCCAAAGGGTACAGAGAGCAGCTGGAAGGTGAAGTGCGGCTTGTTGGAAAGCAAGAGGCAGGCCCCCGTCTGACTGGACACTCCAGGATTTGAGAATCGAACCTGAAGTCGAGCCGGACACACCTCACTCACGCGCACTCAGAACGTGGCGGAGAACTCATTCCACACGTTCTATTTATAAAATTCCACAAATAACGAACAAAAGCACTTAAAGTACTTCAGAAGTGCCTCGGAAGTACACTTTGTCAAATACAAGGCCCAATTGAAAGATAAAGGAATTTATTAGACCCAAAGCCCGTAGGCCTCGGCTGCTTTGTTGACTCTAGATAACCTGGAGACGATCCCGCGTCCCCATTTCTTTCGAATGTCTGCCCTATCAACTTTCTATGGTACTTTCTGTGCGTACCATGGTGACCGCTGGTAACCTGGAATCAGGGTTTGATTCTGCAGAGGGAGTCTGAGAAATTGCTACCACATCTAAGGAAGAACGTTATTCTCTGCAGCAAATGCGTAAAATGAAGGTACTATAAAAATAGCCAAAAGAGAAACACAGCTCATATAGTTGAGTAATGACCCCATAACAGCGAGATGACCAAAGTTCATATAGCGAATCCCAATACCCAACTCGTAAAATGTAACAATACCACACAAAGACACAACCAAACAGAGGGAACATATATACATCTCCCAATGAGGGAATGGACATCAGATGTGTGTAATGACGAGACAAGACAATGGGGTGATTAGGAGAGGCGGATTGGCCGATGACGACGAAGGCCGAAGCCACCCTGTGGATGACGAGAGCGCAGCTTCGGGATAATCCCTGACATCATTCACCTGCTAACTAGCTATAACTCAAAGCCCAAATGTGTTCATTTCAGTCACTCTATAAAACTTACACCATTCAAATAATTGAAAAAAAAAACATATTTTTTTCAAACACTTACATAACAAAAAAATATGACGATAAGGCCTGGTCACAATCAGATAATACTGTCTTTGAATAGTCTCAACCTGTCTGAAATTCCAGGAACAATAAACCGAAAGTAAAGAAGTGTTGGCTAGATGCCCCTCCAAAACCCACTGACTCTTGTTGCATATGTTTCAGTTAGGTTTGAACCTGGCCTACTGATCTTTCAATAAAACTCCTCACTCTCCTTCGCCACTTTCCTTTTCAATAAAACACAAACGTGCATAGAAAAATATCTGTTAAAGATAACATGGAAACAAATCAAGAAAAACAATCATTGTTACAACTAGGAATAATCAAAGTTAGTGACAGTTAAAGACATACACAGACTCTTCAGTATAACTACCAATATACATTTGTCATCAGTAATAAATCCAAGGTCCAATAACCTGTCATAACATTGATTCTGTCACAACACTGACTCTGTCACAACACTGACTCTGTTATAACAATTACTCTGTCACAACACTGACTCTGTCACAGCACTGACTCTGTCACAACACTGACTCTGTCATAGCACTGACTCTGTCACAACACTGACTCTGTCATAAAACTGACTCTGTCATAACACTGACTCTGTCATAACACTAAACACAGCAGTCAGACACTTGGGGATTCATGCAACTCCTTCCGGAACTGCTAAAACCGTAGCCAAACCCTTTTGGTAAAAAGGCACCATTCCAAACCAATGGCAGTTTGCCATACTGCAATATCGCGGAGTTCTCAAACAAGCCTAGAGCTTACAGCAGGATGTGTGTCACAACATAATTCCTCACAGTTCATAAAAGAGGAACGTTATTGTAAAACACATTTTAGCTGTTTAACTTAGGCTTGTCCTAGAGGAGTAAACATCCCAAGGCTATTAAGGTTGGCTCGTTTTCCCACCCCAAACACAAGCTGGGTAATAGCTAGGACCCCCCACCCCCAGCAGTACCAGACATCCCCCTCTGCCCTACATGAGTCATTCAGGGGAATATAGGATCCAAGTTGTGTTAATCCAGAAGGTTTTGCATACCAAGAAGAAAGCTACAGAATCCTCATTACGGCGGCTTTGGATTCCATATAGATATTATTTGAGTTATTCCGACCCCCGAATGAAAATCTCGAGGTTGCACGCAGTGTTTACACAGTGACTCAACAATCCTATGGTATGTCATTTTCCTGGAAACGACGCCCAAGTATTCCCGTCTGTAAACCGCGAGTTGTAATGTGGAGTTGCGTATTCACGGAGCAGGATGCACCTCAGACAACAATGGTCCCCTCCGAGACCCTTTCACATTCCTGTGGGCCCTATTGGTGGGGACGTAACCTCTGGAGCTCTCCAGTCATTGTCAGCTCTCCTCCCTGGCACCCTGTTTCTCCTCTGACCCCCAGAGTACAGCCCCCCCCATGCACAACTTTTTTTTAAGTTGTGCATGTTGTCAAACAGATCATTTAATTTCATTATCTTCCTTTTTATTCATCCAGCATTTTAGAGAGCTCACGACGAAGTTTCGCTCTGTATGAATATCTGTATGTTTATATCGCCCGTTGTGACCAGGAGAAACCTGAGTGATTTCTGACAAACGTTCAGAACACATATCTCCCACTAGATGCTTCCTTCTAGTTACTGTAATTAGGTCAAAATATGACTGAACCTGAAATTGGCCCGTCACAGCTAATCTAGTCAAAGCAAATCTACACTCCCTTAGTCCAATAGCTCACATCCATAGAAGACCCGGAGAGAGAACCTAAAACCACATTCCTGGGCCTGATGCATTAAAGTGCTTGATGTGTAAAACTGACACTTTACTCTAACAACATTCACAAACCAATTTTAACTATTGTATTTGACATTAGGAGCGTCCGAAGAACCTTCTCCAGACTGGTGCCAGAGAACTTCCTCTGTAGGGGTCATCAGCCAGGCACAACTTAACCTCTATTTCCACAGCAGACACAATTCACCTCCAGGCTCAGTCCCACTCCCTCCCTCCCCCTTAGAAAAATAACAACATCCCTCTTTACAGCCAGCTAGCCGATGCCTGGAAATCATCACTGCAGCCACTGCAAACTGAGATACTTAAAAAAAAAGAAGTTCACGTCGCTTTATATTAAACGTCGGTTGGTTGCTCAACCTGATAGCACTGTATGAATATGCTTCCTTTAAACAGCCAATCAACGGAGGTAGTATTTTTTATCTAAACTCCTCTAAAATCAACTCCTTACATATAGTTATGGTAAAAGTGATGTGGCCTTTACATAAATATACCTTCACCAGCGGTCTTGTCACTCCCATAGATGTTTAATGCTAAGGTTATCCAATGTTTGTAACAGCTGTTTAAATAAAACGGAACTATGGATTAACATTGCACTTTGCCCGGAGACTATTGTCAGATTGAGGAACCATCTATTATTGGCTAAAGTTGAAACAGTCTTCTTTAAGGTCATTAGTAATGATACTATTTACTTAAAACCGACCCAAACTGGCCATAACAATTTGGCCTTTGTCAAAGTCGCTCAGGTCTTTACTTCTGGCCATTTCTCCTTAATCCAAAATGTTTATTACGAGAACTGATTGTTTGCTTAACATCTAATCTACCCAGAACATGACATGTGCCCTTGTTAGGAGATGATCAACATGATTTGCTTTCCCCGTGATAAACAATAATTAATGTCCTAACGATTCGGCTCATCAACGTCTGTATATGTATGAATGTCCTGTCGGTGGAGGAAGAGACAAAATAAAGAATGTCATTGAGTTTCCTTTGGTGTCATGTCCACTAAGCATTTCTCAACACGGCTTACATATCATACACTAACCACCACCTGACGCTTAAGTGAAGCCACACCATCCTGACACGTTTCTACCGGTAACCATCAAAGCTCTCTTCCGCGCTCCGCTCTATTCAATGCAATGTGTTCAGATAAACGTAATCGGTTTCCAAGTACACTCTTTCCCAAATGTGTACGTGGATTCCAGAAGTGTTTACATGGTGGCATGTAATGAATCCAAACGAGAACGCTTTTCACCACAGCACTCCGACACCCGTACCCAGGATCAATAATTCATGTGGCGACCGATAAAAAAAACGTACAGTGCAAACAAGGTCATGGCGTTATTAGCATCTCTGTGGTGGGAAGGTCTTCTCTGATATAAAACATTGTCCAGTGTCAAATAGATCTGAACCAAGATTACATTTTCTTAAACCTCATCCCTCAGAGGCTCCAGCCGGGTTCCGTGTGACTGGACTGGTTTGGTGTATCGATAAATATACATAGTATATAGGGGGAGGACACTGTATGTTCTTTATACCATCCCAAGGAAACACTATATTCATACGTGGACTAGACATGGCCTTTTTATATGACTCGTTTACTGCGAATGGAAGGTCAATGGTGGCCGCAGAGAACATGTCGCGTGCTTGTTGGCTTGTTGACCAGACGAAGCAGCTTTGAACCTGGCATTTATTATTTGCTAATATCAGAGCACAGGGAGAAGTGACCTTCCAGGGGACGAGAGGCAGCGTCCAGCAAACACCACTAGTGCCAGTAGAGCAGCTGAATGGAGCAGAGGATTGTGGGAACGTAGGAGGCCACTGATGTGGTCACTGGATATTCTCCATTGTCCATATCCTCCTGCTGTCCTGAAGACTATAGGAAACCCACGCAGAGCTGACGGATAGGGAATCACTCTCATCCCACTTTAACTCCCAAGGTGTCCAGGATCGGAAGTCCGCACGGGACAAACGCCCATTCACATCTCTTTGAAAAAATGTGTGGGTAACAGGAAACACAGTTATTAATGGCGTTGTTCCGCGGGTGTAGCTTTTGAACAACACAGATGAGCTCAAAAGCTTGTGGAACAAAAACTGTTGTACTGTAAAGTCACGTAAATCATCCTTAAGTATCAATAAAATGACTTGTCTCAATGACCCTGTGAGTAAATGAATGTCATTGCGCCATGAACGAAAACCACGCTTGTGTGATTTATCACCTTTCGTCACAATCACTTCATTCATACAGATCGGCAGGTCTCCCAGGCCTACAATCTATAAAACCCCCTGAGTGCACAAAGCGCGCATTTCATTTCATAGCAACGTCTGGAAATAGAAGTGAACATACAGGCCGTCCACATGCAACACGTGATTGGACGAGAGGGGAATGGGATTGATAGAGTAGCCGGCGAAAGATTCAGTGGAAAGAAATGGAGTCCATTTTTGTAACTCTCCCCTCTCCAGCTGTCAGCCCGCTTGCTGTCCCATGGGGGGTTGCCACGGTGACAGGAGGCCACATGTCTTGAGGGCGTCCTTTTGGTCAAAGGACTTCATTGTTCTCGCGTTAAGCCGTCTTCTATATGCCCGTCTGCCAGACTCAGAGACAGGGGATTCACACCACACAAACTGGTCCATTGAACTCATGAAGTAGTAGGAGGCGAGAGACTTGGATATCAACCGCAATTACAACACATTTCACCTCTGTAGAAATAATGAATAGTTACACATTTGACCAGATACAAGGCTGAGACATGTGGTTAAATGACACAGAGTAAAGAACCGGTTACTGTATAGACCACCGACAAACAACGAATATGACTTTCATTAACTTCAGAACTTTTATAGAGCCGTTTCATGTCAAATGACCAACTAACTAGCGACAGCCAAAATATCCAATGATGGATTTGGAAGTCAAGTGGTCCTGAAGAATGGCTTAAGGTACTGTCCTATGGGCTCCACTAGATGTCAGCATAGCCCTACTTAGCAAGAACGGCACAGGCTCAATCTCCAGCAAGAACACGTTTACATAACATACTGTAGACATAACCTACCGTTGTCCTGTTTCTGATGAGTTTGGACAAGCTGTTCTACCAGAAAAAGAGTCCGAAGTGTCCTCAGCACATCACGAAAAGCACTAGTCCTCTGTCAACAGTTTGATATTGACCTATTATAACTAACCCTTGTGTTGGTTGTACTGTCATTTGTTTGTGCTACAGTACAGAGTTCAGTTATTAGATGACCACTGCTGGACAACTGATTGGCCTTTCAAAGAATTATATTGAGTATATATAGCAAATCCAGGTGTGGAACAAGCAAGCATCTAGGTTATACATTTGGTGTGTATGTGTGTGTGTGGGAGAGGGGGCACAGATTAAGCATTGAGACAGATGTATCATAGATCATTGTCAGTAACTGACCTATCAATAAGTTCTGGGTTTTACAGGTCATTGTGCCTCACCTATAACATTAGCTTTAATGCTGAATTGCAAACAGGCACTGGCATTAACTGGTGACTATTTAATATAATGTTACTGGTCATAGTAGTTATCTGTACAGAATAGTTTGATATGAAAAACCAATTACACAGGTCTACAACAATAACAAGTTATTTACCAACTTATGTCAATTACCACTGAAACCTTCTAAAACTAAGATGAACTCTTCGGGAAATACATGACATACAGACAGTAGATTTTTTTGAAAATCATAAAATGCCCAATGTATTTAATAGATACAGTAGGTACACTTTCTAATAAGGAAAATAAAAATTCACTGTACAGACAGATCTCCCACGGGTCTCTACAAAATACTAAAAACTGCCTGAGAGCACAATCACATTAATGGAACATCTCAGTCTATTTACACAACAGCTTGATTAGTAAAAACAAAATAAGTGGTTCATAAAACTCCCAAAACCAAATGGACTCAGAAGGACATCAGATTTGTCTTCCGAACACCCTGGTCAAAAGCAACACTGACTTCCATTAAAAAATTATTTCGATTGTTTTTTTTCTTTTACCAATTGGCCTTTTGAAAATAAATTCAGCTCTTCAACCGGTGATGTGATGTGGTAGAAGACCAATAATAGAGAAAAACATCAGAGCTGGGCTTCCTGTCGAAACGCAGACAATGTAATAAATTGGCCTCTGTTTCAATCAGGCGGGGGGAGGGGGTGGGGTACAGTTAGGAGACAAACAGCACAACTAGAGGCTCAAAGCGTCATGTGATCCCACTCCACCAGGTGCAGCGCAGCCTGAATAGAGCTGCGTCGAGACCGGGTCTTCCTGCGCTCAGTCTTAATGGAATCAGGAGAGTTGTGGGGCAGCCAGGCTAAGCCAGAACGGCTGGGATCCAGGGAGCCATTTTGGCTCAAGTTCCTCAGGCTGCGACGGACAGACTTACGCCCCCTACTGGGGAGCGGTTGCAGCACGTCATCAATGTTGAAGTCCTGTGCCCAGGATGGAAATGTGGAGTCAATCTCCATCTGTGCCTTTGGGCTGCCTGACTGGAATGTCTGCTCCTCCTCATTCTCCTCAGGGAGTGCGCTGGCATATAGATGGCTCCTCCTACCTCTGGAGAGCCATGGGCTCTGAGCGTTCACATTTGGTTTGCCTCTGTTTGGTATGGGTTCTACATAGCTGGCTGCCTCCTGCCCTGGCGGAGCCACGGTGGGGCCAACCTGTCCTGGCGGAGCCACGGTGGGGCCAACCTGTCCTGGCGGAGCCACGGTGGGGCCAACCTGTCCTGGCGGAGCCACGGTGGGGCCAACCTGTCCTGGCGGAGCCACGTTGGGGCCAACCTGTCCTGGCGGAGCCACGGTGGGGCCAACCTGTCCTGGCGGAGCCACGGTGGGGCCAACCTGTCCTGGCGGAGCCACGGTGGGGCCAACCTGTCCTGGCGGAGCCACGGTGGGGCCAACCTGTCCTGGCGGAGCCACGGTGGGGCCAACCTGTCCTGGCGGAGCCACGGTGGGGCTAACCTGTCCTGGCGGAGCCACGGTGGGGCTAACCTGTCTTGGCGGAGCCACAGTGGGGCTAACCTGTCCTGGCGGAGCCGCGGTGGGGCTAACCTGTCCTGAAGGATGTTCAGTGTCTGCTCTAACAGGACTCTCTGCTCTCCCACCTGAATCTAGTGGTGCACCACAGCACCGATCAGGATCTGAATGCAAAAAATGAAGGTTTTGCTGAGCATCCGATTCTGCCGGTCCATCAACTGGTACAGTGTGATTGGTTGAACCGGACTCTGAAACATCTGCCTGGGTGTTTCCTGGTGACTTCGGTCCTGGCTCATGATTGTCAACGATCTCCTCGTTGAGCCAACTATCAACGGGAACACTAACCTTCCTACACTCACCTCTACCTCTCCTACATGCTCGAACAACACTCTGCTTGTTAGTTCTGGTGGGCTTTGTGGGACCAGACCTCCTCCTTCCTGATCGTGTTGCCCTCCCAGGTCCAGAGACAGTGCTGCAGCCTGCAGGGACACAGCAGTCTACTGAAGGCCCGTAAGAGGGATCGGTGGCTGGGATATCGTCTGGGGTTGGAGTGCAGAAGACAGCAACAACTTCTCCGGTAACGGGGACATCGTTAATGACATCTTCCAGGCAGGAGTGTTGATTGGCTGTGGAAAGACAACGGTTAATTTCACTATTCATTGGGGAATGTGCGCTAGGGGACATGCATGAAAAGCCTACTCAGGAAATCCTGCACAATACACAGCAGCACCGCAGTGAATGATTGTTTACATTGACTGTTTCAATTTACTGAACATAGAAGTCTGTATGAGTCACAATGGCGTTGAATGCGTTTCAATGTGATTGTTGCATCTTAAGTAGATTCCAACTTCACTGAGAGGTCCAAGGCCGTCAGTACTAAAAAGATGTTGCCACCATCCTTGACGTACACAGGGAAAACAGCAGATTGAAAGTCTTGCTCTTGATAATTCAATTGCGGCAGACCAATGATTAGTTATAAGATAGTTGCCTCGAGGGAACCAGAACCGAGCCCAACGGTCGTGTCCATACCGGTGTGTCTGCAGCAGACGTTGGATTGGACAGGGAGTGACAGGGCCTCCGTGATGGGGCTGAGACCGGGGTTCTTGGAGGCGTAGTCTCTCTTGCCGTACAGAGAACGGTCTACAGCCTTCTTCCCAAAGCCACGCTTTCCAGCGTTCTGTAGAAAAACAAACTCGGAAAAATCAAGCTGCTTTTCCCCATCCCGACAGTCTTGGGCCACTTATAGTCTGTTTTCATATTGATTAACTGCCACCTCCAAGGCACACATTCACAAAAACAATCACTTCAACCTGCTTCTTTGGACCCTGAAAAAGCTCATTCCTTTCCTGCTGAAAACGACAGAAAATCCCTCAAGTACTTAAAGCGCCAACTTCTTCCGACTGACGTTAGGGGAAACGCTGAATAAAGAAGCCCACTATATCTCCTGAGATTGAGGCATAATAAAGGAGGTTAGTAGGAGCCACTTGGTGCAGATACCACCACCCTGAAGCATAGTTCTCTACGTCTCTGTGGGAGAAGTAAAGTGATGAGTAGAGCCCAGACTGACCTTCATCCTCCCACAGGCAGACTTGGCAGCCATACGCGTCGACCTCTTCACAGGCTCCTTCTCCTCCAATAGCTAAACGAACAAAGGCGAAAAAAGACAAATGGGGAGAATTTGTTTTTAAAAAGACGGACAGAAGAGCAGAGCAGGCATTATGATGAAATTGATTTAATTGCACGTAAAATGCCTTCCATTCAGATTCATCTCAGACCGTCGGATAAAAGTTATATTACTGTAACAATACTCAGATGAGCCAAAACATAACGAAAACCTGCCTAATAAGCCGTTGCTCCCCCCGGGTGCTGCCATTATAGCGCGACCCAATGGGGCATGGACTGTGCAGGACCCCTGAAAAGTGTCCCGTGGTATACGTGTGGCAGGGCTCAACCATCAGGGAAAACCACTGCCATAAAGGGGTGTAACTGGTCGGCACTGATGTTTAGGTAGGAGGCACGTGTCAAATTGTCATCTCACGAATACCCAGGACACAGGGTTTCCCATTTTGCCTCGATGTATTCCAGTCCAAACATACTGTTAACTAATTGTGCATGTAAGTGGACGAAAAATTACGATATTATTTGAACTGACCTTTCTCTTCCTGCTGCTGGAACGGGCTGGGGTTGTTGTGACAGGGGCTGGTTCAGGTCCCAGGGCAGAAACAGGGTCAAGCAGTGACTCAGCACCTATAGCAAAACACCTCAGCTTTAGCCTCAGTTACAGCACCGAAAATCAATGAGTGAAGGCTAAGAAAGGTGGTTAGGTAATATGAAATCTCACTTGGGGGGGCCTCACAAACAGTATCCTCCTCTTGAAAAGCAGAGTTCAAATCCAAAGGTTGAGCATGCAGCTCTGGAAATACAAAAAGTAATCACAAAGTGCTCTCAAAACAAAACATATTTTTCTTAGCAATTACAATTATTCAACAACCAACCTGCATGGTTTGTAAATGAACAATCAACTTCATCTTCCAGTGAAGGGAAAGTGATCTGTGGGTGTAGGGAATCATTAATTATTTCCATTGTTGTAAAAAAAACAAGATAGCTAGATTTACAAGAACAAAGTCAATGTAACTCTCACGAGGGAACATTGTGGCAAAACAATGTAAAATGCCTGTTTTGTTGTTGTACCAGTTCAGTAACGCCTTGGTGTTTCCGTTGTTAAGCGTTGTTTCGTGTTAGTGAATGGCAGGTACCTGTACAAATGTGTTGGCTGTCTCTGGTTCCCCAAGACAGGGCTTCACAGTCAAGGTTGGAGAGGCTCCAGTCAGAGAGGGGCTGCAGAAGTCTGGCTGTCCCAGGGGGGTCCTCTGGGGGGTCTTCAGGAGCGACCTCAGCTGGGACCCCCCTGCGGATGTTGGCACCCGAGCCGGGGTGCCACCTTTCTGTAAAGGTGTGCTCGGAGGCAGGTTCTTGTCAAAGAGCTCGGGGGGGAGGGGAATTCCAAAACGGACTTGCTTCCTTTTAACGACAGAGTTAACAATATCGCCGGAGGAATCTGCCTCATCTATAAAGGACAACACATTTGTTAGTCGCTGAAACATCCATGAAACAGCAATCCCTTCCTGTTCTCAGAAACAAGCTTGTTGTGGCCTATTGTGTGTTGTCCATATTCTCTGTGGAGATAAACTAGCACCGGGCTTCAAAGACAAGATGAAAGGACAGCTCCTCTAACAGCTGAGGAGAGCAGCGTATTTACCCGTGGGTTTAATCTCCAGATGAGAAGGCATGGGGAAGAGCAGAGCCAGAGTGGTCGTGTCTGGTCCGGAACACACATCCAGAGTTTGGCTGGGGCTGTGCAGTTCAAAGGAGTGCCCCTGTGGGGTAGAAGCCAACCAAACAGAATACTAGATACTGGGAACATGGTGTGAGGAGGTGTGTGCTCTGCAGAGCTGCAAACACTTCACACACTAGGGACGGAGAGTGGAGTGTGCCTTGCGTTCCAAACTACACCCTATAGGAGTCTACCACACCCTGGTCATGAGGAAATAGTACACAACTTAGGAGCCAGCTGGCTATGTGAAGGCCTGGGGGCACCTTACCTGGTCCTGCTCCTCCTTGGTGGGAGTCCGGTGCTCCTTTAGGGGAGAGGAGGGCTGGGGCTCACCATGTGTAATCCGGGACACGGCATCAATACGAGGGGCGTGATCAACCACACCGCAGAGCTCATTCTGAGGTGGAGCTCCTGGAGTGAGATCACGCTGATGCTGGTTGTTCTGACCAATGGCAAGCTGAGGAGGTCAGGGTGGTTTGTCAGGACACAGCGTCAATATTAATGGATTATTGTAATGCAGTTGTATTCAAATGTTAACAATGATCCAATAAGCACTTTCTCAGCAATTCTTACAAATTGATGAACATACACTAGGCAAAGACGCAAAATCCACAGCAGCAGTTCGTAAACAGTTTGCCAGGTCTTACTGATCATTAAAGTGGACGGCGTTGTTTATTACAGTTCCATCCAGTTACCTCGTTGTGCATTTTCTGTGAGGTGCCTGTGTGTTTTAGGTCTGGAGGGTTGGCCTCCCTAATCTCCTCCGCACACAACCCCAGACTGTCTGCAGTGCATCGCCTCTTACTGGGTGGGGGTGTCAGAAGCTGACTCACTGGGGTCTTGTTTTCTTTCCCAGCGACGCCCCCATCACAGCTCCACCCACCTAAGAGTTCAGAAAACACCCATTAATAACTACAGCCCAGAATTGAATAACCTTTTAATTATCTTAAGTAGTGCATTCAGGACCGATTTCTGTTGACCTAATGCAATAAGACAAAACGAGTCATCCTCTGACATCAGAGCGGACTAACCAGCAGACAGAACATCTCTTGTCGGGATCCTTCCCACCGTGGGACTGGACTGGTGTGTGGTCTCGTCCTCCACCACATCCATGATGTTTTGGAAAATAGCCATCTTCTGCTTGAGAGTAGAGGGGCCTTGGGTGGAGAAAGGGCTGGCTAGTGTAGACTAGCCAGAGAGCAAAATGCATGACAAACACATGGTTAATAACGGAGACGCAGCTGGTTAACCCTTAACATCCCAGCTGTTTGACGATGACTGACATTCCTACAGGTGAGTCATTATAGGTAATATAGCCAGGTGCTTAAACGACATTGCCAATTGAGAATGGTCTTTTGAAATGTTTTGAATTAAAATATATATTGGGTAGATCTTCCCATTCTAAATGAACCTACGCGGTTGTTTAATTACTTCAGTTTCACAATCACGATTAAACTGTAAGGAATTGTAACACCATTTAGACATTCTGCGTAATACATTTTGTAAAGATGGAGGCAGGCAGACATGTTGACATCGCTTGAAAATTTTAAATACAAGGTGTAACTAGCCAGGTGTCCAAGGATTTGCAGATGGATTACTTGATGTCCTGCTAATAAGACTAGAGGGATAATAACAAAATCCTTACTGCCCTCAGAGTAGCCTAGAAGGAATTGATTCCTCCCGGGTTGATGTTTAAGCAGCCAAGGTTTGCTTGTGTGAGCCAAGGTCATTTGCAGCACTAAAAAATGTTTTTAATGCTTCTGCTACCCCCCTCCCATCTCCTTTACTCTTAAACAGTGAAATTAGTGTATGTGTAATGTAGTGTAATGTCAGGAAAACCGTTAAACGGTAACTGGGAAGGGACAACTCAAATAGGATTGAGTCCGGTTCGGTCTTAAGCATATGGGTGGCTGATAACACCAAATTGAAAAGATCAAAACACCTTCCGGAGGTTCTCAGAATATATTATTAGTATTATTGGTGCCACAAACACTGGGAGCGGTTGCAAAGGCCTTTCAAAGCAATTTAAAACACACAATTCTATTTCCCAATGCATTATCTACAGATGGGGACCTCAGGTTGTGTACATACATGTTTACATCCAAAGAAATGCAGCCCAAATTCTGACTGAAAGATTCTCAGCAAAGTCTCTAAGAAACCCATAGTAAGTGTAAAGACAATTTTTGTATGACGTATACATCAAAATCAAATACTTCAGACTGATGTTTTCTGTTATAGGGCAACTGTACACCAATATAGAAATTCAATTGAAAATCAGCTGTTTCCAGCTACAACAGTCATTTCCAACATTAATACTGTTGACATTGAATTTTTGATTGATGTCATTATCAGGCACAATGAAATTCTCTTTCATTTAAAAACAGGGACATTTCTAAATCACCCCAAATTGTAGTATATATTAAGTTTCTGAGCATTGTACATGCATATTACCACATTTGGCCCACATTTGACAGCCAACATTCTATAATATATACATTGCATTAGCTACAGAAGTATTTTACACATCTTCTGCAAATAACTGCAAGAAGAGATTGAAACATTTTCTATTGCTTAAAGAGCATTGCGCTGGATTCAAACGCATGCAGTGGTACATTTGAACCAAAGGCAATGGCTGAGACTGCTGGACACTAGCTGCTGTACACTAGCTGCTGGACACTAGCTCTATGTATGGGCATGAACATCCACAAGCAAACTTCTCACCAGTGCGTTTGAGGGGGGTGTTTTCATCCTCTGTTGGGCTATATAGCGGATAAGAGAGTTGGTCTCTGGTGAACCACGTACCCCAACGCTGGACCGGCGCTTAAGCTTTAGCTGAGCTAGTCGAGATTTTTCTGGGGAAAGACAGTCTGTATTTAAAGTATTATACAAGTAGCTGAACAGATGCATCTAGGGATCCAAATATGAAAATACATTGGAATACATACAGAACAGCAAAAACCACCACAAGTAAGACACGTACCTAGAGCACGACCGATTAGAATGACGGAATTGAAATCGGCAGATAAGCAGTTTACTGATACATTTCTATTCACCGATAAGAGAACAATGTCATTTTTTTACAATTTATTATTTGTTCTGAAGAGTTTGTTTTTTCACTGGATGCGTGTTTTGCGCTCTACAATTTTTTTTAACATGTTACGGTTACAATTGTCGCATTGTATAGAAGTTGTTAAAGAGTTTCTGAGTACCTTTGTAAGGTGGACTTGGGCACAATCCATTTAGAAAAATATACATTTTTAATTTTAGCTACAATAACTTAAAACTGCTCAAAATGGAATCAGGCATATCGATCAGGCTCTATTGATAACAACAAACAACTGGCCATTTGTGTCTTACAAATGACTATTCAGATCAACAACATGATTTTCCAAAAGAATTGCATGTGTATAGGGTTCTAATATACCAAGCTCCTGTAACAAGTTAATTACAGTGTAGTCAGAAAGACATCAGTGACCAATGAAAGAATGTCAACAATGCATAAATAACCTTTGATGTTAGATGGTATGAAGCTCTGGGTCGATATACCCAGTTTGGATGGTGTAAGCTGGGAGAAATCCAGGGGTGCTGTGGTCAAGCTGCTCATCGGAGAACAGGAAGCCTCCAACGGATTAAAGCTTTCAGCTCCTTCGGTGTTCTCCATTTTCCACACAGAACTTTACAGAGATAGGATGGGAAGAACATTAAAAGGAGTCAGTGAATTGTGGATAAATGTTAGACAATTTCCAAAAGACAGGTAAAACAAATCAATGTCATTGCAAAAGAGGGCATGCATCAAATACAACATGGGAGGTTTTCATGGCCAAAATTTCAGAACTGTTTTGTGTGTGTGTATATATATATATATATATATATATATATATATCTCACTTGTTTTACTTTTGATCGACACCCCATCATGGTGTGATAGGAATGCAGATCTATTAAGCACCAAGGTAAAAGGAGTTTGTGCAATTTCATTTTTTATTTCCATCGTTTCTGCAGATGGACTCTCATATATAATGAAGCACCAAATACCAACTTTTTGGAAAAATTGTTTGACATCTCTAATAGAACCTTTGAGTGCCAAGGTAAGAACCTGTCCTCAACAGGTGTTAGTCGATAACACTCAAGGAAGGCAAAGACAATCACAACCAACAAAGACTGTGATAATAACGAAACAATCGTGTTAGGAGTTAATGGTTTACCGTTAAACTACGATTCGCATAAGCCCATATTACAGTTTACATCGAAATGTAAACTCTGACGCTACACCACCAACTAGACTTTTACATACAACGTTATTGTAATAAGATAGTATATAATACATACTGTACGTCACACAACGGCTAATTTGAAGCTAGCTGGCTAAAGCGTAGCTATTCACTGACACTTACCTTTTAATAAGACGCTTTTTAGAAATGCTAATATATCATCACGTAAGAATCGAGTTAACTTAATTACAGTTACAGGCGACCACCATTTGCAGTTAAATCCCTAACATCAAAGGTACTTTTTTGCTAGTTGACAGCTAAAAACACATGCCGTAGTTCATTTTTCAAATTTCGCACCACGGATTCACAGTAACCGTGAAACGAAGATCCTTCCGCCACGCAAACGCAGGCTTAAACCTTGGTGAACTTAAACATTTCGCTCAAAAGACAATTCAAAGTAAGAACAAATACATAGTCACTTTTTTAAGTGAATCGGTTAAGTTAATCAATTGTTGTTAAGATAATTTTGGAACTATTTCGCATGTAGTGGAACTTACTTCAGAAGGATCTCGTTTCGTACAAACTGACCAATGACTGTGTGAGCAGATGTCACGTGTGTGATGAGTATCCAATGAACGGCCAAGTTTGAGGAAAATTGAAACCGCAGTGTGTCATGGGTAAATTGGTACAGACCGTACTTCTTCGTTATTTGTGTGTTTGTGTGTTTGTGTTTTTGGACATTTTAGTCTGTTGTTAACATATTCAGTTGCATAGACTGTATGAAGGTAAATCGTGAAGGCAAATCACGAAACGAAATTCAGGACCTTACTCGACATTCCATAACAAAATAAATTACACAAGATTCATAATAATGAGAACTCTATGACAGACACACATTTTCCGTGGGACCCACGCCCCAATTAAACATCTTGCAACAATTCAGATAGATAGATAGAAAAATCGAAGTTTATAAAGATGAGGATACAAAACAGAAAATAATTGATAGCATAACTATAGCCTACACCCTTATACTTTAACACACTTGAATGAGTTGTGGTTTGACCAATTGGAACATAATTGGTTGAATTGAGTCCATCTGTGAAATTAAGGTTGATTAGGTTTCCCATAATTTCAGGTTAAATACACCTGTCTCTGGGAGTCCCTAAAATTGATTAGTACACTCAAAGCAAATGCAGAATATGTATTTACAAAAGCCAGTTGGGAGACAATTTGCATACTTATAATACACTGTAGCTCAGTGGTAGAGTGCATGCTTTGTATGTATGATATCCTGTGTTGAATCCCAAGATTTTCCCCAGGTTGCCGTTGCAACTGAGTATTTGTTCTCAATCGGCCTCCCTAGTTAAATAAAAGTAAAAAAAACAAATATGTGTTGGCTCTTCTTTCATTGTTCACCCATTGTTGTTCTGTCTTTGTTCTATTGTCTTTCATTTATTATACTTAAACAATAACAAATCTAGACAAATTGGTCCTTGGCACTTCCAACTCATCTCTTACTCATGCCAACGCAGCTGCGCTCTTTTTCTCCTTAATCTGACTTCATTTAATGTTCCATTTGTCAGCCAGACTGGTTGTGGCCACTTTAAAAACAATCACAATTACATCCAAACAGGAATGTTTTTTCTGTCTTTATTTGTCTGAATATGATTCCAAGGACATTGATTGTGTCCAAGCATATCAAACTTCTATAGTTCGCAGATGACACTACCATTATTGGTATAATCTCTAATGGGGACGAGACTGCCTGGGGGAAATTGACCGGCTAGTGTCCTGGTGCAGTCTCAACAACTTGGAGCTTAATGCTCTAAAGACAGTGGAGATGAGAGTGGACTTTAGAAGAAGCCCGGTTAACCTTTGTCCCATTGTCCTGGGGGGCTCGCCTGTGAACTTAGCGGAGTCCTTTCGCTTCCTGGGCATCCCAATTGCCCAGGACCTCAAGTGGGAGCTGCACATCACCTCTCTCACGAAGAAAGCACAACAAAGACTGTACTGCTCGCCGCAGCACATAAATCACAAACTACCAACGTCCTTGAGGATGATGCCCACACAGCCATCATCGAGTCCATCCTGACCTCCTCTATCACCGTCTTATACACTGCAGCCACTGTCAAAGGCAAAGACAGACTGCAACGCATCATCCACTCTGTAGACGGACCGTTGGATGTAAGCTGGCATCTCTTTAGGATCTGTTCAAAACCAGGTCATTGAGGCGAGCAGCAAAGATTGGGGCAAAACCCTGCAATCCATGTAACGGATCTAGGAGCTATGTTATACTGTCAGATATTCTGGGATATTTTCAGACATTCATCAAGCAAGAAATACCATGAAAGTAACAACTTATATTAAGTGTTCAGATGTGCCAATTATTGACACACGTTTTCAAAAAATATATATTCCTAGGATTCTTTCTAAAGTTTCTGTTAATCAATTTTTTTAATCAAAGTTCTACTGTATTTGTTTGATGTTTGAGTGTAAAATCCAGCTGATTATCACACAGACATTTTTATTATGTAGTTATCCCGTTGATCTCTCAAAAGAGCAGTCGCTTTATGCAATGGAAATCTGAATAATATAATGAGCAATGTAGAATTGAGAATTGTAGCGTCGAAGGAAAAACATTTTATTCATTTGTAGCTGAAATACTGATCATGCTTGCTGATCAAGTAACTTTTGTTACTTAGTGATTTGAAATGGGGGTTCAAGTTTAGAAACACGTTAATGAGATATGTATAAAATATTCACTTAGTACATGTCTGAAATTTGCACTAAGGCAATAAAAAACACACTAAACAAAATCATTTAATAATAGTCTGGGCATAAAATGTAATGTAAAAAAATTTAAAAACAGAATATATTCAAAAGTATGAAAAATTACAGCGAAAGGAACAATATGCCTCCTTCGAGATGTTTCAAATGATCTCTGCGTCTTCCTGAAGCCCTTACACAGTCATTGTAATTCCTTGTGCAATAAAGGAGAATCTTTAATGAGGTATCTTAAATGAGTTCTTACATAACATGAGGGTGATGTTCATTACGTTTCCCAGCTGGTAAAGCTCTTCTCCTCCCATAGCTACTCCTTTCAATTAGTGAGAGTGTACGAGTTCTCCGTGTGCACATTCTGCCTCTAATGCACTGAATGCCGGCTGCCATCTCGCTGAGGAGTTCGAGCCTACTCTGATTTACATTTATAGCGCGCTTCATTTGTATCCTTGAACATTGGATAACCGGGTGTCATCACACTAATACCGCACTCCTGCTTAAGGAATATTAATTTGCATAAACCACAACACACACACACGCACACTTTGAGATGATCTCTACTTTTATTAATGTATATCTATACAGTTTACACATATAAAAAATAAGGACGTATGTACAACAATAATAAATATCAACATGTTTGTACAAGTAAAATAAGTTACTTAACAAAGGATTGACCACCAACAGGCAAAGGAACTTAAAGGCAAACGGGATGAAATGAATAATATCAAATGGTAAGGTAACACTATTAAAACGGCGGCGGGAAAAGCTAGAAGTTTGGAAACTGTGGAACGTGTTGTTGACAGGCAGACTTGAGTGTAATAATTAGATCCACGGCTGTTACACGTAGGTCGCACATGCAAATAGCTTTTAGCTTGAGACTTACATCCCTTCACTGAGTTTAATGGACCACCTTTTGCTCATTTTAATGACCTGCCAGGCATGTTCTCTAAGGAAAAAATGTAATTCACAGTTCTAAGACAAATCAGCCAAATATCAATACAAAACAAACAGCGTGTTTAGCTCGATAAAGTAATTGATGGGAAATGTCTGAAACGGTAACCTTTAAAGAACTGAAATTAAATGCAGGTGTGAATACTTATGAATACAAATGGGACCTTAGAAATTACATACATTACATAATTTGGTTATAACGAGGGGGTTTTGCTTAATTGGTACTATGACATTTAAAGATTTTGAATTAGTTAACTATTTTGGTAGAGAATAGGGGGACAGGTTTGTGTCAATCACTACAGACATGTAAACAGGATGTTGACCAGCCACAATCCTCTTGTCTTGCGATGAAAACAAGCTCTAAACAAAAAGAGCTTTTCTGTGTCAATGTGGACGGTCCATTGAAACAAAAATATTGAAATAAAATAATAATAAATAAGGAACTTTAAAAAAATCAACTGCAGTCTACTTTGGCTTATCCGAAAGTGAAAAGGAGTGGTAAAACGAAAAAGGTGAAGTCTCATGAAGCATAACAACTCTAACCAAAAATGTATTCTTATTTTTTTCTAGAGACCATATGCATTTCGGAAACCCGATACACGTACTTCTTTTACAATCAGGATCATTTTTTTTAATCAGAGATGTGTACAGTACATTCGCTTGAGCATCATGCAAGATTAGAAGTAAATAACCACTGATAGCCCCAAGTAAGTACCTCTTCAACCCAGGGACCATTGCAATATTCTACATCTCTCTCTGCTTCCCTCTCAGCAATCTCTCCTCTACACTGTGGAGAGACGAACATGTGCTCCTCCTCTTGTTCCTTCCTTTGTGTTGCGTTGTTCTCTGGTCCCCAAACACGTGTCACAAAGAGGTTAGAGTGGCTACACATTAGGTAAAGAGTACAGAACTTGTCGTTTCACAGAAGCTTTCAGAGACGAGGCCGAGCCTCCCTGTCGTAAGATTCTGATGGCTCTCTGGGTTGTATTGTCACATCTCGGTCTTGCATCTGCTCGTCCCTCCATCAGTTCGGGCAGAGTGTATTTACAGTTGCTCGTCCATCCTGTGAGTTCAGGCGTTACACAGTGGGACCAGGTCATTCTCTAGACGTGGGTCGGTCGGTGAGGGGGTTTGGGTCAAACTGACCGTACAAATATCTCCAGGTACAGTGTTGAGGCCTGGCTGCTCCAGAACACCCTCTGGTACACAGCAGGTTTTCCACATCCTACACAAACCTACTATATAAAGCACTTGTTAAGACTCACAGTTCAGTGAGTTCGCCTACATTCCCCCAAGCCAACGCTAATACATGACTGAATAACAAATCATTTGTCACATCGCAAATTTGGAATAATAAGCAAGTGTGCCGTTTTTTTTGTTTGTTTGTTGTCCATGAACACTTCCCAGAGAGGTGTAAACGTATCAGAATGAGTTCAGGTAAAATCCCCATCAACCACTGCAATTTGTAGTGTACTGATTCGAAAATGAATTTGTGTGGAATTTATTCGGGGAGATATCTAGTTTGTGCAGGGATAAGAGAAGTCTGTGAATGCTTCCCTCATATTGTCTTTTACAGAAGGTTGCTCAAAAGCCATTGATCTCCATTCTGTCACTTCTGTAGTCCGTAAGACATAAGAAAAAAACACACATAAAAATGCCGGCAATTTATATTGTCACGATTTACCATTGCGGCAGAGGGTACAGTCTTTCTACAGGGAAAAGACGGACAACTTGAAAAAAGTACAAATAAAGCAGCGAGAATTTAATTGAAAGTTTGTCTTTTATCTAGAAGCCCCATGTCTTTCGTGCAGAGCTCACTTCATCTTCTCTCTCTTCATCCTGTCTTTCTAGGTTTTACCCCTGAAGGAGGAGCACGATTGTCATCTCGCTTTTGAGATTAACATTTCTTTTGTGGCCGACTCTCTTTTTTTCCTCACAAATACAAAAACCCGACTTCCACACTCCAACGTTAAGTGCAGCAAGCGTAAACGTTTTCAACAGAATGAAAAAAGGCAAGCCAGCTCCTTCATCTTTCAGTCCGTTGATTTGTGCTGCTTGCATTCTTGGCTTAGCACTGAAGCCAAAACCACGTAATCAGTTATTGGTCCTCTCTTATCTCGAAGGCGTGTACTCCATTTGTTTGATTGCTATGCTTCAGGTGAGGGCCCTCTGTGTTCAAGTGTCTTTAATTACAGAATGCACACAGATTGAGATTTGCAAAGTGAAAGCAAGTGAAACTGCTGAAAAAACCCGCCGCACGCCAGTCAGCGTGGCGGGAACAAAACGAGCGGGTGCTAAAGAACTAGCGGGCGTGTCACATCGCATGCTCTGTGTCTAAAAACGTCTCCGCCGCCAGATCACACGGTAAGCCGAACAAACATCGGCAGAATACGAGAGGGCGCGATTCGAGAGAGGTGTCCTCGTGAGGAGCGAGGTAGGTTCGTTGCCGTTCGTTGTCTCTTCTCCGTTACTACGGGAGCGGAAAAAGACGACTGCTGCTACACAGACGACTCTTCAGGGTTGGCGTCGGGCAGCACGCTCCTTTGCTGCAGGGTCCGACGCAGCTCCTCCTTGAAGGGGCTGGAGTAGTCGTTCCCGCCCCCGCCCAGCCCTAGTCCCAGGCCACCTACGCCGGAACCACCCCCGCTAGCCCTCTCTTCCCCGGCCGAGCTCAGGTTGAGGCGGATGTAGCCGTTGCTGCCGGAGCCTCTGATGTTGGTAAGGCTGAGCCGGCTGGGGGAGTGGATGGGCTGGCCGGGGATGGCGCTGGGAGACCCAGTGGGGGCGTGGTGGTGGGACTGGCTGCTGGGGCAAAGGGCATGGCCGGGAACGATCTTCAGCGAGCCGTCTGAGTAGTAGTAGTTGGCGCCCGTCTCCCAGAAGCGGTCTTCGTCGGTGGGCATTTTGCTGGGAACAAACGTGGGTGGCTCCTTGGGCAGTGTGATGGGGTAGACAAGAGTGCTCTCCAGGGGTTTCATGTCGGCCCCTTTACCGAGGGCCAGCTTCAGACGCCTCCGGAGATAAAGAGCTGCCACCAGTAGCAGTAGACAGGCGGCCCCCAGGGTGATCACCAGGACCCAGAACAGACCCATACTGCCGTCAGGGGCCCGAGCCGCCATGACAACGGGAGAACTAGCCACGACAGACACGTGGTAGCGCTCCGTCTGGAACCTCACTCCCTGCTCCTCGGAGTAGCACACGTAGCGACCTGCCTGCTGAGGCGTCACGTTGGGCACCACCAGAGCCTTCAGGGCCCGGTCGAAGCGAGGCCCTCCAGCCTCCTCGTCTCCCAGCGGCAGCTTCTGGTCGTTCAGGAACCACAAGGGCTGGGCCAGGTTGGACACGAGGTGGCAAGGCAGAACCATGTCTGACTCCCTCACCACCGTTACGTTCCTCAGGCGAGTGTGGTCTGGGAGAGAAGGAGAACGTACGTCTCAGTCAAGATGTTTCACCGTGAACCTCCAAGCTCAACTCAATAACATGGCCCCCCAGAACCCTATCGAACAAACTGCATCTTTAGTGACCAGCGGTTCACACAAAGTGCCACCAGTCCAGCTTGCCTCCCACTCACCAGGGCTCGGGATGGCCACAGGCTTGTCAAACTTGGCTTTGCCCCGGTGGAATCTCTCCAGCATCAGATCCTGAGATAGCGACGAGGTGGACCTGTCGGAGGAGACAGCACAGCGCCGTTAATAACACGTCGACCCGCTATTCTCTGAGAGGCCAGTGAGCTGCGGCACTCAGCAGAAACGAGCAGTGGAGGCTGGCTGAGGCGGAACCCAACCAAGCCTGAGGCGGGCGAGGGGAGAAGTAGACATGCTCACCCGCGGTGGAGGTCGATGCGGACGCAGGCGCGCCCCTCGCTGTCCCATGCACAGTAGGGGTCCCGGGACAGTAGGCAGTCTGGCTGCGACTGATAGCGGCTGCAGTTTGCCAAGGGCAGCTGAAGCACCTCTGAGCGGGAGCCAATGTACAAGTACTTCTGCAGGAGCAGCGAAAGAGAGCGAGAGGGAGAGAGAGAATAGAATGAGAAAAGAGGGAGAATAGAGTGAGAGAGTCGAGAGTTTGAGAGAGACACGGCGAGAGAGTGATATAGAGAGAGAGAAAACCAGTCAGTGAGAAACGAGTGCAGATAATTGGATAATCACTCTCAATTACAATAACATTTGGTTTTCCCTCCCCCCCTCCATTCTCTGTTCGGCTAGAGAGCAAAGCTTGTTATGAAATTGCTGGCCAGAAACAGACGGCTTTAATTAGCTGAGGATCAGCACGTGAGTTTAGTGCCAGTGGAATGGAGGAGAGACAGTTGAGTAAGGCCAGGAGATTTTTCTCGTTGGGTCACACGGGCCTTGTGACCACATCGATTGTATAAATAAGCTATTCTGAGCGAGAGCAAACAAACGGTAAGAGCCGGTCTCTTGTTCCTGAAGCTCCCGAAGCTGTCGTCCATGAAGCTCCAGGGCCCGGGTGACGATGCGCCAGTTATGTCCCAGTTAAGTCATATCGAATTCGTCCAAAGCTTGGTGAACTGCCATCGTTTGATTGGGAATGTAAACAATGTATTCGTATTAATATTGAAACTGAGACAAAGGCGCCAAAGAAGTTTCGGACAGAGGGCAGGGACAAAAAAGCTCAGATGAGACACCTTAAAGAGTGAGCTGTACCTGCCTGCCACCAACTACCGGCATCCTGTGGAGCTAAACCGCTCCATTCACTAAACATATGTACATTCTTCTATGCGAGACGTAACACAATCGACACTTTCAAGTCTGGCTAAACATCTTCTCCAGCAGTGCAAACCAACTTCTACAGTTGCCAGCTTCATTCTACGTGACTATTATTTTCTATTCATCGATTTGAGATTATTTTTGTATTGAAAATGATCTTGAGAAGCTGAATAAATGATTGATCTCATCTCATCTTCAACCGCTTGTCCGGGGTCGGGTCGCGGGGGTAGCAGCTCTAGCAGGGGACCCCAAACTTCCCTTTCCCGGGCAACATTAGCCAGCTCTGACTGGGGAATCCCGAGGCGTTCCCAGGCCAGTGCGGAGATATAATCTCTCCACCTAGTCCTGGGTCTTCCCCGAGGTCTCCTCCCAGCTGGACGTGCCTGGAACACCTCTCTAGGGAGGCGCCCAGGTGGCATTCGTACAAGATGCCCGAACCACCTCAACTGGCTCCTTTCTACGCAAAGGAGCAGCGGCTCTACTCCGAGTTCCTCTCGGATGACTGAGCTTCTCACCCTATCCCTAAGGGAGAGGCCAGCCACCTTTCTGAGAAAACCCATTTCGGCCGCTTGTACCCGCGATCTCATTCTAAATGATTGATATTCTTTGTAAATGCAGGACTGTGGGGAGTGGTACCTTGGTGTGGGAAATGGTCAGGCTGTCCACTGGCTGGGGAGAATCAAACAGCTGTATCTCTTCAATCACATGGGCCTCCACACCCAGCACCACTACTCTCTGTAACCAGCCATCCGCTGAAGAAGGACACAGGAGAAAATAAGATAAAGGGAAAAGAGAGTGGAACAAAACAGACATTATTTAATCTATTTTGCTTTGATCCCAACCAAACTGTAGTATGAAGGGTTGTCGCATTGTGTGTCTGGGAACCAATCAGCTTCACAATCAGGTTTACCTGGGAACCAATCAGGTTTACAATCAGGTTTACCTGGGAACCAATCAGGTTTACAATCAGGTTTACCTGGGAACCAATCAGGTTTACAATTAATTGTTAGACTACCTGCAGCCCCAATAAAAGTAGTACCCTGATAAGTCATTATATGAAAGATAATGATAACTGTTTTCATATTGTATTGTAGGTTAAATCGTGTGCTTTGAGAGGCCATTGAGCTGCTGCTGGCAGCAGTGTGACCTTGTGTGTCAGTCTGAGCTTTATGAGCAGTGATGTGCTGTTTCTGCCCTGCCTCCCTCCCTTACCACAGTGGGATGGTCTACAGGAGTCTGGCATAGAGCAGTGCCAGCCACACACACACGCACACACACGCACACACACGCGCTTAGCACACACACGCGCACACTGTGGGGAAACACACCCAGACACTAAATGCTGTATCATGCATGACGTATCATGCTCTGCTCTCGCTGTGTCGGGCCTTTGAGCTAATCCCCCATTCCCGTCCTCCGTTCTCGACCGGCCTCGCCAGACTTGTTCTCTACGCATCAGCTGTCACCCTGCTGCAGTTAATAGCTAATCAAGCCCGAAGCCCAGTTGGCAGAGAGTACGTCTGCCAAGGGCCTCTTTGAGTCTGTGCTGTGAAGCGGGGCGGAGAGGGCCCCTACCAGGGTACGGGAGGAACGGGATCTCTCTCTGACACTCACGGGCCCCCAAGCCAGCACTGGTGCAGCCAGGGACCTAAACCACACTGATGCTGTCTGTGCTGTCTGTTATCTCCTGTCAGTTAATGGAGCTAAGGCGTATGTGCTGTCTGTTATCTCCTGTCAGTTAATGGAGCTAAGGCGTATGTGCTGTCTGTTTTCTCCTGTCAGTTATGGAGCTAAGGCGTATCGGCCTTCTGTTATCTCCTGTCAGTTAATGGAGCTACGGCGTATGTGCTGTCTTATCTCCTGTCAGTTAATGGAGCTCAGGCGTATGTGCTGTCTTATCTCCTGTCAGTTAATGGAGCTCAGGCGTATGTGCTATCTGTTATCTCCTGTCAGTTAATGGAGCTAAGGCGTATGTGCTGTCTGTTATCTCCTGTCAGTTAATGGAGCTAAGGCGTATGTGCTGTCTGTTATCTCCTGTCAGTTAATGGAGCTAAGGCGTATCGGCCTTCTGTTATCTCCTGTCAGTTAATGGAGCTACGGCGTATGTGCTGTCTGTTATCTCCTGTCAGTTAATGGAGCTAAGGCGTATGTGCTGTCTGTTATCTCCTGTCAGTTAATGGAGCTAAGGCGTATGTGCTGTCTGTTATCTCCTGTCAGTTAATGGAGCTAAGGCGTATGTGCTGTCTGTTATCTCCTGTCAGTTAATGGAGCTAAGGCGTATGTGCTTTCTGTTATCTCCTGTCAGTTAATGGAGCAAAGGCGTATATGCTGTCTGTTATCCCCTAGCAGTTCGGGTAATTTCAACACGCCAGGCCACATACCAGCAATGCAGCCTGCATCTGACCGAAGACAATCTAGTTGTAGGAAGCTGTGTGAACTTTGATTACCAGGTCAACTGTGGTCCTTATAGAGGTTAAGGACTGCTGTAAACAGATCTATGGTTGAGAGCATGTGTACTAGACATGTGGTTTAATCTAGGACCTGTATGGGAAGTATTTAAAGACTCAGTATTTAAACACTCAGTCTGATCTCAGTCAGTAACCCCACATGTGGGTAAGAGATGGTGGTTAGATTGTTATCTGTTTGCTGTTAACTGTTTGCTGTTATATATATATATATACCTGTTCCTTTGAAGAGCATTCAGTTATATATATTTACCTGTTCCTATGAAGAGCATGTTGTAGGCCCGCTGGTCCAGGGCGCTGACCCGGTCCACAGCCAGCCGGGTGAAATTGATGCCTTTGGTGAGCAGTATGGGCCGGGCCTCTGCCTTCTCATCCATCAGAGGGTGCTGCTTGGCAAAGTTCAGGTTGGCGTCTGGCAGCAGTAGAGAACTATTCAAACCCATCTTCCTGTGCTCGTTTGTAATGCACTGCAGCATAAAGACAAGAAGAGACAGGCAGAGAACAGAGAAGGGAACAGAGAGGTGAAGGGAAAAGAAACAGGCAGAAAATAGAAACGGGACAGAGAGAGGTGAAGGGAAAAGAAACAGGCAGAGAATAGAGAAGGGAACAGAGAGGTGAAGGGAAAAGAAACAGGCAGAGAATAGAAGAGAACAGAGAGAGGTGAAGGGAAAAGAAACAGGCAGAGAATAGAAGGGAACAGATAGAGGTGAAGAGAAAAGAAACAGGCAGAGAATAGAGAAGGGAACAGAGAGGTGAAGGGAAAAGAAACAGGCAGAAAATAGAAACGGGACAGAGAGAGGTGAAGGGAAAAGAAACAGGCAGAGAATAGAGAAGGGAACAGAGAGGTGAAGGGAAAAGAAACAGGCAGAGAATAGAAGAGAACAGAGAGAGGTGAAGGGAAAAGAAACAGGCAGAGAATAGAAGGGAACAGATAGAGGTGAAGAGAAAAGAAACAGGCAGAGAATAGAGAAGGGAACAGAGAGGTGAAGGGAAAAGAAACAGGCAGAAAATAGAGAAGGGAACAGAGAGGTGAAGGGAAAAGAAACAGGCAGAGAATAGAAGGGAACAGATAGAGGTGAAGGGAAAAGAAACAGGCAGAAAAAAAGAACAGAACAGAGAGAGGTGAAGAGAAAAGAAACAGGCAGAAAATAGAAGGGAACAGATAGAGGTGAAGGGAAAAGAAACAGAAGAAACGAGGACAGTTGTTAGTTGATAGGAATACTGGCATCGCTTGTTGGCTCGGATCTCTCCAGACACTCCCTGTCAAATTCACTTCACTCCTACACACCTCTCTCCTCCTCCCCCTGTTCTCCCCCCGCACCTCCTCCCTCCCTCACCTCCTCCCTTACCTCATCCCATTCCCTCTTATCCCCCTTCTCAGCGTTCTTCCCTTCACCCCTCCCTCTCCTCCCTTACCCCCTCTTTCACCCCCCCACTCCCCGGTCCTCCCTCCCTCCTGCACTCACCCCCTCCCTCACCCCCGTCTTCTTGCTCCTCACTCACCGCTCCAGGCCGTAGAGTGAACGGAGGGCCGGTATATCGTCCCCATCTCTGTGACGTCTCACTGTACTCTTTATAGGGGCCATCAAACACCTTTTTCACCTCTGCTATCTTGTACTGGCACACAGCAGACACGTCCACATCCCCCCTGGGACAGAGAAACGGGAAACAACAAGTCCTAAGTTGGATGGATGTGTTTTGGCCCGTCGCATTACATTATCCGTTCGCACGACAGAATTGTAAAGGAAGGCATGATGTTTCTTCTGTAGTCGTGGAGGAGCAGCGTGACAGAAATACCCCGAGGTACGCAGAGCTGACAAGCAAGCCGCTGCAGGCGAGTGCGCCTTTACTTTGGGCATAATATTATATCTTCAAAAGAATTGGAAAAGTACACAGACATAGAAGTCATGCCAGACCAGTATTAGTAAAGTGCTGAGTTGTAAAGAGAGAATCTATTGACTTCGGCACATAAGCCCCGGGCAGTGTTCTAAACAGACCCCTATTCCCTATTTTCTATATGTATATTGCCATTGGTGCACTACTCCTGAGTGTCGACCACAGTGCTCTAACTAGGACACGACAGTGTGGATGCAGACCCGTGCCGTTCTCTCTGGCACAGTGACCCACCCCGTGCCATTGGCGGCGGTTACCGTGACTTACCACTGGGCATGGAAAATGCCATAGAAAGTGGTGGTGCGCCAGTCCGGCCCTGGCAGGGTGAAGACCGCCCGCAGGTTGTTGAAGGTGACGTGGCGCTCTCGTAGAGAACACACCAGTCTGGCCTTCTGGAACGTGGTCCACTTCTTCTGCAGGGTCCTGATGCCTCCTTGATCGCCCTGAGAAGAAAGATCCAGGGTTTGTCTGCAGATCAGACGTGGAATAAAGGATGTGTGTGTGTGGACCGGGGAGGGGAGATACTCCATCCACGCTACCCTGAAATCGGTTTCTGATCTCATTTCAGGGCAGAATCAACTGAGGGATTGCAAAGGAGAGCGACCGATACAGAGAGAAAGGAGTTTGTCCAGAACACATGACCTCACCAGGAAAAGCAACGTGCGGTGTGCCGTAATGACAGTGGACGGCAAATTGTGAGCTCATTACCGGTAACTCTGCCTGAAAGCTTTTAGTGCCTAATAAGGACAGATCTGTGTTAGGTGATGGACTCTCAGGACCTGGGAAAAGATGGGGGAAAAAGAACTTACCTATACCAAGAGTAGCATTAAGTGATGTGTGTGTGTTAATGTGTGTGTCTGTTGGCTGGGGGTGTGTGTGTCTGTTGGCTGGCGGTGTGTGTTTATATGTGTGTGTCTGTTGGCTGGCGGTGTGTGTTAATGTGTGTGTGTCTGTTGGCTGGCGGTGTGTGTTTATGTGTGTGTGTCTGTTGGCTGGCGGTGTGTGTTAATGTGTGTGTGTCTGTTGGCTGGCGGTGTGTGTTAATGTGTGTGTGTCTGTTGGCTGGGGGTGTGTGTGTCTGTTGGCTGGCGGTGTGTGTGTGTCAATTGGCAGCAGTGTGTGTGTCTACTGGCTGCGGTGTGTTTGTGTGTCAGATGGCTGCGGTGTGTGTGTGTCAGTTGGCTGTGGTGTGTTTGTGTGTGTGTGTCAGTTGGCTGTGGTGTGTTTATGTGTGTGTCTGTTGGCTTTGGTGTGTGTGTGTGTGTGTGTGTGACGTACCTTGCAGACACGGGCCACCCTGGCCACTGTGAGTTCTGCATCACAGTCCAGCTCCTCGGGCCGCTCACTGAAGAAGAAGTAGATCTTATCATCATCTCCCTCGCTGTTGCCAATGCTCTCCCTTACCAAGGCAGAGCCCACAAAGTCAGGTTCTGAGGAGACCACACACACACACACACACACAGAGGAGAATAAGAGAACACACACAGGAGAATAAGAGAACACACACACACACACAGAGAGGAGAATAAGAGAACACACACACACACACACACACACAGGAGAATAAGAGAACACACACACACACACACACACACAGAGGAGAATAAGAGAACACACACACACACACAGGAGAATAAGAGAACACACACACACACACACACAGAGGAGAATAAGAACACACACACACACACACACACACACACACACACACACACACAGGAGAATAAGAGAACACACACACACACACACAGGAGAATAAGAGAACACACACACACACAGAGGAGAATAAGAACACACACACACACACACACACACACACACACAGGAGAATAAGAGAACACACACACACACACACACACACACAGAGGAGAATAAGAGAACACACACACACACACAGGAGAATAAGAGAACACACACACACACAGAGGAGAATAAGAACACACACACACACACACACACACAGGAGAATAAGAGAACACACACACACACACACACAGAGGAGAATAAGAACACACACACACACAGGAGAATAAGAACACACACACACACACACAGGAGAATAAGAACACACACACACACACACACAGGAGAATAAGAGAACACACACACACACACACACACACAGAGGAGAATAAGAACACACACACACACACAGGAGAATAAGAACACACACACACACACACAGGAGAATAAGAGAACACACACACACACACACAGGAGAATAAGAACACACACACACACACACACAGGAGAATAAGAGAACACACACACACATATCCAAGCCCGGTTCTGTGTGTACCCAGACCCTGTGTACGACTTCCTTAAATCTCGTTCCACTCACACGTGATTGTCTTTACCTCATTTCTCAGACCTCCTATCTCTCTAAGCCTCCTCTCTCACTCCATCCTGGTCTTTCCACCTCTCACTCTACCGGACTCGTTCACCCTTTCACCTGCACTCTCCTCTCACAGCATCTCTGCTATCCATTTCACCCTCATTTTTCATCTCTCATTACTTCTTTCTCCACATGTACACAATATCCCCTTTTTGCCTGTCTTCTTTCCTCCATTTCCTGCATCGCATCCCCCCATATTGTGCTTTACAGAAGATCACAGACCCACGCGGTTAACAATGTCCAGAAACCAATTCCTTGTGTGTGTAAACAGACTTGACAAATAGACCTGATCCTGAACATCACATTGTAGAACACATGAGGCTTTAACACGTTGTGACTATCGAAGCTAGTAATGCCCTCAATCTCAGCACTACTACCTGCTCCCTGTCCTCTGTCTCTCCTCTCTCCCCTCTCTCTCCCCGCTCTCAGCAGATATATCCCCCACTCTCTCCTTGCCCATATTTCCCCTTCTCCCCTCCTTTCTCTCCTTCCCCATCTATCCATCTTTCCCTTTCTCCATCTCTCTCTCTCTCTCACCTCTCTCTCTCTCTCTCTCTCTCTCCATATCGCCACCCCAATCTCTCTCTCTATCGGGGGGATCTCTCTCTCTCTGTCCCCATCTCTCTCTCCATACCCCGCCCCCTCCATCCCCATCTCTCTCTCCATACCCCGCCCCCTCCATCCCCATCTCTCTCTCCATACCCCGCCCCCTCCATCCCCATCACTCTCACCGTTCAGCCAGGACGGCAGGTATTCACTCTTCATGCTGTAGTGTTGTTGTCCCAGGTTCCGCAGGATGACTGGCTCCGTGCCCAGGAAGTTGTTCAGTGTGGCTGAATACAGCTCCTTGTCTGGGAGACGGACAGGCACCATTAGCAACCTGTCACCCAAACTGTAGTCTAGAACCACACCGGAGAACGGCACCTACCCACTATGAGGCCGGTATGACCTTTGGCCGGGTCGTAGGGACACTTGCCCTTCCCGTCCTCTAAGGAGCCAGGATTCAGACTGAAGTGGTCTGCATTCTGTAGACAGAACCGAAATCATGCACACACAGACACACACACACAAACACACAGACACACACACAAACACACAGACACACATACACACACACACAAACACAGACACAGACACAGACACAGACACACACACACACACACACACACACACACACACACACACACACACACACACACACACACACACACACACACACACACACACACACACACACACACACACACACACACACACACACAGGTGGTCAGTGTGTGACTAGCACAGCTCCAGGCTCTGTCTGTCCGTGACAGCAATTCTAACGGCAGCCACAACCCTCTCTCCCTGCCAGCGTCCACATCGCAGTCTTATCATATCACCGTCAGGCACATAAACAACAACCTCACAGACACCACCGACTCATTTCTATTGGACGATCCACACTGACCGACTCGTTTCCATTGGACGATCCGTCCTGACACACACATGTCCCTAGTTTATAGATGAAGTGGAGTGAGACAGAAGATACCAGATGTGACAGCATATCACAGGTGCTGCAGCCATGCCACCGAGAGAGGCAGACATGCGCAGACACACCGACCAAGGAGAGCCAGGGGGAGTGACAGGAGGTTGGCCCCATCGTTTCTCCCAAACGGAGCCCAATTCTCTCCGCAATGACTGGCGACGGACAAAGGCCCCGTGGAAGGGGCACTGAGCCGGGGACAGGACGCCGCTTGACTCCGTGGGGCTACTCACAATGTAGGTGCACTTGGGCTGGAAGGCGTAGGTCCCACAGGTGTACAGGTGGGTGTGGTTGTAGCTCTGCAGGAAGCGGATGTAGTTGAAGCACTCCGTCTGTGGCGGGGAGGAGAATAGCATCATGTTCTCCCTGTTTTATAACCGCCCACTCACACGGTCCAGGCATAGTGGAATGTCAACGGGAACGCTGGGAATATTTACCTGGTTGTTCTTGCCCTTGGCAGAGCACTCACGCTTCTTATCCTGCGGAGCTGGCCAGTCGATCTGAGTGAGGGAGAGAGAGAGAGAGAGAGAGAGAGCGGGTGAGAGGGAGGGAGTTGCAGTAGAGAGGGAGAAGGAAGAAGTGAGAAGAGAGGGAGGAGAGGAGGAAAAATAGGGAGAAAAAGGGGGGTGAGAGAGGAGAATAGAGGGAGAAGAGAGGGAGAAGTGAGGGAGGAGGGAGGGAGGAGGGAGAAGAGAGGGAGGAGACGATGAGGGAAGAGAGGAGAAGAGAGGGAGATATGATTAAAAGACTGACAGAGCAGACGGGCTGAAGATGGAACACGGGGCCAGAATAGAGACAGAGTGAAGCAGGTGTCTCCCAGTCATCCTGTCATCCCTCTAAAGCTCCCAGATCCGCCAGGAACAGGTGGGATGATTATATGTGGGATGTTCGTCGTCAGTCACACATGAGTCCCGATTAATGCTCATTGGGTCCGATCCAACAACTATTGTCAAACTGCCGTTCTCAGACGCCCGCGTCGGAGTGGAGTATGCCATCACAGGGACAGAGGCATCCGGGTTTCACCGAGTCGTTGTTGTACAGAGCTAATTACACCGTTTAACATAATAGTGTAATCGCTTTGTTTCCCTGTCCTCACGCGAACGACAGATTCAGAATAGGAAATCACAAGCGTTACTGCCAGAAAACAGTGCCGCTACGGCTGTAATTGCTGCAATGATTAAGCATATATATAGGTGTGTTTAGGCTGTTTGGCTTCATTGGGGTGTGTGTGTGTGTGTGTGTGTTTAGTTACCTGAGGTCGTAGCTGTCTGCTGATGTCATTAGGGTCCAGGGCGAACAGGGCTTCTCTGGCTCCAACATATAGAACCCTCTCATGTTCTGCTAGGGTTACCATGGTATAGTTCCACACGCCGAGAGCTCGGAACCTAGCCATGCTGTCAAGAACCTCTGCGGAGAAACACAGATAACAGTTAGTTAGAACCACATGTCACACATCGCCTACATTTGATAATGCAGATAAAAGTGTCCATGTTTACGTCCCAAAACAAGCCTTGTCTTGTGCAAAACAAGAGACAAGACTCTCGTGATGTGAACAGAATGATAATATTCCAGGTCTCGTACAAAATAAAAGAATGAAAGCTGAGGACTTCTCTTCCCAGTTGGATGGTAGCACGTGTAGCAGAATATAAAGGTGGTGGAAGACAGGTAAGAAGAGGGAGATGGAGGAGAGAGAGAAAGAACAACAGGGGAAGGGAAGAAGGAGAGGGGGAGAGAGAGAGAGAGAGAGAGAGGGAGAGGGAGAGGGAGGGGGAGGGGGAGGGAGAGGGAGGGGGGGAGGAGAGAGAGAGAGAGAGAGAGAGAGAGAGAGAGAGAGAGAAATGATGTGAGAGAAAATTGTCAATTGATCACAAAGTCGAAATGATACGTGAGTTCTGCATTTAACTCAACCCATCAAAGAGAGTGAAGTAGAGATGAGAAAAGATGGAGAGAGAGCGAGAGATACAGGAATGAGAAGAAGAGAAAGAGAGGGATGGTAAGGGAAATAGGTGAACACGGATGGAAAGAGCGAAAGAGTTAGAGAGAAACAGGAATAAAGAGCGAGAGACAGGGGGATGGAGAGAGAGTTAGAGAGAGACGTGGATGGAGAATCCAGGAGTAGAAGGGGACACTGGAGGGAACATGTGGTGATGGAGTCAATAAGCGTGGAACTGGAGTTATTATCTAGAGAGCAGCAGTAGAGGACCAGTGGAGAGCAAGGACGCATGTGCCGGGTGAGGAGAGACTGAAGGAGACAAGCCATTCCCAGGGGAACCCAAAGCACATCTGCTCGGTTCCACACAGCCAGAGAAAGTATGCCGCCTACACACACGTGAATACACACTCGACTACACACGCACAGCCCCGCGAGTACCTGCTTAGTGACTTAGTGAACGTTACTCCGCAATCACGGAAAGTTCTACCAGACTTCAAAGGGGTTGTTTGAAACGATCATTACCGGGAAGAGTCTGCACTTCCTGCCTGTGGCCACACGGGGGCAGCACTTAGGCCCTTCTGTCCGTCTGACTGAATACATGGTCGTGGGCCTTAATGATGGTACATTGTCTGATTTATCAGGCACTATGAACAAATAGTGGACATAAAAGCTAGTACATAAGAGGAGTGACTAGTCTAGTTAGGGGAAAGATGAAGAGAGGACAGGAGAGGAGATTCATGGCTTTGACAGGAGAACCAAGACTACTGGTCTAATGGTGTGGTCTAATGATTCCAACAGATGAAAGAAACACACACACACACAGACATACAGACACACACACACACGCACACGCACGCGCACGCGCACACGCACACACGCACACACGCACACACGCACACACGCACACACGCACACACACACACACACACACACACACACACACACACACACACACACACACACACACACACACACACACACACACATACATACATACACACATACATAAGCACATACACAAACGCGCACACACACACACAAACAATAGACCAAAGGGAAAACTGCAAACCCACACAACGTTGGTTGTGGTGAGGACAGCTAAACTCTTGTGATGTAGAGGTCAGAGTTCTATGGTAACCGCTCTGATGAACCGCTCTGACGGTGTGTGTGTGCTGCATTGTGGGAAAACTCAGGGTCAACCTGGTGGAGGGAGGCCGAGCAGCAGAGGTCTAGGCCAAAGAGCTGGGCTGGGTAAAGGTTTAGGGACAGTCGGGTTCAAAGACAGTCTGGTTTAGGGGACAGTCGTGTTTAGGGACAGACGGGTTGAGGGACAGTCGGGTTGAGGGACAGTCAAGTTTAGGGACAGTCGGGTTTAGGGCCAGACGGGTTTAGGGCCAGACGGGTTTAGGGCCAGACGGGTTTAGGCACAGTCGGGTTTAGGGACAGTCGGCTTTAGGGACAGTCGGGTTTAGGGACAGACGGGTTTAGAGCCAGACGGGTTTAGGGACAGTCGGGTTTAGGGACAGTCGGCTTTAGGGACAGTCGGGTTTAGGGACAGACGGGTTTAGAGCCAGACGGGTTTAGGGCCAGACGGGTTTAGGGACAGGTGGGTTTAGGGACAGACGGGTTCAGGTCTTCTCTGATGTCTCCCATGTATGCTGCTGTTCTAGCCTCTCCTGTCTCCAGCTAGCTAGATCTCCTTGGTTGGGTTGAGAGCTTTACTATAAATACTGTCTGGATTTACTTCTCTTTGCTAACCATGGAGGAGCTCACACACTGCACTATAATTAAAGGGCTATTTTAGGCTCTTTGAAGCAGTAACACAAACTAAAATGATTCAGACCAAGAAAGGAGACATATACACTGAACAGCATCTCACCCACTACAAATGAAAACACGCACATACATACGTCTTTTTCACTGGGACAATCCCTCCAGTTAGGTACACGCACACGCAAACGCACACGCACACACACACACACACACACACACACACACACACACACACACACACACACACACACACACACACACACACACACACACACACACACGCTCAAAGCTAGTTTTAGACTCTGGAAACTACAGAGAGTTGTATTGGAAGTTAAGGCATGAGACAGAATGGGAGCAGCCAGAGACTTGCTGTGTAACTGCTGTAGATTAGGAGGAGTGGGCAGAAAATAAGGAAAGGATGGGGGGAGTGTGGGGGGAGGATGGGGGAGTGTGAGGGGAGGATGGGTGAGTGTGAGGGGAGGATGGGGGAGTGTGGGGGGAGTGTGGGGGAGGATGGGGAGTGTGAGGGGAGGATGGGGGTGTGTGAGGGGAGGATGGGGGGTGTGTGAGGGGAGGATGGGGAGTGTGAGGGGAGGATGGGGGTGTGTGAGGGGAGGATGGGGGAGTGTGGGGGAGGATGGGGGAGTGTGAGGGGAGGATGGGGGAGTGTGAGGGGAGGATGGGGGTGTGTGAGGGGAGGATGGGGGAGTGTGGGGGAGGATGGGGGTGAGGAGAGGATGGGGGAGTGTGAGGGGAGGATGGGGGAGTGTGGGGGAGGATGGGGGAGTGTGAGGGGAGGATGGGGGGTGAGGAGAGGATGGGGGGAGTGTGAAGGGAGGATGGAGGGAGTGTGAGGGGAAGATGAAGGGAGCTGGGGGAGCAAGAAAATGGGAAAAGTGTATTAGCACAACAACAAAACAAGACAGAGAGGGGGGGTTGAGAACTGGGAAAAGTAATTCAACAAGTGTAAGGTTTACGTCTACATACAGAAAATTAAATCCGGTCCATTTATTCCACAATTGACCTTTCTAAAAGAGAACGGAAGTGAGGCCACCCTGCTTTCTGGCAGCCAGCTCAGAGAAAGGGAGAGAGAAAGGGAGAGAAAGAGGGGAGATCGAGAGACAGAGAGAGGTGAAAAAAAGAGAGATGAGGACAGATAAAGCAGAAATAGATGCAGGGAGAGAGTGAGAGTCACCGAAAGGCTTGTAAACGGATTTATGAAAAGCCAAAAGGTTTTGTGATGGAGACCCATCTGTTTCCAGAACAATATTATGGATTTCCTCTCCTCAGGGTCAGAACATCTGATACATTCTCTTAATTCCATTTAATCAATGTCATCAGACATGAAGGGGTAAAGAGAGATGGAGTCAGAGTGAGATGGAGTCAGAGTGAGATGGAGTGAGAGTGAGATGGAGTGAGAGTGAGATGGAGTGAGATGCAGTGAGAGTGAGATGGAGTGAGAGTGAGATAGAGTGAGAGTGAGATGGAGTGAGATGGAGTGAGAGTGAGATGGAGTGAGATGGAGTCAGAGTGAGATGGAGTGAGAGTGAGATGGAGTGAGAGTGAGATGAAGTGAGAGTGAGATGGAGTGAGATGGAGTGAGAGTGAGATGGAGTGAGAGTGAGATGGAGTGAGAGTGAGATGGAGTCAGAGTGAGATGGAGTCAGAGTGAGATGGAGTCAGAGTGAGATGGAGTGAGAGTGAGATGGAGTCAGAGTGAGATGGAGTCAGAGTGAGATGGAGTGAGAGTGCGATGGAGTGAGAGTGAGATGGAGTGAGATGGAGTCAGAGAGAGACTGAGGGGTAAATGGATAAGAGATGGAGGGATATAGAGACACTAGCACACACACACACACACACACACACACACACACACACACACACACACACACACACACACACACACACACACACACACACACACACACACACACACACACACACACACACACACACACACACACACACACACACACACACACACACACACACACACACACACAGCAACTCCCTATCTCTACCCATCTATACCTCCAGACCACCCAACTACTCATTACTGTAATTGGTGGGCAGAGAGACTTGCTTTTGAAACATAAACACATTTTCTGTGCCAATAAAACCCATTGAAATGAGAGAGACCGAAACGAAGTGAGATATAGAGAGAGACAGTAACAGACAGAGACACAGAGAGAGAGACAGTACCAGACAGAGACAGTACCAGACAGAGAGACAGTACCAGACAGAGACAGAGACAGTACCAGACAGAGAGACAGTACCAGATAGAGACAGAGACAGTACCAGACAGAGAGACAGTACCAGACAGAGACAGAGACAGTACCAGACAGAGAGACAGTACCAGACAGAGACAGAGACAGAGAGACAGTACCAGACAGAGACAGAGAGAGAGACAGTAACAGACAGAGACAGAGAGAGAGACAGTAACAGACAGAGACAGAGAGAGAGACAGTACCAGACAGAGACAGAGAGAGAAACAGTAACAGACAGAGACAGAGAGAGAGACAGTAACAGACAGAGACATAGAGAGAGACAGAGAGTGACAAAGAGACACAGAGAGACAGAGGGACACAGAGAGACACAGAGGGACGCAGAGGGACACAGAGAGACACAGAGGGACACAGAGGGACACAGCGGGACACAGAGGGACACAGAGAGACACAGAGGGACACAGAGGGACACAGAGGGAGATACAAAGAGGCAGCTCCTCTGGGTGGATCTCATTTCACATCCTCGTTGTATCTCTCTCGTTCAATCTGTGCCAATAATTTGCTTTGGTTTTCCTTGAAACTTCTCGTCTCATTCTCCGCATCAAAGCGTCCTGCCGGCATTACAAACCACACCCCCGACCGCAGCTGCTGTGCTTTTGTGTCGCGCTGGTTTACAGGGCTCTGTCACCGGGGCGGGGCCGGGAGAGGGGTGAGCCAGGGACAGCCAACCCCCGTTAAATCCATTTGAACCGCTTCTGACTGGGCCACAGATGGGGTCAGGGGACTACCAGATAGTCGAGCTGTGACTTGGAAAAGACCCAGCCAAGAATTACTCCAATCAATGTGTGCCCAAATCAGGCAGCAGCGGGGGTGTGTGCTGTGGTGTGTGTACGTGTGTGTGTGTGTGTGTGTGTGTGAGAATGAGGATAATGGAGAACAGAGAAAAGAGAGGAGAGACAGGGCAAAAGTAGTTAAAAGTATTTGTGTTTTTTCCCCCTTGTGAAACCTTAATGACTTTAAGCCGGACAATTACAGAGGCGGGGCCTGTGCCCGGGTGGGGTGAGGGAGTAAATATTATCTGTGCTCTCATCTCCCCCCTGCCCCTCCCCTCATCACCCCCAACACAAACTGTCAGGGAGCACTAAATCCCTCAGACTGCCAGGCTAAGCAGAAAACATACACCCACTCTGGATCTCCCTCCATCCCCTGCTCCCTCTCCTCCACTCTGCCCTGCTCTCTCTCCTCCTCTCTCCCCTGCTCCCTCCCTCTCCCCCTCTCTTTAATCTGTTTGTCTGCCTCACTCTTTATTACTCCCATCTTAGTCGCACCACAAAATAACACACATTCACAGGCGTCCAGCGCTCATATTTATGTGATCTGTGTGTACAGAGAAACAGCTCCGCGACACATGAAACACTTTGTACACGTTGCAGACCCTGTATTTGTCTTCCATGTGTCTGTCTCACTGTGTTGCTCCTCTTGCTCCTGTAGAGCTATTTCCTGTCCTTTTATGGAAGTCAGCTCCCAGCTCCTCTCATTCTCCCAGCTCCTCTCATTCTCCCAGCTCCTCTCATTCTCTCTGCAACTCCCTCTTTCTAAACTTAACCCTTTCTTACTCTCTCTCTCTAAACTTAACCCTTTCTTACTCTCTCTCTCTAAACTTAACCCTTTCTTACACTCTCTCTCTAAACGTAACCCTTTCTTACTCTCTCTTTCTAAACTTAACCCTTTCTAACTCTCTCTTTCTAAACTTAACCCTTTCTTACACTCTCTTTCTAAACTTAACCCTTTCTTACACTCTCTTTCTAAACTTAACCCTTTCTAACTCTCTCTTTCTAAACTTAACCCTTTCTAACTCTCTCTTTCTAATCTTAACCCTTTCTTACACTCTCTTTCTAAACTTAACCCTTTCTAACTCTCTCTTTCTAAACTTAACCCTTTCTAACTCTCTCTCTCTAAACTTAACCCTTTCTAACCCTCTCTAACTCCCTCTCTCTGTTGTTCTCTGTACGTTGTTCAGCATGGCTGTGGAATATTGTGCAGCATCTGTTTATTGTTCTGGGACGAGCCAGTGGATTAGCTAGTTGAGTGAACAGCAGTTTGAGTGTCACCACTGGCCATGTCCTCAAGCTGCCAGTAAACGCTTGTCAATAGTGTTTTTTCCCATTGTGTCCCCATCCGCACCCTCACCACCGAGCATGACGTCTGAGTGGGCGGGGCAGAGAAAGGGGTGTGGGGACGGGGGCATAAATAGACTGAACGGGTAGATGGATGGTGATGGACAGAACAGGCCTGCCTTTATATAATAGCAGCCTTGCTAAGTGCAGCTGAAATGGGATCTCTCTGTGAAAAATGCACAGGTTGTTTGGTTCTTATCAGGGCTGTACGCACAGAAAGGAGGGAGGAGAGGGAGAAAAAAGGGAAGAAAGAAAAGAAAGAGAATACAGGGAAGTAAAAATAAAAAAGAGAACTATTGTAGTCGCTTTTCACTGACAGCTGGAAAACAGTATTCTGGGTGACTGAGCAGTACATAGGGAGTGCCTGAAAAGCCTCCATATTCCCAGGGTCCCTGGTCAGAACAAGTGCACTGTCTAGTGATTAGGGTGTCATTTAGTCTTCATATTCCCCCTTACGGTCTGCCTCTAAACACTGCGTTCTGCCTTCATTCACTACGGTCTGCCTCTAAACACTACGGTCTGCCTCTAAACACTACGGTCTGCCTCTAAACACTACGGTCTGCCTCTAAACACTACGGTCTGCCTCTAAACACTGCGTTCTGCCTTCATTCACTACGGTCTGCCTCTAAACACTACGGTCTGCCTCTAAACACTACGGTCTGCCTCTAAACACTGCGTTCTGCCTTCATTCACTAAGGTCTGCCTCTAAACACTACGGTCTGCCTCTAAACACTGCGTTCTGCCTTCATTCACTACGGTCTGCCTCTAAACACTACGGTCTGCCTCTAAACACTACGGTCTGCCTCTAAACACTACGGTCTGCCTCTAAACACTACGGTCTGCCTCTAAACACTGCGTTCTGCCTTCATTCACTACGGTCTGCCTCTAAACACTACGGTCTGCCTCTAAACACTACGGTCTGCCTCTAAACACTGCGTTCTGCCTTCATTCACTAAGGTCTGCCTCTAAACACTACGGTCTGCCTCTAAACACTGCGTTCTGCCTTCATTCACTACGGTCTGCCTCTAAACACTACGGTCTGCCTCTAAACACTACGGTCTGCCTCTAAACACTACGGTCTGCCTCTAAACACTACGGTCTGCCTCTAAACACTGCGTTCTGCCTTCATTCACTACGGTCTGCCTCTAAACACTACGGTCTGCCTCTAAACACTACGGTCTGCCTCTAAACACTGCGTTCTGCCTTCATTCACTAAGGTCTGCCTCTAAACACTACGGTCTGCCTCTAAACACTGCGTTCTGCCTTCATTCACTACGGTCTGCCTCTAACCACTATGGACTATGGTCAGCCTTAATTCACTATGAGTCTTCTATGGTCTTTATTCACTCACCATGGTATCGAACAGTCTTGCGTGGGACCGGATTCCAGTTGAGACATAACGACTTCTCCCAGCCAATCAGAAGAACCAACAGCAGGACCTTAGCCCCACCCATGGCTCTGATAGGGCCTGCCAGTGTCAGCAGGGCCGGCGAGTAGTTGGACGACGTCAAGTGACAGTGGAAATAGACGGCGTGCGCAAAGCCTCTGGCAGCCTGTCAAGGAAAGATGGGAAAGCCACACAATCGGTTATGCCATCACAAATAACTAGCCCAATATCTCACGAGCAGTGCATCTGGACAACATGCACAAACAACTCATCAGAGCTCTGTCAAGCCAATTCCACGACAGTTATTAAATGGAAATGCAGACATGTCAACGTGAATGTGTGTGTCGGCAGGCGGACACATCAAACAGAAAACAAATGTTGAATCCAGGACAATTTAGTCTAATTAGGCTAATTATCCCAAACGGATATGTCAACTATCAAACCTGTTTTCTTTTTGACAGGCGACGCCACTGATAGTTATTTTTAATCAAGGTATGCAATACAAGCATCACTAAATACACGGTTTAAAAAAAAATAAAAATGCTCCTGGAGTACACTATCAAACCTGTACTGCTTGTCCTCCTCCAGTGAAATTGCAATTCAACACCTGCTATTGTATTATCAGAGGCAAATCAACACCTGCTAGTGTATTATCAGATGCAAATCAACTCCTGCTAGTGTATTATCAAAGGCAAATCAGCACCCGATAGTGTATTATCAGAGGCCAATCGATACCTGCTAGTGTATTATCAGAGGAAAATCAACACCTGCTGGTGTATTATAAAAGATAAATCCACACTTTGATGTCATTCCAGTTTTGTTTACTTCAAATCGTGCATGAAATGTCAGATAGAGTCTCTGCCGTCTTTTTATTTTATTACTCGATTCAACTCGGCCGTAAATGTTATGTGAATTCTAATGTCCGCCTCAACAGGCAGACTTCTGTCCAGTTTGCCATTTAGGAGACAAGGGTATGAATTGTCATGCAGAAACTGTACTGAATGTTCTTCAACCAATCTGACTCCGATTGATTTTTTTTCAGGGGTAAATTTGAGCGCTGACAAAAAAAATCAAGATGATCGAAATGTGCTCTAAATGAGTCGGCCTAAATGGAGGATCGGGAAAAGACGATTGGATGACTCAAGGCTCACATCTTTGACTGTAGGTTATATTGGATCGATGTGGAGAGGCCTTTGGCTAAAGTGGGGAGAGAGAGAAATACAGATGAGAGAGAGAAATACAGATGAGAGAGAGAAATACAGATGAGAGCGAGAATGAGTGGGGCATTAAGAGGGTGTCGCGACTCTCTGTTCACTGAAGATTCCATGGATTGAGAGTGCTAGCCCTGTGCTTATTTCCCAGGCAGATATACAAGCAGACAGAGAGACAAGCAGACAGAGAGACAAGCAGACAGAGAGACTAGCAGACAGAGAGACAAGCAGACAGAGAGACAAGCAGACAGAGAGACAAGCAGACAGAGAGATGAGCAGACAGAGAGACGAGCAGACAGAGAGACGAGCTGACAGAGAGACGAGCAGACAGAGAGACGAGCAGACAGAGAGACGAGCAGACAGAGAGACGAGCAGACAGAGAGACAGACATGCAGGGAACAGACAGACGAGTAGCGAGACAGACAAACAGGGAAGGCAGGCGGGCAGGAAGGCCGACAGGCAGGCAGGCAGGCAAGCAGCAGTGTCACACATCCCTCTTGACTGTATCAAATCACATTTTAATGATTGCTTGTGGGGAGCGGGCTGGCTAATGACGTTCAACAAATGGAGAACGACACGGCAGGCTAATAATATCAGTCGGTGTTCTAATTAGCTTGACGTTGAGAGACAAATAAGTCGCGTGTTTCGATTGCGCCGCTTCTTTTGTGTGTTCCGAGTCGCATCCCCCCGAGAGGAAAAACAAAACACACGGATGTTTCTTTTCCGATGGAGATGGACGATGGCGGGGAAGGAGATAAGGATTAGGAAGGGGGGGGGGCGGAACAGGAAGGGAGCTGAGTGGACTCCGTTCTCAAGTGCTATTCATCTCTCCGTTTGACCCCTGTCCTCTTATTGCCCTTATTTCTACATCCCCTGTTTCCTGTCCATCGTTTCCTCCTTTATCCTCCATATCAGCTTATCTCTAACTGGCCTCATAACCTCGACATTTCCAGAGGCCATGAATGGCCAGGCAGAAAGAGGTCAGCGAGGTAAAGCTACAGGTCATTAAAACAGGGCTGTGCTGAAGCGAGCTACAATAGAGCCCCCGCCAGCGCCCTCCCGGGTGGGGATCAAAGCATCCATGATATGGACGAACCATCTGGCACAAGCCTCCACTGATAGGGTCCACTCTCATCACAGAAGAAAAAAGAATTGTCTAGATAGAAGTGGTATATATATATACACACACACACACACACACTACCAGCAGACACACACACATTCAAACAGAAACAGACACACACACACACACACACACACACATACACACACACACACACACACACATTCTCCAAAGAAGAGAGCATCTATAAGTGCCCCTCCATACGGGCATCAGGAAGTGCGAGGTCATGCCCTCCCATGATGCTGTGCTCCATTTTGACCTGTCAGGCTGTCATCGGAACAGGCCCCATTGACCCAGGCCCTGACGCTGTTTGTCCTGTAGTCCCGCACAGAGTGGCAGCTGGAGGGTGAGTGTCCTTGTGTGTGAGTGATAGCGTTAAAGACATAGTGAGCGTGGGTGTTCAAGAGCTATACCAGATAGCACAAAATACTGGGTTGCTTTATGTGTGTGTGTGGATTTGTATGTGTGTCCATTTGTGTGTGTGAGTGTGTGTGTATGTGTGATGTACTGGTAAATAGCGGGTGTTTGTGTAAGAGCAGACCCAGATGAAAGACTGATAATCAAAGGGGGTTTGATCAGCTGCAGGCTGTGTCTATGTCTCATGGGAGGCAGTAAGGGAGCTTCACAGCATCTACCCATCCCCAACTACTAACAGACAGACTGACAGACACACAGACCGACAAACAGAGTCACAGACAGACTGACAGACACACAGACTGACAGACACACAGACCGACAGACACACAGACTGACAGACACACAGACTCACAGACAGACTCGTAGATATACAGACTCACAGCTTTGTAAAAGTGGAGCCAAGGAGTCAAAATGAGTCCCTGTAAATGATGTGTCATGCCATGTGAATAATTAAGTAATTCTACCTATTTATAATTCCCATATAATATTACACATCAAGACCAAAAATGAGAGTTTTGTCATTCCCAAAAGTCCCAGACTGCATCTTTAGGATGCAAAAAAAACAACAATTATGAACATTCATTCAACTATTGTCAACGTAGAATCTTTTTTCACAGCAATAAACATCCATTAAAAATGTTTTATTGACCAGCTTATTGACCCATATTTAACAAACTGAGCAAACCTGAGCCCTGTCCCAAGCCACATAAAGTACATGACCAGAGATGAAAAGCCTTGCCTCTGTATTTCAGATCAGTGTCCCCGGGCACTTATCTAGGAGTCCTCCCCCACTCATCTCCACCCTGGGGAACGGGCTCTCTACAGCAGCAGACAGTCCCCCAGAGGGACCCAGCCCCTAGGCCTCTGTACGCCCCAGTGCTTCAGCCAACCTGTGGTTATATTACTGCCTTATCGGTTCCATCGGGGCTGCTGGCGGCTGGGCTCGAACTGACTCAAAACTGCCCAGACTACTATGTTACCCAGACTACTATGAATATACACGGATGAGCCAAAACATTATGACCTAATGTGCCTAATATGCTGTTGGCCCTCCGCTTGGCGCCAGAACACTGCCAACCCACCAAGGCTTTGACTCCAGTATGTTCTGAGGTATCCAGAACCGAGTCACGTACGCTGTGAGGCGGAGCCGCTGTGGACCCGATCGGTTGGTCCAGCACATGTCGCCGGTTTGCGGCTCGTCCCGTCTCAGGCCACTGTCGCCGGGTGACCAGGGGCACGCCACAAGCCTCGCCATTTCAGAAATGCCCCGGTCCAGTCGTCTCGCCACAGCAATGAAGCCCATGTCAAAGACACTCGGATCTTCACTCCTGCCTATTTCTCCTGCATTCGACATGTTGACTTCTTCGCTTACCATCTAATCCACCCAGACCTGTGCCCTTGTTAGTTGACAATCACAGTTGTGAGTGGTCATAATGTTTTGGCTAATCTGGGGCTCCATGTGAGCAACTATTTGACACAGACACGCCATTTCTCTGTCTGGAAACATTCACTACACAATATGTGCTATACTGTCTGTCTTTATTCTTTTGCACTGAAGTGTCTGCCAGACTCGGTCGCATGTCACCTGACTGTGTTGTCTTATAGCGTCTGTCTGTGCCTAACTATTCTGTCAGTCTGTCTGTCCGATCGCCTGTCGCTCTTTTCTTCACTGTATTGTCTGTCTGTCTCACAAAGAACAGAATACTATCTGGGTTTGGGTCAGGACATTGTTTCAATGCTTCGTACAATATTTATATGGCTGAATTTGGCTCGTCTCTCACACACACACACACACACACACACACACACACACACACACACACACACACACACACACACACACACACACACACACACACACACACACACACACACACACTCACACACTCACAAACACATCTATCCGACTCTGAGTGTTCCTGTTCTGCTACGGTTCTAATACCCAGGTGGCATATTATGGACAGTACTCAGAGTTCTCACTGTGGTTTGTTCGCTTCTCTCTCTCTGCTGTGGTCAGCTGTTTACACCGCGCACTCTACACCGCGCACTCTACACCGCGCGCTCTTCACCGCGCGCTCTTCACCGTGCCCTGCCCTAGCCCAGGGGCTGCTGGGATATATCTGACCTGTAATTGATGCGTTCTATGTGTGCTTTGTTCGTGTGTGGGATTTCACAAGTCGATCTTGTGCTGTTGGCATCGAACTTGCTCATTAACACCAGCTGCATGTGCGACTGAACTGCACACACGCACACACACGCACACGCACACGCACACCACAGTGAACACACACGCACAACCAGACAATACTAGCTGCATCTCTGATGTGTTTTTATCCATCGTGCTCTTCAGCCTCTCATTATGAGGAACAGATGAATGCACACCTCAGTGTAACTCCTCCTGACAGAACTGTGTGTTCATTACACAACGACACACACAGACACACACGGACACATTGCCTAAGCCTCATCTAACTACCCTTATCTAACTACCTTCATCTAGCTACCCTTATCTAACTACCCTCATCTAACTACCCTCATCTAACTACCCTTATCTAACTACCCTCATCTAACTACCCTCATCTAACTACCCTCACCTAACTACCCTCACCTAACTACCCTCATCTAACTACCCTTATCTAACTACCTTCATCTAGCTACCCTTATCTAACTACCCTCATCTAACTACCCTCACCTAACTACCCTTATCTAACTACCCTCATCTAACTACCCTTATCTAACTACCCTCACCTAACTACCCTCATCTAACTACCCTCATCTAACTACCCTCATCTAACTACTCTCATCTAACTACCCTCATCTAACTACCCTCGCCTAACTACCCTCATCTAACTACCTTCATCTAACTACCCTTATCTAACTACCTTC
>CM055737.1:6167591-6240091 GCA_029465975.1 Dallia pectoralis | reverse complement strand
AGTTTTATATAGACCAGACCAAAACGGACCCAGTTTCATAAAGACCAGACCAAAATGGTGTCCAATATAGATCGGACCAAAACGAGATCAGACCAAAACGCATCCAGTTTCTGAAAACGGGACAAGGTAAAATGCACGTATTTAGGAAAAGTCATGGAAGAACGAGGCTGTAGCTTTTCAACATTATATATTTATTTTAATTACTAACTGCAACGCCCGCGGGCATGGGCTGTTGGCGCTTCTAGTGTTAACACGCTGACATCTAGCGCACCGCGCATTGCATGTTGATACGTAGCTGAAAAAACGCCATAGATCTGCATCTAATTGAACGTGCACTGGAGCGCGATTCTACGATATTTCCGAAAAAGTGAATCGTGGAGACATTTTAATCGTCCACGATTAAATATCGTCATATCGCACACCCCTACATAACAACATACTAAACTGTCCCTCCATCAGTTTCAGAATTCACAGTCAAATCTAGTTTCCAGGTCAAAATGTCACGTTCTCCCCGAACATCAATTACGAACGTTGATCAGGCGCGAACAAGACAACGAACGGCTAGCTCACCACAAAATCTACCACCTCACAAAAACAGGCAACACATTTAATGCATTTCCACATTATGAAAAGAACAGGCTGTATCAGCCCTAGTTGCTTTAATCAAATGACCTTTTTCAGGAGTGAATCCGTAGAGTTCCTTTTCTAGGAACCCATGCTGGGTGCTTTCTGCTAAAGCATTGAAACCCTTTAGCCCACGGCCCCACCTGGGAATGAACTTGCAGTTTTGCTACTCCTAACTGAAACCAGGGCAATGGCTTTACGATCTGTTTGGAAAATCTCTGCTGCACGTGAATAAATAGACATTTGCTTAAGTCTGGAAAAGTGGAACAGTGCAGTGACTGTGCTACCTAGTGGAGCATTTACATAAACAGAGACAGAGGCACAAAACACACGCGTGCTTAAACATGTGCACGCGCGTGCACGCACACACAGCCACACAGCCACACACAATCACACTCACACTCACACACACACTTTGTGACACATCGGCTACAGCTAGCACATTTTCCTCAATAAGCAGGTCATCCAGACGCAGATTCCTTTCCCTCTCTCATCAGAAGTCAGGTCAGCCAACCCCCCACAGAACTGCACTTCACAATGTCACACACAGGCAGGGGAAAGGTTAAGTAGGAGAGAGGAAGAGGGAGCCGGGGAGGGAGAGGCGGGGGTGTGTAGGATGGGAGGTGTTAAACAGAATTCATAAAACACCTGCAAACAAAACCATGCTCCTGCCTGCTCCCTGCATCTGGAGAGAGTCAAGTCCCCCGACGAGGTGGGATGTGACGACTAAATGACCCAGGAGGACAACAATGTGGGCCCGTTTGTGTTTAAACACTGTATTAAGACCTCTCACCTCCAGCTCCCGAGTGTCTCTATTATTCACAAAGTCATGATTAATGCGCTAACGTTAGCACTCCGTGCTAATGCGCTAACGTTAGCACTCCGTGGGCCCGACGGCGACCCATCCGCCATATATACACGGCGCGTAGCCGTTTGGAGGTACAGGAGGCGCTAGCGCTAAGGGAACGCGCGTCTGTTGCCCCTCTGGCTCAGACGAAATGTGATGGGAAAGGGCCTCTGTGATTATGGACAAGTGGGTCCTTTATTAGCAGCTAGCATCTATTCATTTGGCAAGTGTTCTGCGCGCTGCCGGCATTGTTGCATTGTGTCAGGAATTGATGTAGGCTTGGCCGGCGAGGTGTTCGCCCATCGTTCCGCGCGCCCGCGGCGCTGCTTATTTTTCTTTTCCGACGCTGCCAACGTGCTCAGAAGACACGGCCGTGAAATAACCAGCACCTGGTGTCACGGTTGGCAAGCGCTCAGAGAGCAGCAAATGGGCTAGTCTGGAACACACGCACACACGCACGCACGCACGGACACACATACTTTCTCTAGTCAGCTGGACTGAGAAAGTGTGTGTGTGTGTGATTGTGTGCTACATTTGAGAACAGGAGGACAGCATAAATGTGTAGCAATTAGATAGCATACATCTAGAGCTGTGTCTGTAGTGCTAATCTGCATCTGTGAATGTTAATCTGTCCTTTTACGTCATATCCATGTGTACATGTGCATGCACTCAAGTGTGTAGGTGTGTGTGTGTTTGTGTGTGTGTGTGTGTATCAGAGATATTTGTGTGTGAGAGGGTGTTTACATAAGTGAGAGGAGCTCAAGTTAATGCCTTGGCTTCGATGTAACTCTTCTCACAACAAAGCCCAAGGTTACTGGAGATTTATCCGAATATTTCCCTCATCAAAAGTAAAGCCAAACCAATCCTGGCTGAGAGACACCGACGGATCACCAGTTCCCAGGACTTAGTAAACAGAACCCAGTCGCCTCTGGACATGAACCTCTCTGAAACACACCGCTCTATGCACCTTCATATCACACTCCCTCTCTCCTTCTCTTTAAGCCTCACACTCCATATTTCAATCTCTTTAAGCCTCACACCCCCTCTCCTTCTCTCTCAGCCTCACACTCACTCTCTCAGCCTCACACTCACTCTCTCAGCCTCACACTCCCTCTCTCAGCCTCACACTCCCTCTCTCCTCCTCTCTCAGCCTCACACTCCCTCTCTCCTCCTCTTTAAGCCTCACACTCCCTCTCTCCTCCTCTCTCAGCCTCACACTCCCTCTCTCCTCCTCTTTAAGCCTCACACTCCCTCTCTCAGCCTCACACTCCCTCTCTCCTCCTCTTTAAGCCTCACACTCCCTCTCTCCTCCTCTTTAAGCCTCACACTCCCTCTCTCAGCCTCACACTCCCTCTCTCCTCCTCTTTAAGCCTCTCACTCCTTTTCTCCTTCTCCATCAATGCTTATAAGCTTCCCCCTCACAGGCCTTCTTCAACTCTCCATTCGTGTCCCTGGTTTTCTATTTCTATCGCAGTACGTTGGCACACGCAGTGAAACCGTAATGGACAAAGAAACGTACTAATGACTAAACGAAATCCACGGCAGCGTCTCTTTCCGTGCGCCGTCTGGGGGAGGGAATGGAAGAGAGGGCGGAATGGCGAGGAACACAACAGCGTTATAACAAATGAAAGCTTATAACGCCGTACGACAAAAAGCTCACGCAAAACACAACACATCCATGTGCAGCCCCAACGTAGAGGACGGAGAAGAGCTTCACTATGAAACTGGCACCCTATTCCCTTAATAGTGCACTTTGGAAGAGGATTGCAACCCCGGCGAGGTAGTGTCTAGTGTGCAGAGTTGTGGACTCGTCCAAGGCAGGTCAGGTTCCTTCCTGCCAGAGACCAAGACACAGATGGATCCTGTTTCAGGAGTCGCTGATCTTGTTTCATCTAAGTACCTCTCTCTTCTCTCCTGCATGAGGGCCACAAGCACGAACCAGTCGAATGGCAAACGGGTGTGACCCTGGGTGCATACTTCGGCGTCAGTGCATACTGCAGACAGAGGAGTCGTTTTGTGAGACACAGGTTCGGTGTGTGTGTGTCTGTGTGGGGGTGTGTGTGTGCGTGTGCGTGTGTGTGTGCGTGTCTGTGTGGGTGTGTGTGGTGTCTGACTCCAGGGGTGCATGCTGTGTTAGCTGTGACAGCGAGCGGCGTGTAGCATAGAGGTCGTCCAGACTACAGAAACACAGCAGGCCAACGGGATAACGGCAGTCACACACACACCCACGTCTCTCCATCCATCCGATCGGCCGTAATAAGCACATTATTAGACCCATGAAGACAACACCCTGAGAGCCCGGCGCTCGGCACACACACCTCCGTGAGTACACATCCGCAGCTTAAAGGGGAGAAAATGACAAAAGCTGAGAGTGTGTGCCAAGGAGAGTGGCTGAAAGGAGGGCGCATGAGACGAAAATGAAGAGGCAGAGAGTAGGAGCAGGAACAAAGGAGAAAGGGATGACAGGGAAGGAGCCAGGAAACAGAGAAGAGGAGAGGAAGGGCTTCACACACACACACACACACACACACACACACACAGACACAGAGACACACACACACACACACACACACAGACACAGAGACAGAGACACACACACACACAGACACAGAGACACACACACACACACACACACACACACACACACAGACACAGACACACAGACACACAGACAGACACACAGACACACACACACACCAAAGGCCCTAGATTAGGTAATCTTTATTAATATCGCTAACAACAACTCCACTAGTCCGGCTGGTCCTTTAAAGGGGAGGCCCTGGTGAGTACAGGGCTGTGGGCAAACATGCACACGCGCACATACACACACACGCACAGATACACACACGCACAGATACACAAGTGCAGATACACACGGGCAGATACACACGGGCACAGATACACACGTGCAGATACACACACGCACAGATACACACAGGCAGATACACACGGGCCCAGATACACACGGGCACAGATACACACGTGCACAGATACACATGTGCACAGATAAACACACACACGCGCAGATACACGTGCGCAGATACAGGCACGCACAGATACACACGCACACGCGCATATACACGTGCGCAGATACAGGCACGCACAGATTCACACGCACACGCGCATATACACGTGCACAGATACACGCACGGGCAGAGTATGCAGCAGAGCAAACGACCAGCCCAGGAGCTGGGTGGAGGTGATCTGTCAGAAGGAAGCGGAGCAGAGCGATGGTGGACAGACAAGGAGTGGGCCACAGACACGCACAGATTTGTTCCTTCTGACAGGAGAGGAGAACGATGGGTCCCTTCTAGGTTAGCTGCAGGGTGGCAACAGACAGGTAGCAGTGTGTGTGTGTGTGTGTGTGAGTGTGTGTGTGTGTGTGTGTGACTGTGGTAAAGAGCACAGAGAATGTGTCTCTCTACCACACATGGCTAGGTCCTGTGTCCTGTCAGATGATGCTGTAACACAGCATGACAAAGTCAAACAGGCTCCTCTCTCACTCTCTCTCTTTCTCCCTCTCTCTCTTTCTCTCACCATATCTCTCTCACCATCTCTCTCTTTCTCTTACCCTCTCTCACATCTCTCTCTCACCTTCCCTCTCTACCTCTCTCCCTCTATCCCTCTCTCTCTCTCTCTCTCTCTCTATATCTCTCTCTCGAGCATCACCATGTAACACCATGTGTGAGGACCAAATAGCAGCCCAGTCCTTTTATAGTTGACTAATTTCTACTCTGTTGAAACACGAAGTGCACTTGGGACAGCTGTGTCAATTGGCTCCAGTGTGCCACCAGGACGTGGCGTGTTTCATCCCCTCTAATTAGGCCACATTCTGACCGGGGGCCCCAACAGAGAGGTCTCTCAACCAATCAATGATTTGCAACAATCAATTACTTTAGATGAATTACATTAATTAACCAGAGACAAGAGAACATCAGATGCATTGTATACCACAAGGCTTTTAATTATATCTCGTGGTCTAACCTCCTAGTCCTGTTGGTCTAACCACTAGTCCTGCTGTGCTGATCTAAGATCCTAGTCCTGCTGTTCTAACCACTAGTCCTGCTGTTCTAACCACTAGTCCTGCTGTTCTAACCACTAGTCCTGCTGTTCTAACCACTAGTCCTGCTGTTCTAACCACTAGTCCTGCTGTTCTAACCACTAGTCCTGCTGTTCTAACCACTAGTCCTGCTGTTCTAACCACTAGTCCTGCTGTTCTAACCACTAGTCCTGCTGTTCTAACCTCCTAGTCCTGCTGTTCTAACCACTAGTCCCGTTGGTCTAACCTCCTAGTCCTGTTGGTCTAACCTCCTAGTCCTGCTGTTCTAACCACTAGTCCTGCTGTTCTAACCACTAGTCCTGCTGTTCTAACCACTAGTCCTGCTGTTCTAACCACTAGTCCTGCTGTTCTAACCACTAGTCCTGCTGTTCTAACCACTAGTCCTGCTGTTCTAACCACTAGTCCTGCTGTTCTAACCACTAGTCCTGCTGATCTAACCACTAGTCCTGCTGTTCTAACCACTAGTCCTGCTGTTCTAACCACTAGTCCTGCTGTTCTAACCACTAGTCCTGCTGTTCTAACCACTAGTCCTGCTGTTCTAACCACTAGTCCTGCTGTTCTAACCACTAGTCCTGCTGTTCTAACCACTAGTCCTGCTGATCTAACCACTAGTCCTGCTGTTCTAACCACTAGTCCTGCTGTTCTAACCACTAGTCCTGCTGTTCTAACCACTAGTCCTGCTGTTCTAACCACTAGTCCTGCTGTTCTAACCACTAGTCCTGCTGTTCTAACCACTAGTCCTGCTGTTCTAACCACTAGTCCTGCTGTTCTAACCACTACTGTTCTAACCACTAGTCCTGCTGTTCTAACCACTAGTCCTGCTGTTCTAACCACTAGTTCTGCTGTTCTAACCACTAGTCCTGCTGTTCTAACCACTAGTCCTGCTGTTCTAACCACTAGTCCTGCTGTTCTAACCACTAGTCCTGCTGTTCTAACCACTAGTCCTGCTGTTCTAACCACTAGTCCTGCTGTTCTAACCACTAGTCCTGCTGTTCTAACCACTAGTCCTGCTGTTCTAACCACTAGTCCTGCTGTTCTAACCACTAGTCCTGCTGTTCTAACCACTAGTCCTGCTGTTCTAACCACTAGTCCTGCTGTTCTAACCACTAGTCCTGCTGTTCTAACCACTAGTCCTGCTGTTCTAACCACTAGTCCTGCTGTTCTAACCACTAGTCCTGCTGTTCTAACCACTAGTCCTGCTGTTCTAACCACTAGTCCTGCTGTTCTAACCACTAGTCCTGCTGTTCTAACCACTAGTCCTGCTGTTCTAACCACTAGTCCTGCTGTTCTAACCACTAGTCCTGCTGTTCTAACCACTAGTCCTGCTGTTCTAACCACTAGTCCTGCTGTTCTAACCACTAGTCCTGCTGTTCTAACCACTAGTCCTGCTGTTCTAACCACTAGTCCTGCTGTTCTAACCACTAGTTCTGCTGTTCTAACCACTGTCCTAGTCCTCACAGCTGTCAAGCAAAACACATAAAGCAAATGTTGAATGTTGCAGTCATTTACAACGCGTCTTCATCACACCCACCAGGTAACCATGAAACGAACCCCCGGTATAATGCAATCAGGTGTAACCATGACCGCGTTCTTCACACAAATAACATCGGGACCTACATCTGAATACAATATTGTTTCTCGGAGGTTAGAACAAATCATTTGTCGGAGGCACTAACTGACAGATGCATCGGGACTGTAATTTTCAGAAGTTGTGGCGACACACGACGATACAGCAGCACGGCTGTAATCTAACTAACTCTAATAGCCTTCAATCCAGACGTCCACTCCCTGCGCATCTTATTCTATCACTTTTCTTCTGCCGGTCTATCTTATTCATTTACAGAGGGGGGAGAGCTTAAAGAATCGATGCCTTGATAATACACTGTGTGTGAAATGATGTTAAAGTCTAACGCTCTAGCTATTAAATGCAGTTTAAGTTGCGGAAGGATCGATAGGCGCCGCGACAAACTCTCCGTGTGGATCAGAGGATGGTTCTCTTTCAAAAGGCCACGGACGCTAGCAGACGGAAGACAAGGTGTTTGTGTCAGGGATTAAACTAGACGAGAAAAAACATTCGCCGGCCCTTTAAGTGAAAAACACACAGGACATTTTGTTATTGCAGCGATGGAAAAACGAAAACGGTAGGAAAAAATGAAAAAACGACACAGCTAAGAAAAACAGGCCCGAAAACAGATGTGGTGCTAAAATAGCTTGGATTATAAACCCAGGGACCCATTAGAGTTTATAGTAAATATACTATTAATATATACACCTGTAGTGTTCGTTGTTGGGATGGAGAACCAGAGGGAACCAAAGAGACGGTTCTAGTTTTAAAGTGGTATGCTAGGCTAGGCTAAGAGCTATCCACCTGTGAGATCCATTGATAGAAAGGGCGAGGAAGAAAAACACTAAAACCTTATTCTCCTGCTTGCCAATAAATCAGCGCCAGTTCCAACAAATGCATCTGTTGATGCCTGGACCGGGCCAATACACAGAATCACACCGTGTGTGTGTGTGTGTGTGTGTGAGACATTGAGACAATTAAAGACTACATGTCCGTCAGCACTCTAACTCCCTGGCCGTGACTCAGTCAATTAGCGACTCTGCATCTTAATTCGTCTCCTAAGAAAAAGACACAAACTCATAAACCTGTTGACTTCACTCTGCAGGCCGGATGCACACACACGCACGCACACGCACACGCGCACGCACACACACACAGACAAAGACAAACCACACAAACACACACACCACACCCTTAGCGCCATGCTAGGCTGGCAACAGCCACACACGCACGTAGACACACATTAATGAGTGCCACACTCATTCACAGACGCACGCATTTAATAAAAAAAATCAATTAAACAAAAACGGGGGGCCCTCTCTTAGAGGAACAAAAGACAAATGTAGGGAATTGAATCCTGGCACACGAATCGTGGCACATCGGAGCGCCAGCCCAGGAGACACCTGAACATTGTGCATCTTAAACAGGAACCGACTGAATTCATTTACTACTCAGATCGCCTCCCATAACGGCTCCTCGGCCAGAGTGAGGGAGGGGGTGCAGAGAAGGATGAAGGCGAGGAGGAGCAGGAAGGAGAGCGAGAGAGAGGAGGTGCAGGCGAATAGGTACCCCATAGGAGTTTCCCGTCTGCATCTCTTCCTCTCTCCCGTGTGTCCAAACCCATTATTTCACGGGCCGCATTTAAACAGACGCTTTATTGATTTTCTGATGTGTGGAAGCAGCCGGTTGAGGAGCTTAGCAGGGCGGGGGGGCGTCCATAAAAGAACTGCCTCACTCCTCTCAGGCTACCAGCCGCGTCTCCGTCCACCAGAGCCGATGCCCCTGTGCTGGTAAATATCATAATAAAATCACAGTTTGCCTTTCTCTCTCTCTCTCGCCCCTTTCCCTGGAAAAAGAGACTCTCTCGCTTAATAGGCCCGAAAAGTAAGCTTCTAGATAAATGTTCCATATGCCACGAGTCAGTGTGCGTGCGCGCGTGTGTGTGTGTGTACGCGCTATGCTAGCGAGAGAAAGACAGAAATGAAGGAAGTAAGAAGACGGGCAACAGAGAAAGGCAAAAGGCAGCACGTGGAGAGGGTCTATTACAAAACACATGGACAAAAATGAACACACGCGGCCAGAGACGAAAGCTCAGGGCAGAAGATTGATGGTGTAATTGTTGACTGCTGGTCCAGCTTCATCTTCTTCTCTCTGAACCAATGTCTCTGTGTGCAGGACCACTCTCCTGCATCCTTCACTCCATTACCTTCCCTCTGACCTCCTCTGCTCCTCCACAGGTCTGTGCCCCCCCCACCTCATTGTCTTCCTTCTCCCTCCGCACCTCCTGCTGTTGCTGCCTCATACTCACCGGGGTCTCCAAGTCCATCTTGCTTCTCTCCCTCTCTCCCTCCTCTCTCCCTCCCTCTCCCCCTCTCCCTCCCTCTCTCTCCATCTCTCTCTCTCTCTCTCTCTCTCTCTCTCTCTCTCCCTCCCTCCCTCCCTCTCTCTCTCGCCCTCCCTCTCCTCTCTCCCTCTCTCTCTCTCTCCTCTCTCCCTCTCTCTCTCCTCTCTCCCCCTCTCTCTCTCCCTCCCTCTCTCTCTCCCCCTCTCTCCATATTTATCTCTATTTTCTACTTTCACGTTCACCCAATTTTTGAAACGCCATCAGTCTTTAGATATTCTCCCACACTAGCTTCCCTCCCTCCATCCTCTCTTGCCCTCTCCCCCACTCTGCCCTCTCTCCATCTCACAGAGAGCTAGACGGGACGCAGCAGGCTGGAACACATCAGCAGGGGGCCTGCAGAGTGCAGCCAGCTCAGGGTCAGAGGTCAGGCTGCTGCAAGCTGGGATGACAAGGGGGTAAAACCAGACACCCCTCCCTCTCTCTCACACACACACACACACACACACACTCCTGTCAGGCCCCCCACGCCAAAGACACAGTCTCCAACAACACCCCTAACAACAGCTCCATTATTGGACCTAAGTCTGGCTCTGGCTCTGCGGTTTACGCATCTGGTAAAGGAAGCATTGACAATGGACTGGCATTGGGTTGCCAACAAAAGGCACTGGGCTAGGCTAACCCCAGTCGCCAACTCACCACTATCTGCGATAAGAACTCCGCCAATCAATCACATCTATTTTATAAAGCTTTTAACATCAGCAGTTGTCACAAAGGGCTTTTATAAAACACCCTGCATGAAACCGCAAAGTGCAAGCAACAACAGTGTTGATGTATAGCGGCCAGGATGAACTCCACAAAAGGGTCAGAACTTAGGAGGGAACCTAGAGAGGAACCAGGCTCTGAGGCGGTGGCCAGTCCTCTTCTAGCTGTGCGTGCATGAACATTTTCAAGAGTCAAATTGTAATCACTATTAAATGCATGTGGGCTCTGCACCACAACCAGGAGGTCCAGTCCTGGCAGTCCTGAGGTGTGGTCCAAAGGTTCTTGTCTTCCAAAGTTTAAACGGATCAGGACACAGGGAATATTTAGAGAGTGCATTCCTAAGATTCACCAAGGATTTACTAAAGAGGACAACTGATCCTACACCCAGGCACAATAATATAGCAGCGTGAATCCTAAGGGGCTGAGACAAGAAGGTCCAGTGACACTTTTTGGGTCCTACTTTAAAATGTATTATTCTGAATGTGAGTGATATCAAGAGACTGTTCAGGACTGATACATTAAAAATTGTGTTTTCCTGTAAAGTAGGCATAAGCTACTTTCTACTTAACATTTAATTGAGAGTGTTTTACGGAAAGCCTTTCATCTACAGGAAAAACAGGTATAATTGGCATCATCAAAAATGGCTACACAAAGTGGTGAAGAACTGTTAATACACGCTGAAGGGGCATTCTCACGATGCCACTTCAGACAGGAACATATAAAATGACAGCCATAATTCATATATGTCATACATCTTAACATCTAATAATAATCTGAGGTGAATTAACGTTTCAGTAAATTCAATAAAGGTTTGAATGTTCCCGCATTCCTTTTCTTTATGTCTGGATTCCGTGGTTGTGTTTATGAATTCTCCACATTGCAGAATTCGCCAACCCAGTTGTTAGAACCCGGTTGTTAGAACCCAGTTGTTAGAACCCAGTTGTAAGAACCTGGTTGTTATAACCCGGTTGTTAGAACCCAGTTGTAAGAACCCAGTTGTAAGAACCTGGTTGTTATAACCCGGTTGTTAGAACCCAGTTGTTAGAACCCAGTTGTTAGAACCCAGTTGTAAGAACCCGGTTGTTAGAACCCAGTTGTAAGAACCCAGTTGTAAGAACCCAGTTGTTAGAACCCAGTTGTTAGAACCCGTCTGGTGTTTGGCTGAAGCTCAGCTGTGACAGAGAGAGACTGTCAGAACCTCTAATAGACCCGACTCCATGATGAGCCCCCTGTCCAACCCCTTCCACACTCCTGATTTACCCTCTCTGGAGAAAAGGGCATCACCTCTGACCATCCGCCATGTATCTCTACCCACCCTCCATGCCCCCTGTGCCCTCTGCCAATACCATGTGCCCCCCACCCCCACCCCACCCAGAGAACGGTCATCAACTCAGCACAGCTGGCTAAGCTGCTACTCTGTTCCCGCTGCAGGGCTTCTTTTTATTGTTATTTTTCTCCAGCCAGAGATTGTGTGTGTGTGTGTGTGTGTGTGCGCGCGCGCGTGCGTGTGTGTGTGTGTAACAGGCGAGCGCTCCCGGCACATCCTGCTGCTAACGGCTCGGTAAGGCAGGCGAGTTGTATCGGAACAGAACAATGCCAAAAAAGGCTCTAATAATAACAAACTGTGATAATGGGGGGAATGGTTCTGTCTCCTTCTGTTCATCTGCACGGCTGGACAACACACTGCTAACACAGACCCAGGACCAGTCAGGAAATGCATAGATGGACAACACACTGCTAACACAGACCCAGAACCAGTCAGGAAATGCATAGACGAACAACACACTGCTAACACAGACCCAGATCCATTCAGGAAATGCTTAGACAGACAACACACTGCTAACACAGACCCAGAACCAGTCAGGAAAGACTACAATTTGAAGCAACACTGGGACATTTATATTCACACACACACACATACTTCAAACACACAACTACAGACATAAGATTCAAACAGCCCTTTCCCATAAAACCAAAGCACAAAGGATAACAATTACATTGATGCCCGGTAAGGAAAATGCACTACAGAAAGGAACTTTCCGCTGAAAACATTTGTTCTGCGAACAGAAACAGCCGCAGCACACAAACACTCCTCTGAACAACATCACAGTAAATAACCGTCTGCGTTCCAACCAGCGCCCTAGAAACAATTGGCCGTGGTCAAAAGTAGTTCACTCCGGCCGGGGACTAGGGTATAATTTGTGAGAGGACTACACGGTATGTAAGCCTGATTCAGAGCTGTTCGGCGAGGCTTTCGTTAATACAACCCGGCTTCCACCTGCTTCAGGGTAGCACACCGACCGAATGCCGCTGAGATGGGAGAAATGGAAAGAAAAAACATGACCCCATTTCAGTGTTTTAAAAAAGCACGACTATGAGAAGATGGAAGCGCACAATGAACATTTAACAAATAGCATTATTCCAGCCAGTGGTGACACGGACACAGATATACACTCCCACACAACGCCAACACACAGGCAGCAAGTCAAGAACATTAGTATGGAGGCCTTAAGGGAAGACAGTGAAACAGCAGATGGCCAGTACTGGTCAGATGGTAACAGACAACCGGGGCATGTCTCTCTCCACCTCCGCTCTCTCTCCAAGCAGGGCATGTCTCTCTCCACCTCCGCTCTCTCTCCAAGCAGGGCATGTCTCTCTCCACCTCCGCTCTCTCTCCAAGCAGGGCATGTCTCTCTCCACCTCCGCTCTCTCTCCAAGCAGGGCATGTCTCGCTCCACCTCCGCTCTCTCTCCAAGCAGGGCATGTCTCTCTCCACCTCCGCTCTCTCTCCAAGCAGGGCATGTCTTTCTCCACTTCCGCTCTCTCTCTCTCTCTCGCATACATAATGCAATGCCCTGGGTCGCCATTGAACACGGGGAGAAAGTAGAGCCTTCCCATAAAATCCTCAAACTGCAATTTATCTCCTCTGGGTATTTGACTCAGAGGACAGGCCGAATCTTCCCATCATTAGTGAAGCTACGGTGTTATGGTGGAACAAGGACCGGTGCCAGAGACCCTGGTTTGATCTGTCCTATAGGCTGCTAATGTCCCTACTGCCCTCAAGGCCTTCTGTAGGGTCTATCTTCCATCTGGTTGGTGTGTGTGTGTGTGTCAGTGTAGGCTGGAGTGTGTATATTGGAAAGAGTGACAGTGTGCATTTTTTGTGTGTGTGTGCATGCTAAATAGGGAACCCAGGTTGCCACACTTGGCAGTCCTGTGTCGGCAGATGAGTGTGTCTCACCCTGGTCCACAGCTGTGTACACAGCCCCCCTCCAGAACACACCCACACAGAGACCTCTAGGAGACCCCTGGGAGCACCATCAAAACACAGGCTTATATCAGCCCCAACTAGACCCACCCCGACCACCTCTCCCAATGAAGCTCTTTAAACTCCACGCATACATCATGCTGTGTCCAGTCCCAGTTCAAACCCCTGCTGTTTTCAGTGAACACACACACACACACACACACAGAACAGACACACACGCACACATACACACACACACACACACACGCACACACACACACACACACACATACAGATGCACACATACACACACACACGCACACACACACACACACACAGATAACCCATCTGCCCCGGTCCCCAGACCTCTTAGCTGGCTCATCTGCATCGCACTCCGTCAGAGACACTGGCACACTGATGCTGTACTCTCAACCACAGCCCACTTCTGAGCTGACAGAAGACGGCCATACTGATTAACAGGCGCGTAATCACCAGGAGTGGACCGGAGACAGAGGAAGGAGGGACAGAAAGAGGATGGAAGGACCGACGGAGAGGAGAGAGATGTGGTTGGAGGGAAAGAAAGTGGATGCAAAAAGGATGGAGCAGAGACAGAGTCAGACAAATTAGGGGAAAGGGAGGCCTGAAAGACAGATGGATACGAGGGATTTAGAGTACAAGAGTGTTAAGAAATGTGTTCTCCTCTAATTGTATCCCCATATTGTCTTAGCAGAACAGGGGTTAAATCTAACTGGTACTCAATGAGCTGCGCAGTTAACCGTGGTCAAACAGATTAGAAATGGGTGGAAATCATCTGTGCGTGGACGTGCGTTCCGTTGTATCGCGCTAGAAAAGCTGAATCTAATCCAGAGAATATGTGTGGTTCACATCACTGACGGCAAGAGAATACGGGATGACTTCATCATGTAATTCACATGCATTTCGTGTGTTTGACTGGCTGTTTGCCACACATGGCAACTCCCTGCAGTGTCTGTAGCGTTGACATGTCAGAAGTGGCATGGGGACGACTGAAGACCCTGCCGCAGCCAGTCACAGAACAGCTGCTCGTGCCCCACGAAGACTGCACTCCAAGGAAATTAATTCCGAAAGGGGATATTTCCTTGCGCCCGTAGGAAAAATTATTTTGGCCATTTGCCTCAACGCTGAACCACAAAAAAGTTCTACCCGGTACTAAATAGATTTCTACCTAGAACCAAAGCGGGATAATTAAAGGGTTCTCCTATGAGGTCAGTTGAGGAACCCTTTTTGTGCATAGAGTATGTCCCAGATACCATCACCCAGGGTCTAAACTAGTTCCAGCATTATCTTCACATAAACATATGCTAGCTTAATCTAAAGCATGACGGAAGGGACGTATTAAAAAGTCTTTACAGGGCCAACCCCCGAGGCTGCGTGAGTGGGGCTGAGTGAGGAGCGGGGGTTCTGGGGGTCTGAGGGGGCCGGCCGCAGGATGTGGGGTCCATTGTGTGGCAACAATGAAGAGGTCAACCCAGCAGGAGCCAAATCAGACTCTCAATGGGCACTTGGAACATCTGGGTTGAGGGTGACGGAGGGCGAGGAGCGTGCATATATATATATATATATATATATATACGCCTCTACCACCGTTTCCCCCTGCTTTCCAAATGGACAGACCCACAGGAACAGGAGAAGTGTGGTAAATAAATAGCCCCACACCCTGGAAATGCCAATACACCCACTGGCACCCTGGGCATCGTAACAACAGTGGCGTTGTAATGTGCAACCGCGGTGGCGTATGTAGGCAACACGCTGGCATTTTCGTTTTCATCACCTTGGCTTTCTACAGTTCTTTTCCGCAATGACTAAAAAATAAACCAGAATCAGTGTTTGTCAGGAATTAATTCCACATTATTGCACTTTCCCTATCACAACCCCATTGTCCAGCAAGTCAGTCTCTCCTATAGCACCAGTTTGGTCACGCAGCAGGGTAATCACTGTAATCAGCCATCTAAAGCCAACACTTACTTCATTACTGTAAAAAAAATAAATCCAGAAAAAATAAAGTCCAAAATAACCTTTATGATGAAAACAACATATCGGTCACGTGATGTTCTCTCCAACTAATCTAATTGGAGGGGCGGATTTGCAAATATTTCTTCCCCAAATTGCTTGAACATTGTGGCTCCTATACGCATGAATACGACCAGCACCCAGAACCACAATATATGTGGGTTGTTGTAACAGAGGCTATACAATCACGGCACCCATACAGTAGGCTATAATAAGAAAATGACATTTAATTTGAACTGCGTCGAATGAACGCGGTCTGAATCAGGATTTAAATGAGGTTTAGGTAGAAAAACTCAAATGATCTCTGCTTACAACTGACTCACAAACGCAATGCATTTCCACTGCGGGCAAAACATAAATGCAATTGCAAAAAAAAACTGCAATAAAACCGTGAAACCCGGTAAATAAAGCATACGTGTAGCCCACTTTTAAAGCTTGGGGCAACAGTTGGAGCCCTGCGGATCTAATCCCGGGAGCCTGTCTGGTGTTTTTCTCGTTTTCTCCATTGCCTCCGTATTCCAATGTAACGTTTATTGAAGTCGGTGTGTAAATGCGTCCACCGACACCCAGAAAAAAAACAAAAGCTATTCAACAGTGCAGTAATAACTGCAGCAAACTTACCGTAGTATCCGTCCTCCTCTATGCCTTCCTCCGTTCAGTAGCTCTGGTTATAATAAAGCATACCCTACTCCTCTACTCTCCTACACTCCTGATCTCCTACTCTCCTGATCTCCGACTCTCCTGATTTCCCACTCTCCTTCTCCTACTCTCCTGATCTCCTACTCCCCTGATCGCCTCCTCTCCTACTCCCCTACTCGCCTCCTCTCCTACTCCCCTACTCTCCTGATCTCCTACTCTCTTACTCCCCTACTCTCCTGATCTCCGACTCTCCTGATCTCCTCCTCTCCGTGACAGTTCTCTCCGCAGTTGCGTAAACTAACCATAGATGAACTACTGCTTTTCCGTTATTCCTGATTGTGTTGCTGATCGATCTCAGTTAGTTACAAATAAATCCACATCGCCCCGGAAAAATCCCAATTGTGCCTCACTCGTTCCTTCTTAGTAACGCGTCCATATGATGCAGTCCGTTTAGTGCGGAACTCACGCAACAGTCATGATCCGTAATACGAGAAGACAAAGGAATAAGAAACAGGCAAATAAGATCCAGACAAATAGATGTTCCCCTTTTCTCCTTGACGCAGAAATGCACGACTCGATGTGTAGTTTTCCGCCTGAGTTTCTACAGGAACAAGTCTGTAGAGCTATAAGGAGGTCGGTGTGGTGGTTCGGGTACTCTGGAATACTCCTCTGGAATACCAGTGGTGTCGTGCTTCTGCGGTATGTGTGTGTGTGTGTGTGTTACTGTGTGGATCCGTGGATGACAATAGAACCAATAAACCGGTCCACGCCCGTGCCTCCCTGTGAATAGCCCGTACAGACTATAGATTATTTCATGAATAATGCCCTTGTTCTGTGTTCAACACCCTATAGTGATATTAGGAAGTCATATAATATGCATTTGATATTGCACATGATTTATACATTGCGGCCATTGTAACATTGTAACATCTGTAACATTTCTGTATTGGAATTTCTGTTGACAGTTGACTTTGTTGAGTGGATATGAGTAAAAGAGAATACTGGTATTCTCCAACATTGTTACCACTCACAGGTGATGCAAATCATGTTGATCATCTCCGACTAGGTCACATGCGAAGGTCTGGGTAGATCAGAAGGTTCAGCGATCACTTGTCATCGTGTTGGATTGCATGAGTGATGACCTGAGAGACTTCGACAACTTTGCTTTGGCCTGATGGGTCAGAGCTCCTGGTGACCAGTGGTACGTTGGCTACTTACCAACAGGGACAAGCCACATGCCGGCAACAGTGTGTAGGCTCATCAAATACCCAGGGCTGTGTGTATGAAGGCTATCCCCTGTCAAACGCGCCCACAGTGGGCACACAAGCATCTGAACTGGACCGTGGAGCAGTTGGAGAAGATTGACTGGTCGTCATGGGACGTCACGTGCATGTACGTGCGTATGCTGCGCTTTTATATAGCTTTTATCCAAAGCGCTTTACAGATCCTGCCTCACATTCACCCATTCATTCATTCACTCGGTTGTCTATCATTCGTACACTGACGACTGTGTCTACCATGCAAGGCGACTGCAGGCTCGCCAGGAGCAGCTTGGGTTAGGTGTCTTGCTCAAGGACACCTCGACAATTTCCCAGGAGGAACCGGGGATCGAACCACCAACCTTCCGATTGATAGACAACCGACTCCACCCACTGAGCCACTGCCGCCCCGTATGTGTGTATGTGTGTGTGTGTGTGTGTGTATGTGTGTGTGTATGTGTGTGTGTGCGCTGTTTGTCTGGTGAAGTGATTCACTCTTGGTTGTCAACCACCTGGTGGTGGGAGTTTGATGCTCTGGGCAACGTTTGGCTGGAAAGTCCCGTGTGCCAGCATTTATGTGGATGTATCTGTGACATGTGCCATTTATCTAAACATTGGTGCAAAACAGGTACACACCTTCATCACAATGGTACTCACTGATGACAGTGGTCTCATATAGCAGGACTCTCTACCCGGGCACTGTTTTGGCTGCCTATTGCAACGGAATATTAGCCTGCTGGTCATAGTGTTTTGGCTCAACTGTGTAATTGTTCAGTGACAACGAGGACATTTTTTAGTGTAACCTCGGTTTGTTTTTATGCTACAATTGTTGAATTGCGATGTCAACACTTGTCGACAGATCTGCGTCAGAGATAGCCCTGTCGTTTTCTATAGAGAGAATGTGTGAAAATGTCAGTTTGTCGCATATCACGGGGTGGCATGAATTCTCCACAGATAGAAAAGTTGAGCTCAATGAGTGGAACGAATGGTAACGTGGGAAGTCTGATTCTATCGGTTCTACGCTCTGCAGAAACGGCATCGGAGATAAACAATTGTGCTGTTGAGAAACAACTGAAAAACACACTGGCAACAGAACATTTTCTAGTTAACCAGCATTGACAATTGTTCGACAGAAAGAACGATGTTAGTTACAAAGCCACATTGTCAATGAGTTTATGCATTCCAGTTTAGGGGTCTGGCCTGGGTTTGTACTCATGTGTTTCACCTTACTGCTAAACATCTCCTTGTCGAATAAGACAGATAGTTTTTACATATTATGTTGCTATCATTGTTGTATTGTTGTATCAACTGTTGTATTCTAAATAGGGTCTTAGCAACTGGAGCGGGTAAGCGATCTGTGAGCGAAGACAGGATACAAGATACAGATTATGATTGGCCGATTAGATGGGGGCTGGGGGAATTAGGGGGCACGGTAAAGAAGCTCCATTTTATAATCTCAAAGGGATTAAATATAAATATATCCTTACAGACGGTTGACCTGATGGCTTGTATAGTGCTTTATCTGTTTCCCATTAGGATAGTTTTTCTTACTCAACGCATAGTTTGATTGAAGAAGGTGAGTACTGTGTACAGTGTCTGACAAACTCAAAGAAAATACTATAATATATAATATACTATAGTCTACTATAGCCACAGTAGTTACAGACATTTCTCAAAATAAATTGTTAGGCCTTAGCAGTTCTAGAAATATCTAAATTAATTTAATCAACATCTCCTTTCAGCAAGTGTAAAAGAAATGTAGACACCTTATAAACACCGAGCCCCAAGTAAGTGTTGATACTTCTGCTACTTTAGTCTGTTGATAAAGCACCCTAAAAGCTATGGTGGTAACAGGTTGGCATAAGTACTAAGTACCAATTTAGACCACTCAGTGCTGCGACGCAAAGCTGCCAACTGCTGTGCCTCCTTCCTGAGGTAACACCGAGAAAATTAAGCAACATTGTAACTCAGCATTGGCCGAACCAATGAACCACCTTATTTTGCTTTTAATCCAACACGTCTGAGAAGCGGAATTTGGCATCATTAATTTCTGTCACGTTCAACGTGCACGTAGGGGCCTGTCCAGTTAGCACAAAAGGCCATAAAATACCTTACATTAGAGGCGTTGACTAAGACAGCGAGGAAGATAGCTCACATTTAGCGTCATTTAAATAATCGTAGCATAATATTGCATTTTTTATGACACCTACAAGTACATACTCAGGCTTCTGCTCTGGCCAGACCAGCGATCTAGAGGACGTATAAAATCACGGACAACATTGTTTACCTGTAAACTAACACGGTGGTCCCGGGTCAAACAAGTGCTGTCGATGGTGACTGGTACCTGCTAGCCTTTCAGGGGCCCTAAGACCTACAGGGTTAGGGGGCCCCACAGCATTAGGGGGCCCTACAGCGGTCACTTATGTCACTTACGCGTAGAACCGGCCCAGCTGGTGACGGTGACTGAATCATTTTTGTGGAGCTTCCTCCATCTCAGCTTATTCCACTCCGACACACAATGAGCGAGACTTCATCATCTTCAGACCTCAGTCGCCACAGGAAGTATTTGTGGATTGTGTACTCCTCACTGCATGACATTTTCACCCATTACCACCATGACACAAGTACCTCAGACACATAGCTGGCATCGAGTGGCGCTGTCGTTCATCTAAGTGAGTCATTAAACCGTGATAGTTTCATCCAGACGGGACTAAACTCCGGGGCAGATTTGCATAGATGAATTAGTGCAATATGCAATAGTGCGAACAGGTGAAAATCTCTACGTGATCGCGTGATCCACTTTCCTGAGAGACATTCCCTGTGACTGCTGAGATCTAAAGACGGTGGCTTGCTCTGTACTGGAGTGGTGACATATGAAGTCTAGTTCGGCTCCATGTATAAATAGAATTAAGAAAAAATACGTTTTTTGGGTAGCAAAAACATTTCCCATTGGAACGATACAGAAAAACAATAACAGGGCAAGTCGAATAATTCCACTAATTCCACGAGGCTACAGTGGCTTTAATGCAAAGTGAAACGAATATCTCGATTCCCATTAATATTTTTATTCCCTGAGGAGCTTTGACAAATCCTCAGGATTACCGGGTCTTTTTTATTAATCAATCGTCTGATATGAAACAATAGAAGAAATGTCTTGCCATGTTGCTGTTCGGTAAATGAATTATGACGCATGCGCAGAACTAGTAGGGTTAAACTCTGATGTGAGCTATAATGAGATCCAGTTCCTGACGTACAGTAGACAAACACACAGGTACAAACTGAGATGAAGAGAGGACTTCATCGTTCACACAGTGGTGAACTGGAGCTTATTCAGACCACACGAATGGTCTTAACCATTTTTTCATTTAAATAACGTTAACATAATATATTTAAAAATAAATAATCACACAAGCAATTAAAAACACTCGCTGCGCTGTGAGGCTAAACTATGCCTTCTTATTAAAAGGCTTATAAACTCTTCAGATCACAGGGTTAAAAACTGTTGTTCACCTGGTATTTTTTTTATTTAACCTTTATTTAACCAGATAGGCCAATTAGGAACACATTTTCATTTACATTTATTTTTTATTTAACCTTTATTTGACCTGGTAGACCGATTGATAACAACATACATTTACATAATAAAAACACAGAACACAAGAGTGCAAATAGCATTGGGACATAACAAGGCAATACAGGATCAAGTGGAGAGAATATACAGATAATACAGGATGAGGTTTAAGTAGGTCAGTTGAGCAGCATTGATATGTCAGTAACAACTATATAAAATACAAAGTAGAGTCAATATACAGAATGTAAAATTTAACGTGTACCTAGCAGTTTTGGTCATTTGTGTGCACAGATTGTATGACCGTAGTTTTGGGAGGAAGAGCATTTGAGCATGCCTGAGCAAATAGAATAATTCAAGAATGTAAACCGGTGAGACAGCAGTGCAGGTGAGAAAGATCCACTGTGCAAAAATGGCATGGCATAAGTGAAAAGAAGTTAATGACAATTAACACGTACAGTGATCGGACAAGAGTTCAGACAGGAATAGTTTAAAGGCAACTGGAGAGATGAGGGTTTCAAGTAAGGTCCTTTGTAATTTGTTCCAGTCATTGGTGACTGTAAACTGAAAGGATTTGCGGCCAAATGTTGTGCAGGCTTTCGGGGTGACTAAGACAATGTACCTGCTAGATCGTAGACTGCAGGTGGGTAGAGCTATGGTCACAAGAGAGCATAGGTACAGTGGGACTTTGCCTAGCAGCGACTTGTAAATTATTTGCTATCAATGAGTGTTTAACGACGGCCAACCGACTGATGCGTAACGGTTGCAGTGGTGGGTGTTGTATGGGGCGTTTCCAACGGCGACCTGGAAACTAACATGGCGGACAACTGCTGGTGATAGTAACATCTTAGGTGTGTTTTTAGTTTCAGATTGATTTGAGCCGAATATAGTACTATCATAGTCACCACATGAACATATTAGCAGACCTGTCAATCAAAATAATGTACAAACACATGCTTCCAGTTTAACTTCATAAACCTACGACAGTTTGAATAATAAACCTGCTCTCTAAAGGTAGTGTAATTCCTGGACTTGCCAACATAAACGTAGAAGGGATTAGCATAGGCGGATTCACAAATCAGGTCAATCTTCCCGTCAACAACGGAGAGATTTAAGCTGAGGTATTAACGGGAGTTAAACTTCCCGGAGCTCCGGCTTCCCCAGATGTCTGGTACATCAAGCAGAAGCGACAAACACTTGCAATGCACGATCAATGTTTGGTTTTGCTCGTTCCTGGAGAACAGGAAGGATGTTTCATCGATGTCGAAGGGAACCCAATTTGAGTTCCGAGCGTCAGGAGGCTGGCGCAACCAGCTGGAGTGTAAGCCTCACACAGGAAGCAGGGCAGAAGGGAATGAGACGGGGTGCGGACTCATTATAACAAAGATCAGAGGTCAACTCCCATGAGTCTCAGCTGTAGTGGCTACGTGTCTAAAATGCACCGCCCCCCACCACTACCCAAATAGTGCACTTTTCTGATCAATGCTCTGCTCAGATGTGGTGCAGTGACTTCCATTTTAAGAAGCTAGGATATGGTTCGGCTGAACATGGTTGAAACAGGCTGAGGTAAGGTTATTAAAGTAAAGTACCTATTCTGACATTAGCCGTAGCATGTTAGCCCTTTTTGCCTCTACCGGTTCTTCGCAATTACAGAGATGTACACCAGAGGCCCCAACTAATACACGAGTCGGGTTACATTACGCGTACCGCACTGTTCTCTCCTTGGTCTTTCCTTCTATCTGGTAATCGTGGTTGACAATCGAGCTGTAGACGACAAGCTACCGAAGCCGTTTGGCATACTTTTTGATGCCTCCCTCATCGTAATTAGTACGGAATAACCAATCAGTCAAATTCACGGGTATCACCGCACAAGAAATTGACCGCTGTAATCACGCTGCGGTGTGTATGTCTAGAACGTAGACACGTAGACACGCGAACAAACCGAGACAGCAACACGTCGTGCCAACGTGACGATTTTGACAAGTGAAAACGGGGGGACAATTGATAATCGCCTCAGGCATTTCTGTGACGTTAGCTTTTGGACATGCGGCTTCCTCCTCCATATGCTGACGTGTCACGTTTTATCATGCCGCTGTTTCAGGACTAAACATTCGAGGCGGGAAGCAGAGGAATGGCGAGATATCACTTGGAGAAACATTCGCAGTTTCGGCAAAAGCAGAAAGTAATTCACATTCAGATGAGAGTTGAAATACATCGGAAAAAACACATATTGTACCTTTCACTGCTGACCAGGCAGAACATAACAGCATGACACTACTCGATGTGAGTAGCGTAATCATTAAACGAAGCTGGGATTTTACTTGTTTCATCCGTGCACTTTCTTACACTAAGAGCGTAACCTTCATGGCTATCATTGCAGGAGTCCTAAACAGAGTAATTTCGTAATCAAAGCAGGGCGGATCAATCGGAAATATGCTCCTTAAACGCTGCCGTGGCTACTTCCCTTAGAAGTAAAAACACCACGAATTGAGACGTACACATTCTCCAAGCATTGAGACTCCTCCAGGTAATTATCCTAAGTCTCTTCTCCTATAGATCAGCTTAAGTGCTGTTTTAATTCCGGCACACAATATCCCCCTTCACCGTGCTTGGTCTCCCGCGTTTCTGACACTCTAACAATATGCAAATGTTCTCCTGTTACGCGAAGACAAAAGTTTGCTGCGTCTGTTTAATTCTGTTGGACACTTAAAGTGGGCTCAGTGGCTGCGTATATCTCTGGGCCTCGGGTGCCTGGCGCTGTGCTGTTCACCCTGTGCTGTTCACCCTGTGCTGGTTCCTCAGTCTGTTAGCTGCGCTAAAGTTGCTTAGAGAGGCAGAGCTCGGGCCCCCGGGGACCCCACTCTTCTTACTCACCATGTCCCCCCCTGGCTACTGAGGTACCATAATGAGCCGCATCATCCAGCCAGCCCCACCCTCCCCTTCCCCGGCTCCCTCCACCCTCCATCTCCCCACAGTAGCCGCTATACCTCGCCTCTAAACAGGCCCTGCTGCCTAAACCCTTAATGCATAATGCATTGCCCACACACGGTAATATGGGTACGTGTACATACTGCAGGCATGCTAGTTTTGAGACCGTACGGAACTGTGTTTGGTGGAAGCGGGAAGTTACTGTACACGAAGGGAGAGGAGATCGTTATGTGAGGACTGTGTTGTCAGGGGGTTTTTGCCAGGAGACGGACCAATGTTATCAATTCAATCACACACACACCGTGATGTTTACGCTATGGCTTTTTCCCACTGGCATATTTATTCGGACTGGTTTACACTGGGAACTGTCTAAGAACCGTACAACGAATAACTAGCCACTTTACACATCGTTCACGGGTACGACCCCAGCCCTGGCCCCCCTCTGTTGTATTGTATGCCCCACCCGTTCTTAAATACCCAATAGAAAATAGCCCAAAATATTAGCCCCCTAGTCATTTATAAAAGCCCCTCAGTCACTTCGTCCTGGCGCTCGGGCATGTATGCCCCTTTATGGGTATGTTTTATGTACTTATGTATGAAAGAGTGTGGGCATTAGATCAAAAAAATTATAAATAAGGATATTGAATAACTAAGTGTGTTTTGAATAAATCCCACCCTAGAAGTTTCAAGCAGAATGTTCCAGTATGATTTGACATAGCCATATTAACCTAACTGTACGGGTTATCTACTGCCTGAGGCAACCCGGAAAACGGTTCTGTATACAGAACAAGCTGCCAACTATCTTATCCGGGACTCCTTCCATCTTGTCTACGGTGCCTCTGTCTATGGCACAAGTTGCTCCATGTTCACTATATAGTGTTCGACTTTTAACCTGGGCTGTATTGAAAGAAGTGAACGTTTTAAGGGATGTCATTTGGGACTCTACTACGACTGTTGTTCACGTAATCCTGCGTTTTTCTCTCTTTTTGATCCAAATAAGTGGTCGCACTAAATAACTAATGTCAAAAACAATTAGCTTGTCAGACTCACAGTTTTACATATAGCATTTTCTTTTTTGATGTTATGTCACCACCAGAATTTGTTAAATAACTGCAAATAAAAACAGCGCAGTGAAACAGTGCTCGAGGACCTGCAGGAAACATCAGCAGGAATCATCACCAGAAAATCATCAGCAGAAATCATCAGCAGGAATCATCAGCAGGAATCATCAGCAGGAATCATCAGCAGGAATCATCAGCAGAAATCATCAGCAGGAATCATCAGCAGAAATCATCAGCAGGAATCATCAGCAGGAATCATCAACAGCAATCATCAGCAGGAATCATCAGCAGGAATCATCATCAGGAATCATCAGCACAGGTTTGCTGGTCCCAACACGCTCCAGCCAGTTCCTCATGCGGCTTTGCCACCTGCTATGCCAACTGCGATCGCCGGATGACTGAATGTGCCCTCACCCATGTTAGCCCACGTGATCACCCCCGATTGGACGGGCAGTGTGGAAAACAAATGGAAAGAAAGGCGCTGCACGTGTCCCTGGTTTTGCTGAGGTCTTCATCTGTTCTAATTCCAGCGGTGTGACCAGACTGGGATGTACATTACATTGGATATCAATCCACAGTATGCATGTGTTCTATTTTATGTCACATTTTTCACATAATTTGGTCCGAAGGAAGAAAAGGGAAGACGTTGAATTGTGGTTTCATGTGTTAAAACCACATTTCTCTAGTTTTAGCTTAAATGTGTTTAACATAATAAAGATCTGTCAAAAACACATACTTTTCTTTTATTATTTGAGGGGTGGAGCAGCGATGCAGTGGTTTGGGTGCACAAACATCATATCATTGTCTTCAGAGCCCTAAACTCAACCCTGGACTTTGAGGTCAGTTCAAGTCCCTTTCTCCATTTCAACCCTGTAATCAGGGACCGATTTAGACCTGGGGCACCAGGTGGGTGTAATTAATGACGAGGTAGAGCAGAAAACCAGCAGGCAGGATATGGTAGGGTGAGCTGGGCATCAGAAATTATCCGTTTCTTGAGCCACTTAGTGAAGTAATGGCTGTCCGTATTAAAGGGGAGATTTTTACCAGTCCATCTTGTAACGGATCAGTAAAGAAAAGGTATGCCACAAGTAGATGTGAAATGACAACTGTTACTCCTCCTCACCCAGTGCCCATCCTACCACGGGCATTTCTGCTGGCATGACTGCCCCCCCGCCCGGTCCGTCTGTCTATTGAGGATGGCAGTGGGTCTTCTCTCTGTGTGCCAAGGCCAAGGCAGGCTGGCCCCAGTTTGGGCGTCGGAATGCAACTGCGCAACAAAGAAATCTCCAGTCTCCTAAAGGGCAAGTCAGTCATCTGGGAAAAACACAATAAATACTAAACATCGCTCTCTATAATTGCCCATCATCGCAACCAACAATGGTTTTGCTTCTGTATCCTGGTCCCCGGGTAAAAACACCAACATAGAGAGCGCGCCGATGTATAGGGAAACACAAGATAAACGACGTGGCCTGGCCTTTTATTTAATGTCAATTTTCTGAGCCTCTCGTTTTGTCCTTTAAAACCCTTTGGAGTGCTCGCCGTCTCTGTTCTATCTCCTTGGACAATGTTTGAACTCTCCCGAACACATTTATTTACTGACCTTTACCTAAAAGCACCTAGACAGAGCCATTTCCTGGCAGCATTTCTTTACCAGCCAGCGTCCAAGCGAACGCATTTGTATGTAGTTAAAATCGAATTGGACGTGTTTGATCTGCTGGTTCTATATTTAACTCAGGACAGATTGTGTTGCACCATCATTGTAAATCAATTAGTAATGTTCATGACATAAGGTTATATGGTTAGTCACTTCCTGTGAGTGGGCTATGCTAATTGATTATTTCCTGTCTACTCATGGTTGTACAGGAACATGAGACCTGATGTGTGGAGTAGCCTGTGGAAGCTCACCACTGTGACTCGCTCTTTCTCTTCTCTGTAGACTAGTGGTGTCAGTGGTGTCTGTAATATCTGTGGTGTCTGTAATATCTGTGGTGTCTGTGGTGTCTGTAATGTCTGTGGTGTGTCTGTAATATCTGGGGTGTCTGTAATATCTGTGGTGTCTGTAATATCTGTGGTGTCTGTGGTTTCTGAAATATCTGTGGTGTCTGTAATATCTGTGGTGTGTCTGTAATATCTGTGGTGTCTGTAATATCTGTGGTGTCTGTAATATCTGTGGTGTCTGTGGTGTCTGTAATATCTGTGGTGTCTGTAATATCTGTGGTGTCTGTAATATCTTTGGTGTCTGTGGTGTCTGTAATATCTGTGGTGTCTGTAATATCTGTGGTGTCAATTGTGTCAGTGCTGTCTGTGGTGTCTGTAATATCTGTGGTGTCTGTTATATCTGTGGTGTCAGTTGTGTCAGTGCTGTCAGTTGTGTCAGTGCTGTCTGTGGTGTCTGTAATATCTGTGGTGTCTGTGGTGTCAGTAGTGTCTGTGGTGTCTGTAATATCTGTGGTGTCTGTAATATCTGTGGTGTTTGTGGTGTCTGTGGTGTCTGTAATATCTGTGGTGTCTTTGGTGTCTGTAATATCTGTGGTGTCTGTAATATCTGTGGTGTCTGTGGTGTCTGTAATATCTGTGGTGTCTGTAATATCTGTGGTGTCTGTGGTGTCTGTGGTGTCTGTAATATCTGTGGTGTCTGTAATATCTGTGGTGTCAGTGCTGTCTGTGGTGTCTGTAATATATGTGGTGTCTGTAATATCTGTGGTGTCAGTTGTGTCAGTGCTGTCTGTGGTGTCTGTGGTGTCTGTGGTGTCTGTGGTGTCTGTGGTGTCAGTAATATCTGTGGTGTCTGTGGTGTCTGTAATATCTGTGGTGTGTCTGTAATATCTGTGGTGTCTGTAATATCTGTGGTGTCTGTGGTGTCTGTAATATCTGTGGTGTCAATTGTGTCAGTGCTGTCTGTGGTGTCTGTAATATCTGTGGTGTCTGTAATATCTGTGGTGTCAGTTGTGTCAGTGCTGTCAGTTGTGTCAGTGCTGTCTGTGGTGTCTGTAATATCTGTGGTGTCTGTGGTGTCAGTGGTGTCTGTGGTGTCTGTAATATCTGTGGTGTCTGTAATATCTGTGGTGTTTGTGGTGTCTGTGGTGTCTGTAATATCTGTGGTGTCTGTGGTGTCTGTGGTGTCTGTAATATCTGTGGTGTGTCTGTAATATCTGTGGTGTCTGTAATATCTGTGGTGTCTGTGGTGTCTGTAATATCTGTGGTGTCTGTAATATCTGTGGTGTCAGTTGTGTCAGTGCTGTCTGTGGTGTCTGTAATATCTGTGGTGTCTGTGGTGTCTGTGGTGTCTGTAATATCTGTGGTGTCTGTAATATCTGTGGTGTCAGTTGTGTCAGTGCTGTCTGTGGTGTCTGTAATATATGTGGTGTCTGTAATATCTGTGGTGTCAGTTGTGTCAGTGCTGTCTGTGGTGTCTGTAATATCTGTGGTGTCAGTGGTGTCTGCATGCTGTGGGTTAAGTGAGCAGACTGGTGTCTGATTGGCTCTGTAACAGATTCAGATGCTTGGTACCATGATAGACTTAAGCCTCATTGTTATAGGAGTCGTTTAAATCCCAGCATGCCGTTAATACCCTCACACACGGACACACACACACGGACACACACACACACACACACACACACACACACACACACACACACACACACACACACACACACACACACACACACACACACACACACACACACACACACACACACACACACACACACACACACACACACACACACACACACACTCAGGGCATTGTGCTCTGTCTACATATCAATGAAGACCACATCTACAATCAGATCACCATCTGTATATAAGGGAACAGCCAGTACAGTATTAAGCAGTACAGTTCTCTTTTGTATAAAACATGAATTGGGCTTTATAACCACTTATACCCTCTGCAATCTCAATAAAAGCAGGATTATTATTATACAGTAATGTATGGCTGCTCACTTAAGTTAACTTAGTTAATTGTCACTCAGAAAGAGAGAGAGGCAGAAAGGAGAGAGAGAGGGGAAGAGAGAATGGAATGGAGAGTGGGAGACAGAGAGAGAGAGAGAGAGAGAGAGAGAGAGGAGAGAGATAGAGGGAGAGAGAGAGAGAAAGAGAGAGTGAGAGAGAAAGAGAGAGATACACACACACACACACACCATTACACACACACCATTACACACACACACACACACACACACACACACACACACACACACACACACACACACACACACACACACACACACACACACACACACACACACACACACACACACACACACACACACACACACACACACACACACACACACACAGACACAGACACAGACACAGACACACACACACACACACACAGACACACACACACACACACACAGACACACACACACACACACACTTAGATACACAACCACACACACACATTTAGTTGTATGTAATGTGTTTGTGCGTAATGGATTCATATTTTATTTGAATATATTTTTATTAATAATTGTAAGAACTTTATTAATTTTTATTTTAATTTTATATTGTAAAATGCTTTGCCAATATTGTTCCGTTGTAACTTCCATGCCTATAAAACCCATTTGAATTAAATTGATAGAGGAGATGGAGAGGGAGAGAGAGAGAAAGAGAGAGCGAGGGAGACAGAAGCTAAACCACTGGTCCTCTGGAGGCAAACGTTAAAACCATCAATGAACCACTTTCTACGAAGAGGGAAAAATAAACCAGCACAAAATCTCTTTCTTTTTGCATCAGACCTTGTGCCTGGAGTCTGTTACCTAGCCAGGCCCAGCCTATATAATCCCTCCACTGAGGGACTTTGCTTTGTGTTTTGAGTCTTTCCGTGTTCACATGGAGGTCATCTACTCAAGTGTTTCTCTGCAACCTTCCCTGCCTGGTGCAATATATCACAGGTCCTGGAACATTTGGAGCTGCTGTCCATCACAGCTCAGCTTGATGGAATTTTAACCGTGTTGACAGCTGAGGTTTATAACAATGCTAATTTAGCCAGCAAGGACAGTTGGAGGAGAGAGAGAGAACTAGAGACAAAGAAAGAGGGATATAAACCGAGAGAGAGAGAGAGAGAACGCGTGTTGTGCACCACTACATAAACACAAGGCAAAAATCTATCCTGGATTAAATTGTCAGCGCACCTCGGCAGAGTATTTGACCTATGGTTCCCGTTGAAAACCTACAGAAAATCATTATACGCTACAGATTCAGTGAGCACATTCGTGCCATTTAAAGGAGAAAACGCCAGAAAACCCGTCTGCCTCTATCATCGTAGCTGTCTCAATTCCCCCGTGAAGCCCTTTCGCTGTTATAATTACTTACAATATATTTTAATTGAACGACAACAACTAAGCACACTTTTACTTATGTACTGTGTTAGCAGGCCATGCTAATAAAGCTATTTGAATAGAGATCTCCCTCTTCGCCCGGGCACAATGCACTGATAAACGCCGCCATCGTTCCCATGTTGTCAGCAGCCCCAAATGCCACCCCGAGCCTACGACCTTCCCTGTCTGTTAGGCCAGATTAGCCCTTCACAACCTCGATGCAAGACTCAGGAGCTTTTCCTCATCTCGATATATCAGACTAAGTTCCACCTCCCCTAATGCCACCCATATCCCAGCACCTCCTCTAATGCCACCCATATCCCAGCACCTCCTCTAATGCCACCCATATCCCAGCACCTCCTCTAATGCCACCCATATCCCAGCACCTCCTCTAATGCCACCCATATCCCAGCACCTCCTCTAATGCCACCCATATCCCAGCACCTCCTCTAATGCCACCCATATCCCAGCACTACCACACCCCTGAGATCCAGATAGAAACGAATGGAGACTACAACACCTCCTCCATCATGTTACCCTCCACTACCTCCTCCATGTAACCTTTCCTCACCTCCTCCTCTACAGAACTCAGTTCGTGTTCCACTTCATGTACCACAGGTTTCTACCCTCATCTGGTTGAATGCTGCCTGACTAAAAAAACGAAGTTGTTGTGCCGCCCATTCAGGGGAGAGAGGGTGTGTAGATACGAGGCGGGTCTGGATCCTGAGTGGAACCGAGCTGGGCTGGGGGAGGGCCTGGTTCCGGGCAGGATCAGTGGGCCGGTGCTGGCCGGGGTTGGGTAGGTGTTTCAGGGAGGGGGTTTGGTGGGTCGCTGCTGCATCAGCATGTGTGCGGTAACGTGATAGCAGGCCTGGCCGCGCAAAGAAAACACCACTGCTCAAACACTCCCAGTGGCCCTGAGGGGGCGGCGGCCTGAGTAAAGCACAGCTCTACGGTAGTAATCACCCTCACTAAAAACCTGCGTTATTAACAGCCTGGGCAGGGCTGTGCAAGTGGGGGGCAGACGGGAAGGGGAGGGGTGCTTCCTGCCAGGGCCTGTATCCAAACTGACATCGCCTCTCCCACAGTACCATAGTTAAACAACAGCATGACGAGACACAGGAGGGGTTATTTGGGAGACAGGCCCTGTACGGTGGCTAGGCAGGTGGCGGGGTGTTTGTCCCACCAGCCGTGTCTAGGTCCAGACCCCGCACACACGGGCGTGACCACACGTTGTGCATTTACAGGGAATTGTTTTGTGGTTAGCTCAGGCACGGGTCCCCACAGAATGGCGTAACAGAGCTTAATACAGCACATATGGGGTTGTATGCGATTGGGTGACACAACAAGCCAATGTGACGCTTTAGTTTAGTCTTTTAGTACCTGCTTCACTGGCAATCACAGTCTTCCTCAGTAGAAATCACGTTATGATGAGTGAAGGGAAACCGGAACACAGGCATGTTACGCACGCACGCACACACGCACGCTCGCACACACACACACACACACACACACACACACACACACACACACACACACACACACACACACACACACACACACACACACACACTTAGATACACAACCACACACCGTCGAAATAGTACTTTTCCCCTCATGGGAACCAGCAAAATATCCCCAGATGGTCAAATTAGATTTTGGGTAAAACCAGAACACACACACACACACACAGATAGACACAGACCCCATTGTGAACCCACGCTCCAGCAGTCCCAAATTAACTCCTCCAGATGCACTCCTGTGCTTTTATTTATATCCCTTCCATATGGAGTAAAGGTTCCAGTGAAACATGAGACCTCTATGAACCTCTAACCCCACCCACCCCGTATGCTGCTGTTTGCAACTGCAATCAGGAACACACAAAGAACAGCAGGCCTGTTGTGTATTTCTCCCCGCTGCGGGTTTTTTCATGAAGCTTTTTTGAAAATTTCTACTGCTATCTTCAACAGGATCTTACAAATTGAATGTACATTCTGACGTTTGTTCACAGGTGATTTAATGTCTTTGAGTGAAATGGAAATAAACGTTGGCATTGTAACCTCAAGAGCGCAGAAGGGAAATCGAATTGAGGCTAAGCGGTTGAGGAGAGGCTTAAAATTAAGAATAGAAAATGAGAAAAGTAAAAAGTGTCTATCGGGTTTGAACAGGCAACCCTGAGCAGAAATTGCTAGAAAAATATCGGCCTATGTTATCAGGTTGATCAGGTTGACACTGAAATATTACGGGAGTCTAACATTTAATCAAGATAAAATTGTTAAAAGAATCATCTAAGTCTAGGAACTTTTAAGTATAGCCTGAAGTTTACATACACATTAGCCATATACTTTGTGACTACTTTACAATTCGTGACATTTAATCATAGTAAATATTCCCTGTCTTAGTTCAGTTTGGATCACCTCTTACTGTAACTCTACGAACGTAAAATGTCAGTGTTATAGTAGAGTGAATTATCTATTTCAGCTTTTACTAAATGTAAACTTCTGACACGCTGCAATTGTGCTATAGTGAATTATAAGTAAAATAATCTGTCTGTAAATAATTGTGTTCTACATCATGCACAAAGTAGATGTCGGAACCGACTCGCCAAAACAAAGCTTACAGGAAATATGTGGAGTGCTCGAAACGCTAAGAGTTTTACTGACTTCAACCAAAGTGCCACCCACTTCAACTGCAGTTATCAATCACTTCCTGTTTTAGATAAAACACAAGCTCAACCCTCTAAGTCATGGAATGTATAGACAACAGAAACGAGACAAACGGTTAAACCACCCTATGCAACGAAAATAGCCCTTACATTGTCATGGTTAAAGCTAATCCATTATATTAGGTACACGGCATCCTTTTACTGTAAGATACACATTTTCTCTCCTCTCCTACAGAGGTCTTTCGCTGAGCGTCGCTGAATATTCGGGATCGTGTGAACACACACACACACACACACACACACTGCTGACTTGTGAATGGTGATGTTCTGCTATGTGACTTGTTACAGCGATGTGCAGTGGTGAACGGTGCCAGCCCTGTCCTGTTTGAGCAGTGCGAGCACATCGTCGTCTGCTTCTCTTCAATAGAAGGAGCCCTGGTCCTCTGGGACCTTCTCCGCGGTCTGATGTGCATCTGCCTAATGCCGGCGATACTGGAATCGCGCTCATATGCTCCGTATTGGATCGAACGGGCATAAACAGGAACCCTGGGGAATCGCTAATATGTTAAACGATCTGACTCCAGCCGTACTCGACAATGCGGTGTGGAAAGTGTATGTGTGTGTGTGTGTGTGTGTGTGTGTGTGTGTGTGTGTGTGCGCGCGCTTGTGTGTGTGTGAAAGTGAAAAGGTTGAATATTAATGCATTGTGATGGCGTAGGCAAATGTGACGGTAATTGAGAAAAATGGCTTCTGTGATGGCGCGAACGGAAAAAAGCATTGCATTGTAACAACAGCTGTGATGTACTTCTCTCTGACGTCCAACCGGTGGCAAACGGCGAGCAAGTGAATAAACCACCTGAAAGGATTCTCTGACTGCAAAAAGAGATATATTATGATTTTAACGCTACTGACAGAAAATGGTTCAAACTGTAATTCAATATCTCCTTGCCAGACTGCCTCATTTATATAGCAGACCGCAGCAACGTGACATACTGTAGGACAAATCCAATTTGGTGAACAAGGTGGTGCACCTAATAAACTGGCCACTGAGTGTATATTTCACTGCTAGCATAGCTACAGTATGTGGAGAGTAATATGAGTGCAGATGCCTTACTCAACCAGGATCAGAGGTGTGTGTGTGTGTTTACGTGTATGTGTGTGTGTGTGTGCATGTGTGTGTGTGTGTGTGTGTGTGTGTGTGTGTGGGTGTACGTGTGTGTGCATGTGTGTGTGTGTGTGTGTGTGTGTGTATGTGTGTGCATATGTATGTATGTGTGCATATGTGTGTGAATGTGTGTGTACATGTGTGTGTATACATGTGGATAATATACTGGACATGGCAGACTGGGAGGAATATCTTCTTCTTCTCCACAGGCGGTGCTCCTGAGGGTAAAGAAGAGCAGAGAGACGACGTGAGCCATTTCCTGTGATGATAGCCAGAGGCTTATTTCACCACATATTCCACCTACCGTAAGGGAGAGAGAGATCAAAAGAGAACAAGTGTGTGTGTGTGTGTGTGTGTGTGTGTGTGTGTGCGTGCGTACAAGTGTGTTAACCTACCCAACCTTACCGAGTCAATCTGAAGCAACATTGCCGTAGCAACCCATTTTGATTAGAGCGAACTTAACCACTGTCTGTAGTAGAGTGACGGTAGGAAGTAACAACGGACGCGTTGACAAGTTTCACAACCGTTTCATTTCAAGAATGACTGCTCGAAAATGATGACATACATCTCGCTGTGCAAATACTGGATGAGGGATAAAATGCTAGTGAAAATGTTATTCCATAATGTGTGTATGGATAATTATCGCAACAGCATTATCAATATAATCAACATGACACTTGTCCTTGACATTGGGATGAAGTACGAACACACGACGACAATCGTTTTTATGATTTTAGCAGCCTGTAGCCAAGATCGTCTCTAAGTCCTTTTGGTGAAGTGCAGAAAAAGACAGTTATATGTTAGTGGGAGTTTATTTCAATCGGTAAAACAAACACAGTGACAACAAACGGAAAAGCTAGACACAGTCAATGAAAATAGCAGCATACTAAAGAATTCAAAACAGTGCAAACTTCAGATAACACTCATCAGCGATAAGCGTGATGTCGAAATAATACAAAGCAAAGTGCTATTTTTCCCCGGTGACTTTAATATCCCCCTGCAAATAGCTAACTCAAACCAGCGGTGCTCAATGTAAACAAAACCACTGGAAACATGACATGCACCCCACTAAAGGCCCGGAGTGGGAACAAAAGGTTCACCACTCGTGACTAATTTAATAACAACAATTGCATTGTGTGACGTCTACTTACTAGTAAACTAAGAGACAATTAAAAATAGACATATTTTTAGCTTTGTTTCTTTTAACCCAAATGAAGGAACCCAAACTGGCTTGTTTGCTAGAGGGGATGACCGGCCAATTCAAATGACTGGAGCATACTGCAGCTTACATCATGTTTTACAACCTCAATATATTATTTTGGGACAAAAAACGAACCATTCAGGTAATATGGTGAGCTTACAGGGAAAAAGGTTACAGTCATGAGAGTGATAAAATCTTCTCCGTTCGACGGACATCCTGTTTCCTGTTTGCTCCAACTGGACGCGCCGCACCCGGCTGCTCCTGCCTACCTAGCTTTAGTTTTCTCGTTCGTACTTATATAATTACTTGCTTAATTTCCCTGATTTTGTTTTACAGTTTACAAACTTATCCGAACATTCACCGGGACCTTCCTGTGTCTCCGTCTGGATAAGTCGTGCTACTCATCTGCGCACTAGAAAGTTAAGTACTCGTTTGTGTTATGCCTTTTCACTGTAGTCGGTGTACTTTTAACCTGAAGGAGAACTACCGCCTTCAAGAGAAGATAGCGAAGTTAGAGTCTCGGTTACAGGTGCATGTGTCAGGGAAGGCTTATGGTAGAGTAGACAGGCAAGCTATTGCGCCTGTGCCACTAGGAACACAGCATAGAGCTAGCCCCTCGGCACAGCCCTGGCAGCCGGGCAACTCCTTCAAGTCTTTCTCGGCTACTGGAAAGAATTGCTACCGACCGGCGAAAATTAGTCTTTCCAACCGATTTTCTCCCTTAGAGTCGGAACCACTGCCCGAGCCGTGCTCTGATGGGAACGAACGGCTTGCAATTTCTGCTGGCAGCCCGGAAAAACTGAAAACGCTAGTTATTGGCGATTCCATTACTCGCAGTATTAGATTAGAGGATCAGCCAGCGATCATTCATTGTTTACCGGGGGCAGGGCCACCGACGTAGCCGCTAATCTGGAGTTGGTGCTAGCGAAGTCTAAAACTGGAAAGCGTAGGGAGTATAGAGATATTGTTATTCACGTTGGCACTAACGATGTTAGGATGAGGCAGTCAGAGGTTACGAAGCAGAACCTAGCGTTAGCGTGTAGTTTAGCTAAAAAGATGTGTCGGCATCGAGTAATAGTCTCTGGCCCCCTGCCAGCTAGGGGCAGTGATGAGATCTACAGCAGACTCTCACAGCTCAATCGCTGGCTGAAGACGGAGTTCTGCCCGTCGCAATCGATAGGTTACGTGGATAATTGGCCAGGTTTTTGGGACTCGCCCAGGAACAGGGTCAAGCCTGATCTGCTGAAGAGCGACGGACTCCATCCTAGCTGGAGAGGTGCTCTTCTTTTGTCTAGGAATATAGCTAGGAGACTCACTCCTATAGTGTTAACATGAGATAGGGTGCAGGTCAGGCAGCAGGCTGTTAGCCAGCCTGCTAGTCTAGTGGGATCTGCTGATAGCATAGCCAGAGCAGTCAGCAAACCCTGCACCATCGACACCGTCATTAAAAATAGGCTCAATAAAATAAAAAAGGTAGTGTTAATAAAAGCAACCTTGTTAATATAAGCCCCTCAATTAGTCCAGTCATAAATAAAACTGACATTAACATCTCATATCTAAAAATAGGTCTCCTAAATATTAGATCACTTACCTCAAAAGCAATTACAGTAAATGAATTAATTACTGATCATAAATTAGACCTAATTGCCCTGTGTGAAACCTGGCTTAAGCCTGATGAATTTATTCCTTTAAATGAAGCTTCCCTCCAGGTTACACCAGTGATCAGATTCCCGTGCATCCCGTAAAGGGGGTGTTGCTAATATTTATGCTACACAATATAATCTTTCATTAAAACAAATCACTGGGTTTGTGTCTTTTGAAGTATTACTTATGAGAACAAATCAGGGCAATACCTCGTTTTTGATAGCTACTATCTACAGGCCTCCTGGGCCGTACACATTGTTCCTAAGTGAGTTTCCAGAATTCTTGTCCAACATTGTAGTCATGGCAGATTCAATTTTAATCGCTGGTGATTTTAACATCCATATGGAAAATACCAATGACCCTCTTCAAAAGGCATTTAATGCCATAATTGACTCGGTAGGTTTTCTCCAGCACGTTTTAGGACCTACGCACTGTCACAATCATACTTTAGATTTAGTGTTGTCAAAGGGAATAAATGTAATTGATCTAACTATTTTTCCTCAAAATCCTGGTTTATCTGACCATAATCTTATAACATTTAGCATTAAAACAAGTGACACTTTTGCCCCCAGGTAGGGATCTTTAAAACCCGTTGCATAAATTCTATGACTACTAATAAATTTATTGACGCACTTCCAGGCTCGTTCGGCCTGCTAAATGATGGTAGAGCTACATCATCTATACACAATCAAATAGAGGATCTAAACGATATACTGCATAAGACTTTAGATGCTGTGGCACCCCTAAAAACAAAACCAATACGAAATAAGAAACTTGCTCCCTGGTACACTGACACTACTAGAACACTTAAGCAAGCCTCCAGAAAATTGGAGCGAAAGTGGCGCTCCACGAAGTTAGAAGTATTTAGACTAGCCTGGATTGATAGTACTGTGCTATACCGCAAATCACTTATAAGTGCTCGATCAGCCTACTTATCTAATCTAATCGACACAAACAAAAATAATCCTAAATTTCTTTTTGACACAATTGCAAAACTCACTAAAAAGCAATGTTTAACCAATGAAGTGGGTCTTCACTTTAGTTGTGATGAATTCATGAACTACTTCGATGAAAAAATAATGAACATTAGAAAAGAAATTGCAAATTGTACCCTTAACTGCCTTAGTTCTCAAAAACTTTGTTGTACTGTGAGCCCGCAGAGCTGCCCTGATTTAGTTTCAATGGCGACTCTTGAATCTTTTGTACCTGTGTCTCTTGAAACATTTACAAAATTAATAAATAGTTCAAAATCAACCAACTGTCAACTAGACCCAATTCCAACTAAATTACTTAAGGAGTTACTTCCTGTGCTTGGCCCATCAATGTTGAACATAATAAATTGCTCCCTGTCCTCCGGATCAGTGCCAACCTCACTAAAAATTGCAGAAATTAAGCCTCTGCTAAAAAATGTAACTTAGACCCAGACATCCTAAAAAACTACCGACCAATATCAAATCTCCCGTTTCTTTCAAAAATCCTAGAAAAATCTGTCTCACTACAACTTACGGCCTTTCTGAAGACAAATAATATATATGAAAAACTTCAGTCCGGTTTTAGACCCCATCATAGCACTGAGACTGCACTTGTTAAGGTGGTAAACGACCTTTTATTGGCTTCTGACAAAGGTTCTGCATCTCTCCTATTGCTTCTTGATCTTAGTGCTGCCTTTGACACTATTGATCACTCCCTTCTCTTGGAGAGATTAGAGACCCTTGTTGGGCTAAGAGGACATGTTCTCGATTGGTTTAGATCTTATTTATCAGATAGACTTCAGTTTGTTTGTGTAGATGGCTTATCCTCTAACAAATCAAAGGTATGCTTTGGTGTTCCACAAGGCTCAGTCTTAGGACCACTTCTGTTCTCACTCTATATGTTACCTTTGGGTAATGTAATTCGAAAACATAATGTCAATTTTCACTGCTATGCCGATGACACGCAGCTGTATATTGCTATGAAACATGGAGAAGCCCCTAAATTAGCCACTATGGAAGCTTGTGTTTCAGATATACGAAGGTGGATGACAGAGAATTTTCTGCTCCTAAATTCAGATAAAACTGAAATGCTAGTTTTAGGACCTAAGAAACAGAGAGATTTATTGACAGACCTTACGCTGAACCTAAACGGATGTATAGTCATTTCACAAAAAAAACGTCAAAAACCTTGGAGTGACCCTTGACCCGGATCTCTCATTTGACGATCACATAAAATATATTTCAAGGACAGCATTTTTCCATCTTCGGAATATTGCAAAAATCAGAAATTATTTATCAAAAATTGATGCAGAAAAACTAATCCATGCTTTTGTTACCTCAAGATTAGATTATTGCAATGTTCTATTCTCTGGTTACCCTGATAAATCAGTAAACAAACTTCAATTAGTACTTAATACGGCTGCTAGAATCTTAACTAGAACTAAGAAATTTGACCACATTACCCCAGTTTTAGCCTCTTTACATTGGCTGCCTGTTAAGGCTAGGGCAGACTTTAAAGTACTACTGTTAACATATAAAGCTTTACATCAACTTGCTCCCACCTACCTCGCTGAATTAGTCCAGCCATACATACCCACGCGTAACCTTAGATCAAAGGATGCCGGTCTCCTAATTGTACCTAAAATTTGAAACAAACAGCTGGAGGTAGAGCCTTCTCCTATAGAGCTCCTCTATTATGGAATGAGTTGCCAATCTGGGTTAGAAATGTAGATTCTGTTCAAACCTTTAAATCACAATTAAAAACATATCTTTTCAGTAAGGTCTATGGTTGAGTGTAATATGGCCCAGGGTACGAAGGTTGAACGGAAGGCTCGGATCTCATTCCGCCCTGCTGTCTTTGCCTTGCGGGTTCACATCTCCCCTGGGGTGTCCTCTCGATTGCTGCCTGGGGGGTTGAGTCACTGGCTCGCTATGGTTCCCTGTTGTTGCCTCTCGAGTAGCTTTTTGAGCAAAAACGATACCTCCAGGCTGCTGCCTGGGGGGTGGAGTCACTGGCTCGCTATAGCTCTCCTTTGTTCGCTCAATCCGAGTAGCTAGTGAACAAACTCTGATTATCCCAGTTAACTGTGGGGAGGAGTCACTGGTTCGCTTAGCTCTCCTTTGTTCGCTCAATCCGAGTAGCTGGTGAATTAAACTCTGATTATCCCAGTTAACTGTGGGGAGGAGTCACTGGGTCGCTATGGTGCTCCGTTGCAGCCTCAATTCGAGTAGCTTTGTGAGCAAAAACTAAACCTCCCATATGCTCCTCGGAGTGTGGATGTCACTGGCTCGCTATAGCTCTTGTTTGTTCCACCAGCTCGAGTAACTTTGTGAGCAAAAACTAAACCTGCCCGAGTGGTCATGGTCGATTGGCGTCCCTGGGTTGATGCTCGGCATAGTGGGTGGGTGTTTTCCGGCCTATTGGGCCCTGTTTCGGGGTTTACCCTGTTCAGGGCCCCAGCTTCACTGGACCCCCCTGTCTCATTCTAAGATCTATGCTGCTATATTATGGTGCCGGGGACGTAGGGAACCAGGGTGTCTAATGTTTCCTGTGTCCTGTCTCTACTAACATCTGTCTGGACTTGTCCTGGGTTTACCCGTTCATGGCCATTGTCTCACTAACCCCCCTGTCTCCTTTTAAAGTATTATGTTCGGTATACTATTGTACAGGGAACTAGTGTCCAACCTTTCCCTGTGTTTGTGTCCACTTCTGTCAGGGGGACCGCTCCAGCTTGGAGCATATGCCGGATCCTCCCTGGGGCCCCTGACTGTGCGGCTGACAGAACAGCTGGTGCAACCGGAGCTTCTTCCTCCAAGTCCTATCAAATCCATCATCCCTCCTGGACATCCCGGACTATTTTGCGTTTTCAGTTTTCACACCTCGCTTGTTGTACTGTCATAAACTGACCCAGCCCAGCCAGAAGAGGACTGGTGATCCCTCAGAGCCTGGCTCCTCTCTAGGTTTCTTCCTAAATCTGACTTTCAGGGAGTTTTTCCTAGCCGCCGTGTGTCAACTTGTTCAACTTGTTGATGTTTGCTCTGTCGGATTCAGGCTGGTGATTGTAAAAGCACTTTGTGACAACTTTTGTTGTAAAAAGGGCTTTATAAATAAATTTGATTGATTGATTGATAAAATAAAATATTTTTATTCCTGGGCCACCTCGTCACGGATTTCTAGCCCAGTAACCGCTGCAATAGATGCTGCGACAGTCTACAAAACTCTCACCAGGCTATAAATTAAATATAGTTTTGACCAATGACACTTATCGCATTCTAATTGTCTCTTGACACGTTGATAGATGTAGTAGAAAACTGCCTTTAGGGTTCGTTTACTCGCGGCGGAAGGGAAGCGGTGAGGGACTGCATGTCCTACTAAATATTTAATGTTATAATGCCCTATCAGTTCCCTCTGTCAGACCAGAAATAAACACCTCGGATTATAATAAAACACAGAACCATTAGCACAATCCCAACATTATCCTTCATATCATCCATGTTTGTCCCGGACACAATCCCAACAGCCAATCATTATCCTTCATTTCATACAGGTTTGTGCTCATTTCTGGGCTGTCTGGTTCCATATGTCCTTGTCAATCTCTCTCTCTCTCTCTCTCTCTCTCTCTTTACCACACTCCTCTTTATCTCTCCACCACCCTTTTCTCTCTGTCTTTTCCACACTCCTCTCTCTGTCTCTCTCTCTCTCTCTCTCTCTCTCTCTCTCTCTCTACCACACTCCTCTCTCTGTCTCTCTCTCTCTCCTCTCTCTCTCTCTCTCTCTCTCTCTACCACACTCCTCTCTCTCTCTCTCTCTTTCTCTCTCTCTCTCTCTACCACACTCCTCTCTCTGTCTCTCTCTCTCTCTCCTCTCTCTCTCTCTCTCTCTATCTCTCCACCACACTCCTCTCTCTGCGTTTGAACCCTGACAATAGTCGATGTGTACAGACAATGCACAGCTGTCCTCTGTTCCCCCAGTGGGATCTTAAATGCTAAACCCCGCTGTTCTCACCCTCCCACTCCATCCTAACTCCGGCCTTCAGAAACATCTGCTGTTTCCACTCCCAGTGTCCAGCTCCCGCCGGCTGGTACATCAAGACAGACCAGGGCCATTAGAGAAAGGCAGGAGGGTTCAAACCGATCTCGATGCAAATTCAAAGGACTTCCTGTGTGCACGCTGCTGTCTATCCTAGAGGGGCTGTGACGTTTGAATGGGCCTCTGTTCTCCACACTGACCCAAGTCACCAGCTGGAACGTCACTTTAGCGTTCGGCCTTTAGCCTGACTACTCCAAAACATTGCTCTGTCCAATTGTCACGACCACAATTGGTGCATAGTTAGTCTAGATGAGACAGCCTATTCAAAGATGTGTAGAACATGCAAACACACAATCAATATGCAATTACCTGTTGGTACAACATACTATTAAATACCTACATAGAAAGCCCACAAGTTATATATGTTCCTGGCATAACTCTGCTGATTTACATTTTAAACATATTGACCAGACTAATAACTGTCCTGTTTCAGTTATTTGAGCCAGTTTGACAAAATGTACCTTAATCTCAGTAAAAAAAAGGTCTTGTTTTTGACAGTTTCATTTTACATCAAGCCCTTTCTTTTTCACTTAGCCATAGCGCTCTTTCTTAGTTATGACATCCGTTGCATACACGAGCTCTCTTTAAAGAAAACTACGTGCGGCATTTATATAAGGCTTTGACTGGAGCGTTGAAAGGGAAAAAAAAAGTCTGCATTAAAAGCATAGAAATCTCCAGTACGCCACAGAATTACAGACGGTATCTGTCTTCAGACCAAAGCACAACTGCAACCTGCTCTTCTCATTACCTGATCCAGTTCAGGCAGCAGAATCAGATACAACATCAATACTTCGTTTTGTATATTTGGTTGAGCGGTGAGCACCTGTTTAGACAGGCAACGCTGTGTAATGAGTTGTTGAGACAACAAATCGTTGGCCCGGGTTGTGCACACAGAGGAAGCCCAATTCTTTTTTCATCTCACCAGACAACGCTGTAGGAGAAAATACTTTTCAAAACGTCCAGGTGGACGGTTGAACGCAAAGTTTTATTAAGCACATTTGATCCGGATCACAAATAGGCTAATAAAACTTGCTAGCGATTTATTTAACCGCGCTAGAGGAACTGAACGTTTAATTACTGGACTCGATTGTTACAACTGTTATTGTAGCTAACCCAGGTGGATACGACTGAAGAATCGACCCGTCTCCATATCGCTCGTCCGATCGGTAATGTTTGGTTCTGGGCTGGCTGCTACATTTATTTAGGAGTTTATGCTCGGTGTGTTGGGAGCCAAATGGTATTACGAATCGTGAATCACACACTTTTATCTGTATTCGTTGTGTCCGATCTGCAGGACTCAAGAACAGTCCCCGTCCCGACACCTTGCGTCAACGTTTTTTATTGGACAGTAAATTTTAAGTGCCAAGACAAATGTTGTCTCACCAAACGTTTTACGGAGGCTCTGTGAAGTCCCTGGTGTTTGTTTTTAAGTGCTGCCCATTGAGCGATAGAAGAACCCTGCCGTTGCCACACACACACACACACACACACGCACGCGCACGGGCACGCACACACACACAGTCCTCCGGCCGTCCCTTCCCTACGTAAAACCCACTTAGTGGCATCATGTGTATTGTGACATTACATAAACGCACATTTTCAGAAGCAATGCACTGGCAACCATGACCCGCTTTAAGCACAATTCAAACACATTATCATTTTGTTAAACAGCGTCCAAACCGTAAATAGTTTTACATTTGTATATTATGAATGTAATAAATGACACAAACACTTGGCATGATATCCTGCAAATGTTGTACATAAAAAAGTGTGACAATACACACAAATTGCTGTATTGCGCAAAGAAAACATTCAGACAAGTTGACTCTGAGCCTGCAGATCCAACCTCAAATCAAGTCTGGCCCCAGATCACTTGGTAACTTTTTGTAAAACTGCATTAACAACAATCCTGAATGTTGGAAAACAACTGAATCTGAACAGGGACCAGGCTAGCTCAGCCTGTGGCAAATCCCATCAACAGTGATAACACCAGTTACGGGAATTCCAACATTGTCATCTCTTTCCAAATATCCCCGGCTGTATCCTCAGTTACTTCTTTTTTATTCTGGCAGCCCGTTCTGTTATGTTGCTATGGTCTCTCCATCCATTTATCAGGCAGGCAGACATACAGGCAGACATACAGGCAGACATACAGGCAGGCAGGCAGGCAGGGTAATCAGAGAGGCCATTCACGTTATGGCTTCCCCCCTCCACCATTACTATGGGGAATCGGAAGGGCAACCTTCTCATTACAATGGCACTTCTTTAATCACTGGCCGCTCACCGTCCCATATTAAATACTGCGGCTCTCCTCTTATCTCCTCACTCCATCCCAGCCCCCTGCTGTAAAATCACACAGGACCTGGGAGGCTGGTTGTGGAGCGGCTCTTTGCTGGGGGCTGGGTTCCGGTTCGAGGTCTCAAAACCTGGTCGGACACGGGGGAGATGGCGGACACTGTGTCACATTACACCTCACACGGCGTGTTGGGATGTCGGGATGTTAAGATGTCGGAATGTCGGGATGTCGTGATGTTAAGATGTCGGAATGGCGGGATGATGGGATGTCGGAATGTCGGGATTATGGGATGTCGGGATGTCGGAATGTCGGGATGATGGGATGATGGGATGTCGGAATGTCTGGATGATGGGATGTCGGGATGTCGGAATGTCGGGATGATGGGATGTCGGGATGTCGGAATGTCGGGATGATGGGATGTCGGGATGTCGGAATGTCGGGATGATGGGATGTCGGGATGTTAAGATGTCGGAATGTCGGGATGTCGGGATGATGGGACGTCGGGATGTTAAGATGTCGGAATGTCGGAATGTCGGGATGTCGCAATGTCGGGATGTTGGAATGTCGAGATGATGGGATGATGAGATGTCGGGATGTTAAGATGTCGTGATGATGAGATGTCGGGATGTTAAGATGTCGTGATGATGAGATGTCGGGATGTTAAGATGTCGGAATCTCGGGATGATGGAATGTTGGGATGTGACTGTCTCTGCTGATGACACAGTGACTTCTCTGTCAGATAGAGTCCTACCCTATGAATGGCTCACTAGCTAATGTAACATGTAGGATGTGACGTTCTCAGAGCAGTAGTAGAGCATTGTGCATTGTCCGCGCTCCACTGAGTTTAAGATGTGATGTGTGTGTGGGTCGCAGAAGGTCAGGCCACATGCTTCCCCTGGATCGAAATGTGTATGCGTGTGTGTGTGCATTTGTGTCTGTATAAGTTAGTGAATGGGTGTTGGTTGCAAAGTGGAGTCATTCTCTGTGGACTGTGTGTGTGAGTGTGAGTGAGTGTTAGTGTGTGTGTATGTATGTGCACGTGTTCAGTTGAATGTGTCTCTCACTCCATGTCTGGTTGGCACAGCCAGTGGACAAGTGCTGTCCAAGAAGAGTGACAGACACAGCCAGGCCGACTGGCACATGCCTGAATGTGTGAGGGGCCGGGTGTCTGTGTCTGTGTCTGTGTGTGTGTGTGTGTCAGAGTGTGTGTGTCAGAGTGCATTTGCCTGGGAATGTGTGTTTGTCGAAATGCATTTGTTTGAAATTAAGCACTGTCTCAAAGTGGGCACAGACATACAGAAAACAACAACCAGATTAAAAGACAGACAACAGACAGACAACAGACAGACAGACAAGAGCCATAACGGCAGACTGACAGACAGACCGACAGACAAATCGACAGTGTGAGGTTGTTGTTTACCCCAGCAGATAAAGGGACAGGAAGGTGTCAGGGAGTTGGAAGGAGGAACGTCTGTGTCCTCTATTCTTCCCCAAAAACTCCTGCTTTTATAGTAGTTCTGGCCCAGAGCCGGTTGTAGCCTCCCTCTGGCCTGTAATGCCTTTGAACTTGCCAGGCAGAGGAGGGGATAGAGCCCTGCAGTCTTATGTCCTACAAGCAGTTAAAGTGTAAAACGGGATTAGAAAATAGAAAACTAGGTTGGAGAAAAAGGACTGAATTAGAACAGGACCCTTGAGAAGGAGATCAAGGAGAAAGGAGGAGGGAAGGAGGGAGAGAAGTAGAGAGGGAGGGAAGAGGGAGAGAGAAAAAAGAGAAAAAGGAAGAGAGAGAGAGAGAGGAAAAGAGAAACATAGACAGGAAAGACAGAAATTGAAATTGAAAGAATGCGTGAGGATCTGGGATTTGTCGGAGGTGAATGGGGTATCAGGGAGGATTATGGGTAAAGAGAAGGTGAATGGGGTGGAGAGGAGGTGAATGGGGTAGAGAGGAGGTGACTGGGGTATCAGGGAGGATTATGGGGTAAAGAGGAGCTGACTGGGGTAGAGAGGAGGTGAATAGGGTAGAGAGGAGGTGAATAGGTGTTGAAAGTCCTGTCCTGACCTGTCTGCAGAGCCAGTCAGACTCCCTCCAGGCAGCAGGAAATAAAGCCAAGAGGAGGAGAGCAGGTTACTACCATGTGAGTGAACATTAGCCCTGGGACCTGATTTCAGAGAGAGGTGTGTGTGTGTGCGTGTGTGTGTGTGTGTGCGTGTGCGTGTGTGTGCGTGTGCGTGTGTGTGTGTGCGTGTGTGTGTGTGTGTGCGTGCGTGCGTGCGAGCGTGCGTGCGTGTGTGTGTGTGTGGGTGCGGGTGTGTGTGTGTGTGCGTGCGGGGTGTGTGTGTGTGTGTGTGCGTGTGCGTGTGGGTGTGTGTGTGTGTGTGTGTGAGTGTGAGTGTGTGTGTGTGTGAGTATGAGTGTGAGTGTGAGTGTGAGTGTGTGAGTGTGAGTGTGAGTGTGAGTGTGAGCGTGAGCGTGAGTGTGAGTGTGTGTGTGTGTGTGTGTGTGTGTGTGTGTGTGGGTGCACCTGCACACTAAAACTGTAAGCGTACAGCCATTATCCATTACACCCATAAAGTGGGAGTCAAGGCAAGGTCAGACTGCAATCTAGTCTCACAAGCAGAGAGGAAAGGGTTCCTGTTGATAAATAACTATGGGCGGAGCCTCACATAACAGGGACATATTTATGTAAATTACCTTCTACTATAAGTTCATACTTGACTGCAACTCCAACCAAGTTGGGTCCTACAGTAACGGCCTGAAACGTTCAGGGTTGTACTCAAATCGCTCCCGGAGTTGTTGATTTATTTGGGGTTGCTTCCTGTTTCATGATATGTCCAGAAGATTCAATTAGCAGGACTGACCTCGACTGGACGCCGTATCGACATATCTCCTCCGAGACTCGTCGTATCACAGCGGTGGTTAGAGGACGCAGGTGCAGCGCTTTTGAAAGGCATATTTTTTCTTCACTTCGACACTTGGGTTCAATGAAACCAGACTGACAATTTACAATCAAAAGGTTATTCCGCATTCACACACCCTTTTCACACTATCCGTAAACTATTTACCACTGTAGTTTGCACCCACACACACACTCACGCATATTGTACTTAGCGCTTATGCACAACACACACACACACACGGCGTGTGTTACTATTTTAGGTCATTTCATTTTCTGCATTTTTGTAAATACGCCTACATTGCATGTGATGACAACAATTTCACTATGAAATGTGATTATGAACATATAAACGACGTAGTTGATGTTCCTGAACCTCTAGGTAGTCTTTGAGCTGTATTACGGAGGTGGGCAGTAATTCTAAGTGGGTTGGCAACATAATGTCACAGGAATTATTTGATGCTCTCGTTCTCTGCTGTTAAACATACATTTTACAGTAACAGCATAACAGACAAATAAGATACTGTACACAGCAGTTGTACTTTGATTTGTTGATTTAGGTCTTTTGGTAGATTTGTCCAATTCACTTACGGAAATGTAACAAATCACGTACGTAGGTTGATTTGAAGAGCCCAGACAACTCATGCGCACAAGCGCTATCCAACGAGAAACCAAAGGCCGCGGAATCTTTGCAAGCGATCCAACGAGACTTAAACAAATTAGCTTATTTTTTAAGGTCACTAGTGCTGCCCACGTTGCACGCGAATAAAGAAAATCAATACAGTGTAATTTCCCAACATTCCGCAATCAAGACAGCACCCCGAAAAAAACATGCAGTGTGTGCGTGAAGGCACATTCTAGAAGCAGGAAGAAGCCACTGCTCGATAACTGCGTGTGATTCAGAGGACTTTCAATTATGCTCACGATTTACACTGCAGGACATTTGATACGTGCATGGGTCTGTGGACTCATCCTGCTGGGTCCCGAGTGGGTGTCACGTCCTCCTCTAGCTGTAGCGCGAAGTTAGCCACGCGCAGGCCGAACATTTCACTAAGTAACCAAACAAACCCATTGAACGGAAAAAATACGTCTCACTGAATGAGAATAAAGTTGTGCATACTAGCGACTTACGCCTGACAACAACAAACTGCGGTAGATATATAGAAACTAACAACACTTACCAAACGTGGAAACAATTAGAGGCAAAGCAGTGATACTAACAGGCAACCAAAACACACCCACAAATGCCTAACTATGCCCTGGTGTGCGTAATCAAAACGTATTAGCCACCCAACCGGAGCTAGCCGTGTGCACCCCACTAAAAGCCCCGGGGTAGAAACAAAAGGTTCACCGCTCGTGACTCCCGGGGGATGTATTTGACCCAGGTCTGCTGTAACTCACGGTTCAGGTTTCCAGCCCTTAAATCCATTACACACTTTTGTTTGGTTTAATTTAGCCACAGTTAGCTACACATCCGTGGAAGCAATCAGGGCTTGTGAGCATGCTTTTTTCTGTGGTGAAATCTCTGTTAATAATCATCAAACCCCAAAACCGTAACATTTCCTAAAACCGATTTACACGCTGACCTGTCTTGTTGCCGTTTAAGTCTTACATTTTAGGTTGGCATGACTGAAATTAGAAGAGGTTTCGATTATTGCGTTTCGAAGAATGGATTACTGACATAAATAAAAAATATATATAAAACCCTTGAAGATTTCGCACCAGATACCCAATAACCTTTGAATCCACGATACAGACCTTCAGTTTAAAATAGTGCACCCTTGGAAATAGAGTGCATTCTAGGACACATGCTATGTGAAATGAGGAATCCAGTCACAAACCCAGAGGTCATAGAGCTGAGTCACGTAGCGGAGATCTTAGACTAGGTGATTGATGTGACTAAACCTATCAGACATCCACATGCTCCACACTGCTCCAACTTTACACACGCGCTGGTTCTATCTCAACCCCAGCATGATACATTAGCAATGCTCTTCAGCTGAAGTACTGGTAATTTAATGAATCAGCCAGACGTGCACGGATGCAATATGGGATGGGATACACTTACAGAACCACGTATGTGCTAGCACACACACACACCCAAAAACACACACACACACATAACCGCACACACGCACGCACGCACGCACACACGCACGCACACACACACACACACACACACACACACACACACACACACACACACACACACACACACACACACACACACACACACACACACACACACAACAAAAACAAACAACAGCAGAGTGCCACTGATAAGTTAAGTTTGGTTGACATTGGTGTTCAGGTGAAGAGGTGAGCACTGGGAACAGCAGTAAGCTAGACACTGATCTATGGACCACAGATGTGGGGAGGTATAATTGATGGAAGACCTGCAGAGGAAACATCTACACCTACATCGGCCACAGCATAAAGTTAAAGACAGCTGTGTGGAACAGATTAACTCATCCCTAAACCAAATCTGACCTCGAATCAGATGTTAGGGTCACCTTTCACCACGGGAGTGACAGTAGGAGCTGCCGGTTGTGGTTGCCAGGCGATAATTGACCTGTTAGTATAACAGATGCTGTGGTTGCTAGGCGATGATTGACCAGTTAGTGTAACAGATGCTGTGGTTGCTAGGCGATGATTGACCAGTTAGTGTAACAGATGCTGTGGTTGCTAGGCGATGATTGACCAGTTAGTGTAACAGATGCTGTGGTTGCTAGGCGATGATTGACCAGTTAGTGTAACATAGGTTGTGGAGTATAACATTTCCACCTGAATTCTGATTGGCTGAAAGCTTTCACATGAATGCCCGGTTATCCAGTAGAACTTCGCCCAGAGCATCACACTCTCTCCACCAGCTTGTCGTCTTTCCACAGTGCACGCTGGCGCCGTTCCTTGTCCAGGCAAACGGGGCACACGTACACGGCCTTCCTGTGTTTTAAAAGAAAACGTAAAAGAAGAATTGACGGACGACTGATCCGAGGTCCAGTTCCGACGCTGGCGTGTCCCTTGTAGGCAGGGGTCATCATGGGCTCTCTGACCAGTCTGCGGCTACACAGCAGCAGGGCGTGATGAGCATCGATGAGCCTTGGGCACTGTGCGCCCAGTCTGTGGTTCGTCTTCACTCACACCACTGTTTTTATGTGCTCACCACTGCTGATCGGAATTCCCAACAGGCCTTTCAGAGATTCCCTGACAGTTGTCATAGAAATGTGGCCCTTCTCCAAGTCGCTCAGGTCTTAGTTTGCTTCTGCCCAGTTCTCCTGCACAGATTACCGCGAGAACGTATTGTTCACGTGCCATTTTGTTTGCCTGGACCATGACATGTGCCCTTGTTAGGAGATGATCAAGTTTTTTACTCCACCTGTGACTGGTGGTAATGTATTGGCTCGTTAGTGTACGTAAGCAATATGCCACGGCTAAGAGCTGTTCATAAACACGACACATCGCAAAGAGCCATATTGGCGATATATCATACTTCCCTGACATGTTTTATTGGCCTTATAAATCAGCCACCGATGTAATTAGATCAGTAAAGAAATTGTGATGTCATCATATCCGTATGTCATAAATGTACACGGTGCCATTTACCCCGGCTGGCAGCCAATCAGCATTCAAGATTAAAACCACCCGGTTTATAAGTAAGCAATAAGATCTGTGATATATCGTCAATACACCACCATTGCTCTGAGCTGTTCTAAGGCACAATGCATCGCGGAAAATCAGAGCTTAGACTCGTTGAACTGGCTATATATGTCAGAACCAGAAGTCTGCGCTCCTCTATGGGACAGGGGACACGCCCCCCGCAGGCGAATAGAGGAGATCAGGCCAGATCTAATTCACCTGTGTTTTAAGCGCACCTGGCTCTCATCAAGGGTGGGTTTAAATAGTCCACTGGGATTCGAGGCTGGCGCGAGGTATTGTTCGTTTGACGACTTTCTGAGCGCTATTAGAGACTTTTCCTGTTTGCTATTTCATGTGTACCAGTCCGTTCTTGCCTGTCCGTTTTGACTCCGATTTCTGCCTAATCCCTGTATTCTGCCTACCAGTGACCCGACTACCTGCCTGCCCACGTTTCCTGTCTACGCCCGTCCCTCCGGTACTGTGTACGGACTCTGCCTGCCCGAATACGACCCCTGCCCGCACGACCATTCTCTTGCCTATTGCTATTGTGACCCGACTACCTGCCTGCCCACGTTCCTGTCTACGCCCGCCCCTCCGGTACTGTGTACGGACTCTGCCTGCCTGAAAACGACCCCTGCCCGCACGACCATTCTCTTGCCTGTTGCTATTTGTTGCATTAAATCTACATCGCGCAGTCGCGACTGGAAACATCTCTCTGTCTCTGGGGCGTTCATTACAATATATCCCAAACCCCCGGGAAGTCTTATTTCCCTTAAAAACGGGTTACTTAATCAATTAGAGCAATAGATTGTGATGTGATGTCATCACTGTACGTGGCCTCTTATAAACCGGCTGCTTAGAATCCTGAATCCTGATTGGTGGCTTATCAGCCATGTCTGTTAACACACAAACAATGTTCTGAGCCCATATACTACTGCTATGACATCACATCTCTTTTTACCGCTGAATTACTGGTCACAATCACTGAACAGCCCTAAGCTTGTAGACATTGGCCGTTTCACAGGCCTTATTGCCTAAATATAGGGGCAGTTGAATACAGTGTTGAGTACCAGAAGCAGCGTCAGTGTGAGCTAACGAAGGGTATTTACAGATCACAGGATTAGGATCACCACAGGCAGAGGACGACAGCAGGGGCGTACGCGAATGATTAGACTTCCACTAAGCCAATTGAGAATCGGGACCTGGGCTAGACAGACAGGGAGAGAAGTGCAATGGAATGATAAAGAGGGAGAGAGGGAAGGAATATAATAGAGACGACACAGAGTAAGAAAGAAGGGATATGATATAGAAGACAGAGAAATAGAAGAAATAGGATAGAGAAGACAGAGAGAGGACGACTGAAGGGATAGAATATAGAAGACAGAGAAAAAGAGATAGAATATAGAAGACAGAGAGAGGAAGACTGAAGAGATAGGATATAGAAGACAGAGAGAGGAAGACTGAAGGGATAGAATATAGAAGACAGAGAAAAAGAGATAGAATATAGAAGACAGAGAGAGGAAGACTGAAGAGATAGGATATAGAAGACAGAGAAAGAGAGAAGATAGGATAGAGAACAGAGAGGGGCGGCTTGGGGAAAGACACATAAAATACCTGTCACAAGGTGTAGAATATTCGTTTGAAAATGGTTGGAAGTGCGCAATAAAACTTGCTATGAAAAACAGTTGAATTTCAACATACAATTTCGACATAAAATCGTAATAATGTCCACAAAAACATGTGCAAATGACTATAAAATGTTTCGATATTATTATTAGATGACTTAGGGAGGTGCATCCTTAAAATAAATATTTGATACGGTGTCTAATCTAGTCCTCAGAAAAACCCCCACTATTGATACCCATGAGTCTGGACGTTGTTAGAAAGACATTTCCAAGAAATTCTAAGCACATCATTCCACTGTCCAATGAATCATTTACAAATGGAGAATATCCCAGACCACAGGGAATCTAAGCTCCACAGATAGTCCCTCCAAATTCATCCAGCGAACAGACCGAACGATGCTGAAGGAAGCCTCTGAGAAACCCAGAGTGACATCAAGGGACCGACCGGGCTCTCCTGAGGAGAGTCTGAGGACATCTGTCAAAAAAAACGAAGCTGAATTGAACATTGATACAATAATGATGCAAATGTTCAAAAAGAATAAATTGAAGGTTAGGAAGTTGCCAAGTCGAATCCCAGTAGTCGATTCTATCAAAGTGTTGTAGAGGGAATTGAAGTGGACAAGCATAAAAAACCGCTCCTGAACTATACACAGTTAAAGCAGTTAATAAAGTAAATGTAAGCTTGTTCACCATATATCACATTTTATTTTGTGATACTTGATAATATTTTTACTGAACAATTTGTCACTTAGAGGTTTGTTGTGATACCACATTTGGAAGCATGAAAAGCAGTTACGTTGTCACCAGTGAACATGGATAAACGTGTTACCTTTGGACTTCCTGAACAACCAACAGAAAGAGAAGGGGTGGAGCTTATAAGCCTTTATTACACAGCAAAAAAACTGAAAAAAAACGTAATTTGCCTTTAGGTGAGACTTTTAACTAATACTCTGTCCTGGAGACTTGGGAGAAATGTGGGATGTCAACAAAATGTTCAGTGTTAAGGTCATAGATAACTTGATGGCTACATTGCAGTGATCGTTTGAGAAACAGTGAAGCATGGAGTTTTCAAGTTTTTACTTTTTTCCCCTGTCGATTAAATCACTCTCTTCTAAACACTCAAGTTTTAGGGGAAAAATGTTTTAGTCTTTGGTATTGAGTATGATCATGGTTAAAGTTGACAACATTTATCATAGCTTCTGTTCACACATCCACAGAAGAGTCTGCATGTTTATGAGTGTGTGTGTATGTGTGTGTGTGTGTATTTGTCAACACTTCTTTTATGAGTAAGATTTGCCATCTTACTTACATTTACACCCATCCTCTCAGAGCGGATGTAGTTATTGGAACAATCGAGAATCAATGGTTGACAATCTCCAGAAGCTTGTCTTGAATTTGAGACGCGGAAAGTCTCGTCTCAGTCTGGTCTGACTGCAGAATCAATCATAGCGAAATGAGCCTCAAGTAAACAAGGACGGAGAGATTGACCAAAGCAAAAATAAAGCCAAGGAACATACTGCCATCAGAGTCGATGCTTTTTTCTTGCTTTTCATATAAACGTCAGACAGGCGCTGCCATTTGAAAAGGTTACTGCTGTCTGCAAGGCAGTGGCAACCAAAAGATGCACACACTACTTATAAAAGCACATGCTCACACAACTCAAATACTGCTTGGTCAAATGCCCCCCATCCCCCCCTGCTCCCCGCCAACCCCCCCCACCCACACACACACACACATACACATACACACACACACACACAAACCATGCTGCAGCTGACAGATGGACAAAAACACACACAATTGAGATAAATTGCCTGAACTGAAGCAATAGTGACGAGTAGAACGTTTACGAGGGTTTATAACTCCGACGGTGCGCGAATGGAAAAGGTGAGGAGAAAACAAAAAGGTTTGAGCGAAACGCCAATTTTCACTTGTATGAATAACAGAGAAGAGTACCGTGCGGTCGCAATGACAAACAATGATCTGCGAGGTGCTCAGGTCAAACAAACAAACACGACATAATAAAGTAAAGATGAGCTGGGGTGTCTGTTCGGGTGGTGTTCGCTGCCATCACTCACCTAGCAACAGATAGTACAACGGCAAGGTGGAGCACCGGAGAGGACGAGGAACAGTGTGACATGTGTCGTGGAAAACACTAAAGGGAAAAGTACAGAGACTGTAGTTTCTTTAATAATCAATTTCTTTATTCAAGATTCATGAACCCTGGAGCATTGAACAATATATTTACATGTCAAGTCAACAATGCTCAACCATTTCTAGGTTAAACCTCTGTTATATATACGTGTCCAGTATAAAACCGTCCTTCTCCCGTACCAGTTGTGATGAATTTGAAGCCCTGGGTGGGTAGAGTGTGTGTGATCAGATGACGTGGTAGCAGGGCCCCTGGTTAGAGTGTGTGTGATCAGATGACGTGGTAGCAGGGCCCCTGGTTAGAGTGTGTGTGATCAGATGACGTGGTAGCAGGGCCCCTGGTTAGAGTGTGTGTGATCAGATGACGTGGTAGCAGGGCCCCTGGTTAGAGTGTGTGTGATCAGATGACGTGGTAGCAGGGCCCCTGGTTAGAGTGTGTGTGATCAGATGACGTGGTAGCAGGGCCCCTGGTTAGAGTGTGTGTGATCAGATGACGTGGTAGCAGGGCCCCTGGTTAGAGTGTGTGTGATCAGATGACGTGGTAGCAGGGCCCCTGGTTAGAGTGTGTGTGATCAGATGACGTGGTAGCAGGGCCCCTGGTTAGAGTGTTTGTGATCAGATGACGTGGTAGCAGGGCCCCTGGTTAGAGTGTGTGTGATCAGATGACGTGGTAGCAGGGCCCCTGGTTAGAGTGTGTGTGATCAGATGACGTGGTAGCAGGGCCCCTGGTTAGAGTGTGTGTGATCAGATGACGTGGTAGCAGGGCCCCTGGTTAGAGTGTGTGTGATCAGATGACGTGGTAGCAGGGCCCCTGGTTAGAGTGTGTGTGATCAGATGACGTGGTAGCAGGGCCCCTGGTTAGAGTGTGTGTGATCAGATGACGTGGTAGCAGGGCCCCTGGTTAGAGTGTGTGTGATCAGATGACGTGGTAGCAGGGCCCCTGGTTAGAGTGTGTGTGATCAGATGACGTGGTAGCAGGGCCCCTGGTTAGACTGTGTGTGATAGAGATGACGTGGTAGCAGGGGCCCTGGTTAGAGTGTGTGTGATCAGATGACGTGGTAGCAGGGCCCCTGGTTAGAGTGTGTGTGATCAGATGACGTGGTAGCAGGGCCCCTGGTTAGTTTCCGTCTTCACAGGGAAACTCCCTGCATTGTTCCCTAATGGTCTGGTGATTACACTGACCTTCTTTTCAACTGGACAGACCATGTGTGTGTGTGTGTGTGTGTGTGTGTGTGTGTGTGTCTGTGTGTGTGTGTGTGTGTGTGTGAGAGAGTGGATGTTGAGTATTGTGTGTCTGTGAGCGAGCGTGGGTTATAGATGAATGCTAACATTATAAAACTGTTAAAATAACTCTAGTTGCCTCCAGTGCACATGTACTGCTGTATCTTCCAGTGCACATTTACTGCTATATCTTCCAGTGCACATGTACTGCTGTATCTTCCAGTGCACATTTACTGCTGTATCTTCCAGTGCACATTTACTGCTGTATCTTCCAGTGCACATTTACTGCTGTATCTTCCAGTGCACATTTACTGCTGTATCTTCCAGTGCACATGTACTGCTGTATCTTCCAGTGCACATGTACTGCTGTATCTTCCAGTGCACATTTACTGCTGTATCTTCCAGTGCACATTTACTGCTGTATCTTCCAGTGCACATTTACTGCTGTATCTTCCAGTGCACATTTACTGCTGTATCTTCCAGTGCACATGTACTGCTGTATCTTCCAGTGCACATGTACTGCTGTATCTTCCAGTGCACATTTACTGCTGTATCTTCCAGTGCACATTTACTGCTGTATCTTCCAGTGCACATTTACTGCTGTATCTTCCAGTGCACATTTACTGCTGTATCTTCCAGTGTACATTTACTGCTGTATCTTCCAGTGCACATTTACTGCTGTATCTTCCAGTGTACATTTACTGCTGTATCTTCCAGTGCACATTTACTGCTGTATCTTCCAGTGCACATTTACTGCTGTATCTTCCAGTGCACATGTACTACTGTATCTTCCAGTGCACATTTACTGCTGTATCTTCCAGTGCACATGTACTGCTGTATCTTCCAGTGCACATTTACTGCTGTATCTTCCAGTGCACATTTACTGCTGTATCTTCCAGTGTACATTTACTGCTGTATCTTCCAGTGCACATTTACTGCTGTATCTTCCAGTGCACATTTACTGCTGTATCTTCCAGTGCACATGTACTGCTGTATCTTCCAGTGCACATGTACTGCTGTATCTTCCAGTGCACATTTACTGCTGTATCTTCCAGTGCACATTTACTGCTGTATCTTCCAGTGCACATTTACTGCTGTATCTTCCAGTGCACATTTACTGCTGTATCTTCCAGTGCACATGTACTGCTGTATCTTCCAGTGCACATTTACTGCTGTATCTTCCAGTGCACATTTACTGCTGTATCTTCCAGTGCACATGTACTGCTGTATTTTGTTTCACTTCAAAAAGTCGAGTCATGCAAAGATTTGCAGTTTAGTGGTAAACTATTTCTGTCAAATCACAGTTTAGACACACACATGAGAACGGGTCAATGATGCTTAATTCAGTTTTCATAGCAAAATGTGAACCCTGCTCAATAATAAATGAAATGCACTGTGGGTCAATATAAATGACTATTACACAGTACTGTGTAATGAGATTAATTTACATGTCTTTCTGATGTAATGGTAGAGAAGGACGAGAGGACAGCCACCTGATAACATGATGGTGGTGAAGATGTGGGGGAGATGGGGGGGAGAGGGAGAAACCTAAGAGGGGGAGAGAGAAGAAGAAACATGGGGAGAGACAGTGAGAGAGACAGTGAGAGAGACAGTGAGAGAGAGAGAGACAGTGAGAGAGACAGTGAGAGAGACAGTGAGAGAGAGAGAGACAGTGAGAGAGACAGTGAGAGAGACAGTGAGAGAGAGAGACAGTGAGAGAGACAGTGAGAGAGACAGTGGGAGAGACAGTGAGAGAGACAGTGAGAGAGACAGTGAGAGAGAGAGAGAGAGAGAGAGAGAGAGAGAGAGAGAGTGAGAGAGACAGTGAGAGAGAGAGAGAGAGAGAGAGAGAGTGAGAGAGACAGTGAGAGAGACAGTGAGAGAGACAGTGAGAGAGAGGAGAGGGGATAATTGTCCCAGGAGAGCTCTTGAGGAGAGGAGATGAACCTATCGAGGTGTTAAGAGCAGGGATTGAAGAGGAGAATAAATGTGAGGAGATGGACCCACAAATGAAAGAGGTTTTATTTCGTTTTTTAGATGGTTGCTACAGTAGCTGCAGCTTCACATGAGGTGTCTGTCACCTGAGGATATGGACAGTCGGTGTTTATGTGAAGGTACAATGACAGACCGTATTAGACAGTCCTCTGTGGGGTGATAAAACCCCGCCACTCCTGGCTGTATATAGAAGAACACAGAGAAGAGCAGAGTCACGCACAGAATCGTGCCATAAAGTATCTGACAGCGGGAACTGAATCGATACATGAGCCAAATCAAACTGTGCTTCATATGAGAAGGGGACTGGGAGACACAGCGGTGTGTGAAAGAGGAGGATAAAGAGGAAGAGAGAGGAAGTGAGAGAGGACGGGAGAGAGGAAGGAAGTGAGAGAGGAAGGAAGAAAGGAAGCGAGAGAGGAAAAGTGGAAGGGAGAGAGGAAGAGAGAGAAAGATAGAGAAGAATGGAGAGGAATTGAGATAGGAAGTGAGAGAGGAAATGAGAGGAAGGGATAGAGGAATGGGAGAGAGGAAGTGAAAGGGGACAGGAGAGAGGAAGGAAGTGAGAGAGGAAGGAAGAGAGGAAATGAGAGGAAGGGATAGAGGAATGGGAGAGAGGAAGTGAAAGCTGCAGATAGGAACCAGAGATTACAGTTCCAGCAGCAGACAGGTCAGTGTGGCCGTTCTAATGAGCTCCAGGTAGACGTCCACTGAAGCAGCGAGAACCGTCGTGTGAATCGCCGAGACACTGTGACCTGTTCGATGGGTCTACACAGAGTCATCTGCAATTACTCCGTTTATTAACGGGGAGATGATTGTACCGTGCCCTGACAGATTGGCCTCGACTTCCCTCATTCCTATCTGTGATATCGTTAATGAGCCTCACATCGGTTATCCCGTCAGTTTTCCGGCGCCGCGTCGATCCGCTCCGAGGACCTGACAGCGCCGGCGTACGGTGAGTCAAAAATGAAACGCTTGAACTCGAAATTGATTCTGAGCAATTAAGACGTGCGTGCAAGAGACGAGGAGATGGAAGGAGAAAGGGGGCGGAAGTAAAGACTGAGAGAATCCGAAGGAAAAGGATCACACTCGTCACTGGTTATGTGCTGACTGGCAGAAGGACGTTGCCAAGGGAGAAAAGAGGAGAAGGAAGAGAACGAAGAACGACAGAGTCTCTAAGATTGTATAACAAGTGGTCTCTACAGCTTACAGCGCTGCTTTGCCCCGTGCATAAAAAAGCCATGTCATGGCAGCGGGACCAAGGAAAGAGAGAATGAGAAAGAGAGAGAGAGAGTGAGAGAGCAAGAGAGAAGAGAGAAAGAAAGAAAATACTATTATACATTTTTCATTAAGTTTCCAGGCACTAAGCCACATCAAAGCTTCATGGCGAGAGAGAGAGGAGCAGAGAGGGGAGGGGGGAAGGAAGAGCTAGGAACAGGATGTTCTAATTAACTTCACAGTCATCTGCACCTCCCACCCTCTACACTGTTCCATTCTGTCTGGTTCTGCCCTGCACACTGTCTGTCTGCCTGTCTGCCTGTCTGTCTGCCTGTCTGTCTGTATGTCTGCCTGTCTGTCTGTCTGTCTGTATGTCTGCCTGTCTGTCTGGTTCTGCCCTGCACACTGTCTGTCTGCATGTCTGTCTGTATGTCTGTCTGTCTGTCTGTCTGTCTGTCTGTCTGTCTGTCTGGTTCTGCCCGCTGTCTGTCTGGTTCTGCCCGGCACACTGTCTGTCTGTCTGTCTGGTTCTGCCCTGCCCGCTGTCTGTCTGGTTCTGCCCTGCCCTGCCCGCTGTCTGTCTGGTTCTGCCCTGCCCCGCTGTCTGTCTGGTTCTGCCCTGCACACTGTCTGTCTGCCTGTCTGCCTGTCTGTCTGCCTGTCTGTCTGTCTGTATGTCTGCCTGTCTGTCTGTCTGTCTGTATGTCTGCCTGTCTGTCTGGTTCTGCCCTGCACACTGTCTGTCTGCATGTCTGTCTGTATGTCTGTCTGTCTGTCTGTCTGTCTGGTTCTGCCCGCTGTCTGTCTGGTTCTGCCCGGCACACTGTCTGTCTGTCTGTCTGGTTCTGCCCTGCCCGCTGTCTGTCTGGTTCTGCCCTGCCCTGCCCGCTGTCTGTCTGGTTCTGCCCTGCCCCGCTGTCTGTCTGGTTCTGCCCTGCCCGCTGTCTGTCTGGTTCTGCCCCGCTTGCTGTCTGCCTGTGCTGTTTACAGTTGCAGTATCAGTGCTTCCAGGAAAGAACTTGTCTGTACCCAGATAGTTGTGTTGTCAGCATAGAGGCACTAAGTATGGGGTTGAGGTTGGGTCAGGGGCAAAGACAGAGCCCTGAGGTGTGCCCATGACGCAGGAACCAGAGAAAACAAAGACCCACCCTCTTCCTTATTTTTCCAGTCTCCTTAATCCAGCTCACCTCCCCCCAGCTCTTCTCCCATCTCTTCTCTTTCCCCGTCCTCTCCTCCTCCTCTTTCGCTCCCTCCTCCGTTCTGATCCCCACTCAGCAGTTGTAGTCAACAGAAAGCTGAGTGCTCTCTGCACATTAGACACATGCCATACGGCTCCTGTCATCCTAATTCACTTTCTACTACATTATTGTGTCGACAGAGAAGAGTGCTCGTGTAAATAAGCTTGGCTTAATGACAGCGTGTGTGTATTTGTGTGTGTCTGTCTGTCTCCGTGTGTGTATATGTGTGTAAAAATCATTTTTTATCTGTGTGTATGTATTAGAGTCTGAGACAGGAAGCTAGTGAAAGAAGAAGAGTGGAACAGAGAAACAGTGCTATTCTCCTCTGTAATTCTGTGATGATTATCAATCAACTTTAGTCAATGTTACACCGCTCCTTTCTAGAGTCTCTGTAACATATTGATTATACGGCGCTAACACAAAACAGACGTCTTTATGGAACTATGGGGATAATTATTGGAGATAATGTTGGCCGCGCAGACGTCTTAACTATATAAATAGCTATTTGGATCATCTTGTCACACACATAGACAATGTTTCTTTTGCTGGCTTCGGCCGTAAATCCATAAATGAATAAGCAACACTTGCAGTCATGGGTTTCTCTATCAGATCTGCTCTGCTTTTCAACTCAATAGGCATGTTTTTGTTTTGGCTCCTCAAATGTCACGTCACACGTCGGGTATTTTCAAGGATGATTCTAGCCTCAAAAACAATATTTTTTATGTTTTTATTAATCCCCTGGCAAACTTTTTGGGATGTATTGTATGTCAGCAGTCACATTTTCAACATAGTGACTTTCAGTACAGACGAAAAACACGATGACGCAACTTTTTCCTCTTAACTGAAAGTGCTATATCTAGACATCTTAACTGCTGAACGGTATTATTGCTTCGGGGCTGATTTATCACTGGACAAAGAAACAAAAGGCTCAAAGGTAAAATATCCCTTTAAGGCCGGTAAAATAATTGGGCACCGATGAGACATTTTACATGTTGAATATTAATAAGAAATGTTGCAGGAGCAAGTTGTGGATAACTGCTAGCATGGCAACATTCTGAACGGAATAATGTTGAAAGGACTTTAATTGTTTATTGATTTCACGGAGCGGAGTGAATGAACATGAACACTGTGACCGCTGAAGTGACTGCAACTTTATATACATTATCTTGCCGCCTCAGAACTGAAATCCACTGTGAGAATTTCATTAGCAGTTTTCCTGATAGCTACAGACCCCAGTAAACACGCCTCTCCCTGCTGCATGTTGCTGGTAAAGCTCCACAGATACTTTTTTATCTGACAGATCAGCTTCTTACTTTAGCGGCCGGGGCGAATGAACGCCGTACCCACAAGATGTCGGATTTATTCCCGGCGCATCTGACGGTTCGGCCCGCGGCCCTTTGGAATGACTTACTGAACCAGAGCGAAGGAACAATCCGATTATCTGGACGCAGATGGACGTCTAGCATGGGAGTCAACCCTTAACAGAGGCATTGGTGTAGCGTTGATTTTAGATGCAGTTTAATGTTAGCTAGCAAGTAAACAGTAAGACTTCCACACATTTGTTGTTAGCCACTGCTCGCTATCCTTGACTCTGAAAATCGAATAGGAATGTTGTCGTCTGTCCGTTGTTCATTTAATAAAGTTATGATTGGACATGTTGTTCCCATTAAATATCAGATTACTCGAGCAGTGTTTTCATATTTCCAATCAGCTATAATGTGACTCAAACTAAATTGTCATTAGCCCCCGTTTAACTTCTGGCCGTCAATATTCCCGGAGCATCTATAGAATGCATGTAACCATGGCGATCGATGGCTCCAACAAAACTCTGACAGACATTTCTCACGGACTGTAGACTGGGCGGAACGACTGACTGAAGCAACGTTGAGAGGGATGTGATTGACGGTGTCGGGATCTCGTTACAGGCGTCCGCTTTTCACGCACAACAGTGTCTGGCGAAAAACAACAGCGACATTCAATCCGTGGCAACCCTGTCGAGGAAAAACAACTCGCCGATGGGAGACGTCGTAGGAGAATGTCGAGATCCGTGTGTGAGGTAACAGGTAGATAACGATGCAGTACAACAGTTCCTGCAGATTGGCATTCCCGGACACGCACATCAGCTGGATACAAGAAGTGGCGCCGGCGTTTGACAAGCACCGGTCAGTCCACAGAACTACCACTCAGTTCACTGCATAGACCAGTGCAGTCCTTATAGAGCATCTTCAGGAGGACATGATACAAGCTGCTGACAGCCATCCAATCCGGGCCCCAAAGTATTCAGAATGTTCTGGAGGCGAATGGTTCTAACCCGCTGGTCACGGAGTGTAGATCTGCCGCGATAGGTACCGTGATCTACTATGTGTCATCAGTGATAAACAACCATGACGGTGAACTTTTGATCTCAGTCACCTGAGACCCTTCAAGCGTCTGGCTCACCTCAAGGAGTCATTTTCTCCTGTCCTCCAAACTGAAGAGGCTTCCATTGGCACCCCCAGACCCTCATTTAGGCCCTTGGTACGTGTCCAGTTAGGAAAGGAAAAAATACCAGGCACACTTACAAACTACCGCACATCCGGACGCAGTCGTCTGAGAAATTAAATTTAAAACAGAAGCGTAATTAGTTTTATTGACTGTTGCAGTGCAATAAATCATGTGTTGATGACAATAGATTAGCCACTGTGTATGTTGAGTGTTTGTGTGTGTGTGTGTGTGTGTGTGTGTGTGTGTGTGTGTGTGTGAGAGTGTGAGAGTGTGATTTGACTAGATGGATACTGATGATAGACACAAAGATCAGACCAGTGGAAAGTTGCTGCCAAATAAGCATTTTAAACAATGTAATTATGCGGATTTAAGGATGTGTAATCGCAACGCTATAAATCTGCTCGATTGTGCCCGTTTTCCACATCGTGGCCGAGCACCATTGTAGATGGCAGATACTGTGAGCGTTCTTGGCTGTTATTCCGGCTGTTATTTTGGATTCCGCTAAGCCACCAAATTCTCAACGGTAACAAATCTAATGCTCTTACCGTGCGAGGCATGGCAATAAAAAATAGTTCATATCAGACTTGAAATTCAATCAAAATGGAGAACAAGCGAGAACGCAGTTTGGTCATAGACACCCCCATCTCTCTCTCCGGAGCATCTCCCCCCCCTCCACCTCCTTCAGGACACTCAACTAGAACACATTCCTACAGTAATCCCTCCATTTCATCAGGCTTGCTCCCGGTACATCTCCCTTCATAACCAATTTCACTTTCCACCTTTTCATATTTACCACCTTGTCTTGATCTGTTCCTACTCTTCCTCGCTCCCTCCACCCCTCCACCCTCCACCCCTCATTCCCTTCCCTGGTCCACACTCCACCCCCCCTTGCTGTCATCAGATATGTGAGGCTGCTGAAGCAAATCCTGTCTGACTTCAAACGCCTCTCTTACAATTCTTCTCATCCATTTTCGTGGCACAGCTCCTAAAATCCACCCTCTCCTGCTCTCTCTCTCTCTCTCTCTCTCTCTCTCTCATTCTCTCTCTCACTCTCTCTTCTCTTTCACCGAGGCCTATGAATTTGAAGTTGCTCTCGGCTATCATGTCTGCGTTCATGTCAAAAATCGCGAAGAAGCGATGCAACTGTCAGTGCTGTTTATAACATTAAAACAAAATTCACGTTGCTAAGAGGAGTGTCGAAAAGGGTAAAATTACACTAAATAGAGTAATCATCGTATGAATACTCGAGTGGAATACAAAAGCATATAAGCGTAATTGTATGGAGGAGAAATACAACGAATGATCTGACTGAAAACGTTCGTGTGTCAGAAGAGGACAGTGATTAGGGTGTGTGTGAAACATATATACGTTATTCTGGAGGACAATACATGTGTTTCCTGCGTTGCCGGAGGGGAACACAATCTGTTGCAAAGCCCAGGCGTTTCTTGCCTCCTCATTTCTGTTTGTGCTTTTACACAGAGTCTCAGATACGCTACAAAGAGACCGCAGTGATGCAACCAAACGAAACCTTTTAACAGTCGGTACAAGTTCAGTTAATGCATTTCTCAGGGGGCAGAAACTGGCTACTGTTGTGCTGCTATGTGCAACTAGACAGTCTCTCTCTCTCTCTCTCTCTCTCTCTCTCTCTCTCTCTCTTTCTCTCACTCTCTCTCTCTCTCTCTTTCTCTCTCTCTGCTCTTATACTAGCCTACATGAAGGTAGGGGAAGAGGCGGGGGACAGAGGAAGTGAGGAAGAAAAAGACGGAGGGAAGAGGCCATGTTTCCCTAATCACCTCCATGTCCACCCGGACACTTCAAAGAGGAGTAGCAGTCATGTGAGCTGAGACATCTGGCAGGGAGGAGGATGCTGTAGCCTGCAGCTGGTGACACATTCAGACACTCACAGCAGTAGGGACAAGGAATGATGAGAAAGAGAGAGAGAGAGTGAGAGAGAAGGAGAGAGGGACGAAGAGAGAGGAGAGAGAGAGAGAGAGAGAGAGAGAGAGAGAGAGAGAGAGAGAAAGAGGGAGAGAGAGAGAGAGAGAGAAAGAGGGAGAGAGAGAGAGAGAAGAGAGAGAGAGAGAGAGGAGAGAGGGACGAAGAGAGGGAGAGAGAGATGCAGAAGGGAGGGATGAAGAGAGATGGATGAAGAGAGAGGGAGAGGGAGAGAGAGAGGATGAAGAGAGGGAGAGAGGGAGAGAGATAGGGAGAGAGAGAGGGAGAGAGTGGGGTGATGAGAGGTGGATGAAGAGAGAGAAGGATGAAAGTACATTAGTACATCCATAGCTTCAATAGCTGATGCTGCCTTTTTGCCTGAAATAACTTAGTAGCCATTACTTGTAACTGACAATCAGTCTGTTCATATTATTGCTTCAGAAAACGTCGAGCGCAAAGTCTGTCTTGCATGTGCGACGCACTTTAAATCCCCCGATTGCATTTCAACTTTGACCTGGCCATTCGATAAATCACCATTTCTTCTTTTTAAGCCATTTGGTTGTAACTTTGCCTGCGTGTTTTGGATCATTGTATTGTCGATCATTGAATTGTCGATCCATGTTTCACTCAGCTTCTGCTTTTTGACCGATGGCCTCACGTAGTTCTCAAGTGTTTTCTCTGATACAATGTGGAATTCATGGTTGACTCGTTCATACCAGTCGGCCCGGCCCTGAGGCCACAGAGTAGCCCAATAATGCCGCCGCCCCTGTGATATAAGGTCGATGTGAGGTCATTCTGGTCAAATGTGTTTTTGTCAAACATGGCATCTGGGATTGTGGTCTCACCATAGACTAAGCTGTCCAGAGCACATTGTTCTAGAAGCTTCGGCGTTTGCCTTGATGATGTCTCGAAAAAACCTCCGCCGTGTCTTGATATTCTCATCTGATGTTCTTCTTTACCGTCCATGTAGGCCAGCTGTGTGCGGTTTTAACCAGATCCATATCTGTCTGGCAGATGATTCATGCACTTTGACACTGATTGGCCTGTCGATCACTTGATGTTTCCCTGGGGTTCTCGCAGACTTCTACGAGCATTTGTTTCGGTCAGCTCTCGAGCTGAATTTCGAGGACTTCTCTCAATTTGTTAACAAACCATTGGACAGTGGGATGTTGTACCTCGAATGGTTTGGAAACGGTTCGGTAACCCCTCCCAGACTCAAAGGCATCAATTGTCTTTCTTCTAAGGGCCTCGGATAAATCTTTTGATCTCGGCACACCCATATGGTTTAGACCAAACTATCCGGAGTGTATGATTTTCCTGAAAGACTGGACCAACCAAAGTTGCTCTGTAATGGTTTGCTAATCACTAGCACCTGTTCTGGGGCTAAATTTAGTAATTTAATTTAATAGTAAAGTTTGGAACCCACTACATTTTTCCTCAAAATAAAATAGCATTTTCGCTTAAATGGATTAAAGTCGAACATTTCGGTTTCATTTGTTAAACTGCGGCCTTTTTTTTTTAACCAACGATTGTGGTTGGAATTCAGCTGAAATATCTCTGTGTGGAAATATGTAAACAAAAACTAAAGCTAACTTTCCAGCGTGTGCACCTTTCCACTACCGTGTATTACGGATACACACGCACCCAACTGCTCTTACTTATTTGTATACTACCGGAAACTTATTCGTTTAGGGTTCGTATTTGTGACAAGGGGAAAACATGAATAAAACATTACAATAGGGAACCTCTAACTGGACCGTCTCAGCTATGTCCTTCAGTCCCAATACCAGAACCCAGGCAGCCATTCAATCATCTTTCAATCAGGCATGTATTGTCTGTGCCGCTATAGGCACCACGCGCGATAGCAGAGCCTGCGTTTCTCTGGTCCGTTGCCCACATGCAAGGTTTTACTTCGGTCCCTCACTACGGGATTAGATGGACACCAACCTCTCCTCTATCCTGTCCAATTATTCCCTGAGAGAACCGAGGTTTCATATCGAACATCGTTTTTTTTGCTGCTATTTAGGTTTTATATAAAACCGCATATTCTCCCGATTTACGCTTCATATCAAAATGTGTTTTTCCTATTTTCTGTTTATACGTTGCCCTGTTGAGGTGTCATGTCGAATCGTATTTTTTCTCGATTTATATTTCATATCAAGCCTTGTTTTTTTATTGTTTTGGTTTCATATGAAACCCCACATTGTCCTATTTAGGCATCATACCAAACCATGTATTTCTTCCCTGATTTACGCTTCATACTTGGGTTTAAACCATACATTTTATGCTCGAATCAGAAGTTCATAAAAAATGCAACAGTAGTGTGCGGAACAAACGGTTCCTGAAACGCATAATAAACCCGGATCCTCTAAGAATGAGGATGTGTTGACATGCGGCGTATCGTGAGTAGACCAATCTGAATGCTGCTCACATGTTCCCTCCACCCCATTGGACTGATTGTCTCTTTATATTCAACGTGATGGAATATGCTAATCGGATCACCAATGAAAGATAAAGTAACAAGTTCGTCGCGTGAATACTGAAAAATTGCCTGTGATGAAACAAATCGGAAAATCATTTAGATCAATGTTCCCGTGGCAACGACAATGATGTTGAATAATGGAAACACACTTATAACATATGCATGCAACCGTAATGTGGAATCCCCGTTCCCTGGTTGAAACCTATACTTTGTGCTGAGATATGAGTGAATACCGACTTTTATATTATCGAGAGAAAACTAAATCTGTCATATTTTGTTTTATACATCCAATCTCATTGACGGTGAAGCCAACGTATAACTTCTCAAAGGCGGTGAAGGTGGCTACAGTCAAAACCCGCGGGAGGCAGCTGGTCCTGATGGAGTCTCTGCCTCCACCCTCAAGCACTGTGCTGACCAGCTATCTGCAGTGTTCACAGACATTTTCAATAAATTATTGGAGTCATGCAGCGTCCCAGCCTGCTTAAAATCTTCCATCATCATCCCAATCCCCAAGAAACCAAGGATCACAGGGCTAAATGACTACAGACCCGTTCCCCTGACCTCTGTGGTTATGAAGTCCTTTGAGCGCCTGGTGCTGTCACACCTCAAGACCATGACAGATCCGATACTAGACCCGTTGCAGTTTGCAGAACTCTCCCCTCTGTCAGACGGTTGAGGTCTATCAAGATCAAAACATCCCCTCACAAGAACAGCTTCTTCCCCACGGCGGTGAGTCTACAGAACATGCTTCTTGCACTAGTCTGCCCCCCACCCCACCCACAACCCCCCTGGACACTATCAGCTCTGATACGATAGACATTGGTGGACATCCTGAACTATAACTGGACATTGCTCTATTTTCACAACTGTATATACAATTACATATTGCTCTACTTATTGCTATTTGCACATTTTGAAATCCTCTCTCACATCTTGACATTGCTCCTTTGCACTACTCTGATATATATGACACACACTATATGTATCCATTACTATATATATATATATGACACACACTATATGTATCCATTACTATATATATATATATATATGACACACACTATATGTATCCATTACTATATATATATATATGACACACACTATATGTATCCATTACTATATATATATATATATGACACACACTATATGTATCCATTACTATATATATATATATGACACACACTATATGTATCCATTACTATATATATATATATGACACACACTATATGTATCCATTACTATATATATATATATGAAACACACTATATGTATCCATTACTATATATATATATATGACACACACTATATGTATCCATTACTATATATATATATATATGACACACACTATATGTATCCATTACTATATATATATATATGACACACACTATATGTATCCATTACTATATATATATATATGACACACACTATATGTATCCATTACTATATATATATATATATATATGACACACACTATATGTATCCATTACTTGCCACTAAACAGGGTCACTTGTCGAACTATTGAGGTGGTGTGTTTGTATGTGTGTGTGTGTGTGTGTGTGTGTCTTACAGTGTGTGTGTGTGTGTGTCTTACAGTGTGGGTGGGTGTCTGTGTTTGGCTGACAGTCTCCATTCTCGATGGTTCATCTCTCTATGCGTTTGACAGACACGCCTGCGTTATTTTCCGCCCCCCTTTCCGCACGATAAAAACTTTGGATTGGTCCCAACAAGCAAACGGGGAACGCTTGTTATCTTCCATCCAGGGAGAGTAAATATTTTACTCTGCCAGGTTCTCACACGTGACCTGGACCGCGTTGCGTCTGAGAGAGAATGTCATGTCGAGAAAAAACCTGAAGTAAACAATCTGCATCTCCTGAATCGAGAGAAGCCCCTCCCGACTTACGTGCTGACGGCGCTGTGCTGGCCTGCAGATTCAGCATATGCAAAACTCACCCACGTACCAGGACTCCTTATCTTCCCTGCTAGCCGGAGTCTGACCCAGGAGGGGAGAGTGGGAGAGGCATGGAGGGAGGGACGATGGCTGGGCCGGGAGGATGGGTTGGCAGCAGCCCAAAACTGTGTGAACATAACAAACAACAAGCCCCGGAAACGGAGAGGTTTAAATCGAGTGCCACGTGTTTGAAAGTGTGTTATTCGGCTAAGTAACATGTTCACATAAGGCGTCTGTCTTTTTTTTGCCTTTGTTCTGGTAGTGGAGGTGAAACTGGCCTCGGGCCGGCCTGACGTGGCTGTCTTATGTCAGCAGTTAATTCTGAGCAAGTGCTAGTTCAAGGCAATTGCCTGGTTGCCACCGGGTCAAAATGACATTCAACATGGAGTCGGTGTGGAAATGTACCAGACAGTCATGTAGGTGAAGGTTTCAAATTGACTGGAGGCCTTTGTGGATGTGCAATTATTGTAAGTGCGGCCAAATATCTGGTTCAGATACTGTAGGCTATATTTAACTGAGTGTTTGTGCGTGTGTGACCGCGTGAATGTGGCTGGGCTGTGTGTGTGTGTGTGTGTGTATGTGTGTGTGGAAAATGGATTTAAGAAAGAGAGAGAGTGAGAGACGGTGTGGAGAGGGGGAGAGAGAGGGAGGACAGAGAAGGGGAGAGAGAGAGCGAGAGAGAGAGAGAGAGTGAGAGGGAGAGAGAGAGGGGGAGGGGGAGAGGGAGTGAGAGAGAGAGAGAAGTGGAGGGGGAGAGAGAGAGGGGGAGAAGAGAGAGAGAGAGAGAGGGGGAGGGAGTGAGAGAGCACGTGTGCAATTGCATGTCTTGTGAGATGGAAAGGCTCAGCAAAGATAAATACAGTCTTCCTCTGACACACTATAAAGTGATGTTCTGCCCAGAGTGACTGCTCTGTGGATAATGCATATGTATGTGTGTGTGTGTGTGCGCGTGTGTGTGTGTGTGTGTGTGTGTGTGTGTGTGTGTGTGTGTGTGTGTGCGGGTGCGTTCGGCATGGTTGTGTGAAAATTCTTCTCATCTTCTCGTTCACCTCTCAGGAAAATGATGAACGATACAGATAATAGCCTTCCAGGATACGGCGCCGCAGAAATATAGAAAATATGACACACACAGACAGCGACGTGGCAACAATAAAATCCCATTTGGTTTTTCTATTATACCCACGATGTGTCACAGTAATAACCGTAAGTTGATAATAACGCCTCATGTCTGAAGCAATAAACTGAGGAAGAGCATTCCAGAAACACTGGCTTGAGAGTCCTCCATTAATGCCGTACAGAAGCCTAATTCAGCACGAATATCGCCGTGTTGTAAATTATTTACCGGCCTTTAAATTAAACTCACGCGCCTTCTGGGAAAACCGCCTGTGAAACAGTTTTGTTCGGCAACGGAGCGGCGCATTACCCCGATCGACGGAATAACAGCTGTGTGAAAAATGATGCCCGAAGTTCAAAGGAACTTCAATCAGGATACATTTCTATGCTTGATGAATTATTGAGCACCAGCCTGGACCAGCCGCGAGTGAGAGCCGCTATTTGGCGATGGGCTTTGCATGAATAAAACACTGTTTGTCCCAAAGTGCTGCGTTGTCTGAGCAGGATTTTCAGTCGAGAGATATGTCGCATTGTATTAACAACCTAGTCTTCGACAGTGAGCTATCGCTCGCTTTTTTTAGTGCCCGTCTCTCTCTCTCACTCAATTTTGATTAGAATAAGGTTTATTTTCCAAGTCGAGTATTTGTTCCTTGTATGGGATTTGTTCCTTGTGAGCAATTGATTTTAATATGCTCTATATATTTGTGGTCTTCTGTAGCTCTCCCGCTTTCCCTTCTCTCACAGATTAATTCAATTAAAATGGGCTTTATTGGCATGTAAAAACATGTATTTGAAACAACAAACAAAAGTTAAATAAGTTCCCTGTGTTCTTTCTGAGCGGTATGTTTTATAACGGAGACCGCGTTGGACATGAAAATGTTTCGTCGCCTGTGAACCTCTGTCTGAGAACCATGAAATGCCCCGCAATGGCAGCAGATATCTCCTGAAAGGTACTTTCCTCCAAACAACCGGGTCCACATTTAAGTATACGTTTGCCCAAATAACACAGCTGTGGTCGTGAGCTTTAGATTGTGTCTGTCGTGTTAGAAGATTTCCACATCAGTCACATCCGCAAAGTAAGAGTTAGATCTCAGGGCTCTTCTCTGGACTAAATTACTTATTTATACTTATTTACTTTATGCGAATGAAGTCCTTTGCTGCTGAATATCAGCGAGCTCCGACTGATGGACGATCGCGTCATTGGTCTGTCATTCCATTTGCCGCCGCCCAGTTCCCATGCAGACGGACGGGTGTCCTCGTCTAGGTTTTAGAGTGCCAGACTTTTAGCCTTGGTGGCTGGTCTGAAATGGATCGGCTCCAGGGAGCGATCCGGAGGTCAGGTGGCTTAATGAGATGATGTCGTCTGAGTTTCAGGAAGTGTATCTGAAGGGTCCTTACTATGTGGCTTCCCAGTGAAAACGTTCTCTATTTAGGGCACTACAGGATGATCAGGGAGGGACATTTGGGAGGAGGACCGCGTGCCACAGAGATATTAGATGCCAGACACCTAAGAGGAAACTTTTAATGGTCTGGGTTCAATATTTAATGCTTTTTCTTTATTTCGAGTTTAACGGTTCTATTTATGGAGGGGGCTGGATGGAGACAAATAGCAAATCATTGTCCATGTGAAGAATGTTGAGGTGTGTGTGTGTGTGTGTGTAGGTGTGAAGGTGAACGTATTGGTGTGTGTGTGTGTGTGTGCAGGTGTGAAGGTGTAAGTATTGGTGTGTGTGTGTGTGTGTTTGCTGCCCATTATGTGTTTAAGTGTGTGGTAAAACCTTGTCAGCAGTTTGCTCTCAAGGCTTTCCGTCTGCACTATCTGGGAATGGGATCGTTGCCAGTCGTTTCCGTCTGTATCCATGGAAAGGTCAACGAGGGCAAGGAAGGGCTGGACATCCTGCCCTGGCTACACGCCCCCTGACCTGGGATATCCTGCTGTAGGCCACGCCTCCTGATCCAAAGTCTGACCCTCCACTCACTAAAGTCACGGTCATAGTACAGTAACCTGCGACCCTGTCTTATGTCCCCACATATCCAGAAAGCCCATCAGAACCCTCTCTTATGTCCCCACATATCCAGAAAGCCCATCAGAACCCTCTCTTATGTCCACACATATCCAGAAAGCCCATCAGAACCCTGTCTTATGTCCACACATATCCAGAAAGCCCATCAGAACCCTCTCTTATGTCCCCACATATCCAGAAAGCCCATCAGAACCCTGTCTTATGTCCCCACATATCCAGAAAGCCCAT
>CM055737.1:6115091-6160091 GCA_029465975.1 Dallia pectoralis | reverse complement strand
GGTGAGTGTGACCTTTAACCTATCGACACCACCATCAATCCAAGAATAATTCCTGCACATCGATCCGACGACCTGCAGATCCAGTGCTGTGTAATGCGTCTCTCCAGACGTTGGAGTGTGGCATGTCTTGTGTAAGACCTTGTGTAAGACTTACAAATTACCTCAGGGTGAAGATTTCAATAAAGGGGTGGAGCCACCACAGTGGAAGGGGTGTGTCAGCTCAAATAGGTACAAGGGAGTTATGTATTAATGGTGGTTATTTCCTTACATTTCTTTACAGAATAATGATACTGTACATATTGGCAAATAACGTAATAACCAAATGCCTTATCAAGGCCCTTAACTGCTCAACACAACAACCATTGTTTGGTGGCAAACACACACACACACAATAAGTAAGTATTGTAACACATTTAGTCCATCTTTACCTCCTTCCCCCCTGTCTGCTGTGAGTCTTCCAGCAAACTGTTTTACAGTGAGTATGAGGTGTCATTGGCCCCCTCAGTGGGCCCCCGGTCCTGTTTCACTCCAGGGAACGAAGTATGCAAAACAGAGCCTCACCCGACCCCTTTCACCCCCCGGTCCCCGTCCCCGTACCCTGAGTTCAAATATCTTACTTCAACAGGTGAAGTGCAGACATGCAGTACATGAAGATATAAACAGAAGAATTGCATATAGTTCTCAGCAACAGGTCATCTGTGCAATAGAAACTGATAGGACCACATACACCCACATCTGGTTAGTAACAAAACCTATATAATATTATTACCTATGCTTTTCCGGTTTGTTTTTGGATAAAAGACGTGCACATTATGTCACCAGAACACAAAAGCACAAAATTCATCTGAATTCATAATAATATTATTTATTAAAATGTACCTTGATATACAAGTGAGAGGAACATTGATCATTTTTCTGTCAATACTGCAGACCAACTCAGCATACAATATTTCTTTATAACGCCACTATTTGGCAGATCAATGCATTTTTTTTTGGTTTCTGGCAACAAACATCTTTAAGGCACCAACTGGGGCACTGGTGTCTAAAATATTGCCTGTGATGTACATCTGTACCCATATAATTATGTACGCACAGCCAGCTTCCTGATTTTATTGTGGTAATATAGAAGATAAAGTATCTTATTTTCCCTAAAGAAATGTGTTCATTCATTTCAGAGATCCATTTTGTGACTGAATGAGAGAGTTTGAGGCTCATCTGATTGCAGTGGAGTTGAAGCCGCCGCACAGGAAACAAACTGCATGGACAAACACACACACACACACACACACAAACATCGAGCATTAAGCTACCTCAACACAATCTACAGTTGTCCAATCAGTGAGCCTGTGTCTTTTTCGATCAGCCATGTTCTGTTTCCCAGGCCTAGAAACTAGGATATAGTCTGAATAAAATGATAAATATATATACATATTTATATATATATCAAAATAAAAACCCAGGCCGCTGTGTTTTCTGAATGAGATCTCATACCAGATGCAATTTGTCGGGGTCAGCGACACAAAGAGTATCAGAGATAGCTGTTAACCACCTGTGCTTCTGAGCCAGAGTCGTCATGGTGATGAGAGAGAGGAGGACCTGGAGACTCTAATCTACTTGGATTGGTCTAAACAAGGCAGGGAGGAAGTTCCTGTTGCCCCGATTAAACGGGCCGACTGTATCAGGATAATGGCTTGGAGATAAGAGGGGTTCGGATAAAACATGCAGACATAAGCAAAACACACACGCACACCTACACGGACACACGCGTTTATATGTGTCGTGTGAGGGCAAACGGATAGAAGAAATACAGATAGAAGTTTTCTTTTGTTCATACTCTACTCCATGTGTATGATGTTTCAGTGCTACTCTACTCCATGTGTATGATGTTTCAGTGCTACTCTACTCCATGTGTATGATGTTTCAGTGCTACTCTACTCCATGTGTATGATGTTTCAGTGCTACTCTACTCCGTGTGTATGATGTTTCAGTGCTACTCTACTCCATGTGTATGATGTGTCAGTGCTACTCTACTCCATGTGTATAAAGTATGTAGCCCCCAGTCACATCTCAGGGGATAAAGTATGTAGCCCCCAGTCACATCTCAGGGGATAAAGTATGTAGCCCCCAGTCACATCTCAGGGGATAAAGTATGTAGCCCCCAGTCACATCTCAGGGGATAAAGTATGTAGCCCCCAGTCACATCTCAGGGGATAAAGTATGTAGCCCCCAGTCACATCTCAGGGGATAAAGTATGTAGCCCCAGTCACATCTCAGGGGATAAAGTATGTAGCCCCCAGTCACATCTCAGGGGATAAAGTATGTAGCCCCCAGTCACATCTCAGGGGATAAAGTATGTAGCCCCCAGTCACATCTCAGGGGATAAAGTATGTAGCCCCCAGTCACATCTCAGGGGATAAAGTATGTAGCCCCCAGTCACATCTCAGGGGATAAAGTATGTAGCCCCCAGTCACATCTCAGGGGATAAAGTATGTAGCCCCCAGTCACATCTCAGGGGATAAAGTATGTAGCCCCCAGTCACATCTCAGGGGATAAAGTATGTAGCCCCCAGTCACATCTCAGGGGATAAAGTATGTAGCCCCAGTCACATCTCAGGGAATATCTCTATTGGTGTCGCATTAAAGTGATACAACATTATAAAAGTGAATAGAAAGTGACAGGGAAGGGGCCATAGAGGAAGAGTGTGATAGAGAAGGAGGGCCATAGAGGAAGAGTAGAGGAGAGGAGGAGGGCCATAGAGGAAGAGTAGAGGAGAGGAGGAGGGCCATAGAGGAAGAGTAGAGGAGAGGAGGAGGGCCATAGAGGAAGAGTGGGATAGAGGAGGAGGGCCATAGAGGAAGAGTAGGATAGAGGAGGAAGGCCATGAGGGTTCAGTTGAGGTTGAGTTTTGAATTTGAATATGGAGACAGAGGAGCAGGCCATCCGGCAGCAATGTAGCTAGTGCTGCTATCTCAGCTGTCCTCAGAGTGGATGTTTCCTCCTCTCCTCACCTCCTCATCTCTTCCCCTCCACTCTAGTCTGAGGTGTGCAGATGGTGCAGTATTAGCCTGCAGAAAGAAACCCAAGAGATTGAGGATGTGAGAATGTGGGGAATGTTCTCTCTGGTCACTACGCACACGTGCACATGTACAGTAAAGGCCTTTGGTAGAAATCTGAAACACACACTCACATGTACGCATACACACACACACACACACACACACACACACACACACACACGCCTTGTGCTTTTTGCAAATAACCTGCAATTATGTGGCTATGATGTCATTGATTTTTTTTCCTGCATTGGCTGAGCTGTGTGTTGCAGGGGTTATTAGCAGCCATGGAAAGTGCTTCACTGTGCAGAATACTAATATTCTCATTTAGACCCGGGATAAAGGAAATGTTTTTCTCCAGTGAGCACTGCTCCCCTACACAATTTAGTCAAATTGACTCGAGACTGACCGGCTGCTGAATAAAGGGCAACTGATTGACACGGCCACTCAGATTTGACTGACACTCTAGTTACTGTCAAACCACCCGCCTGGGTCCAGAGAAGCATGCATGAATTAAGTGGACGGAGAGAGAGGGATGGAGAAGGAGAGAGAGACAGAAGGATATAGGAGAGAAAAGGGGAGAATACAGGAAGAATACAGGAAGATAGTGAAATAGGGGATGGCCAGATAGACAGGAAAGGATGTGCCCGAGGTTTGGGAAGCCTCTGGGTTCTATTGATTATTTGGAGAGAGGTGGGGAGGACAGAGAGGTGGGGAGGACAGGGAGGTGGGGACAGAAAGGTGGGGAGGACAGAGAGGGGAGAACAGGGAGGTGTGGAGGAGAGAGAGGGGAGGACAGAGAGGGGAGGACATAGAGGTGGGGACAGAGAGGTGGGGACAGAGAGGTGGGGAGGAGAGAGAGGTGGGGACAGAGAGGCGGGGAGGAGAGAGAGGGGAGGACAGGGAGGTGTGGAGGAGAGAGAGGGGAGGACAGAGAGGGGGAGACAGAGAGAGGGGAGGACATAGAGGTCGGGACAGAGAGGTGGGGACAGAGAGGTGGGGAGGAGAGAGAGGTGGGGACAGAGAGATCGGGACAGAGAGGTGAGGAGGACAGGGAGGTGTGGAGGACAGAGAGGGGAGGACAGGGAGGTGTGGAGGAGAGAGGGGTGGGGATGACAGAGAGGGGAGGACAGGGAGGTGTGGAGGAGAGAGAGGTGGGGAGGACAGAGAGGGGAGGACAGGGAGGTGTGGAAGACAAGGAGGTGGGGAGGAGCGAATGGGGACGAGGGAGGGGGGGTGATGGGTTAGATGCTGCTCGCCTCCATTACAAGAGGCTTTTTGTAACCGACGGCGCCGGAGAGGAACGCTGTCACAAGATCTAATGTTGTAAACCACCAAATGTGATCTGGGCCAACACCATTAACTGTGCCCAGACCATTCAGGGCACGCTCTTCTAATCCAATTATTGTGCCTGCTGAGGGATTATTCTGATCAAGGTGTACTGTACATCAGGACCTCACTGGGCCTGCGTGGGAGAAGATGTAACTAACCTAACAAGTCAGAGGCACTGATGAAACACACACAGTAGAGAAGGGTTGAATCTGCTTAAAAAATGCAGGTTATAAAAGTAAATGTAACAGTATTGAGTTGATTTAATGTGTTTTGAATTCACATCAAAAGTCTATAAATAAATCCACAAACTTGGATTTACTGATATGAGTCAGTAAGTCGAAGTCACTCTAAAAACGAATTGTTTCTCTGAAGAAATTATGCTGACTATTGTTTTGTGTTTGATATTGATCTTTAACATTTGTTAATCGCGTTGACAGACATCGTCAAGAACAGAGTCAATCGACCAGCATCACCTTCAGGTAGATCTGTAAACAATCTATTTTTCATGTGTATGTTATGTAAATGTTTTCTTGCATATAATTAAACTCTCACTGGAATAATTTAACAGTACACACACACACAAACACACACACAAACACTTCCAATCACAGATGAATGCACATACATATGCAAAATATTCACACACACACACACACACACAGACACACACACACACGCCCGTACTTGATCTTAATTCACTAATCATATTAATTATACTAATTTTTTTTTTTACTGATGTAGGCCTACAATCTGCAGAGCAAATTCTGACAGTCTACGACCAAGACTTTCAAATATCATTACTGCAGGCTCAAACTAATAACCAAAGCTGCTCAGACATAACAGGGGCGCATAATTAAAGTGGAGTTCCAGGATGTTTGGCCACTCTATAAATATGAATTATCCAGCCAAAACAGATCTTCCAAAATGTTTGTGCCAATGGGCCCAATTTGATCAAAACCACTCGCTTTAGACCTTGAAAATCCATGGCAAACTATGAATCTGTCTGATCCCAACAGGACAACTCTTGACATTAGACGAGGTGTTTCATTATGGGTGACAGAAGCTTCTAGTACCACAGGAATGTAGGTCAACGGATTTGGCTGATTCACAATCACAAGCACAGTCCACCCCAGAGTCCATGTCCATCTGGTCTCCGGTCTGGCACAGGTGCGATTGCACAGGTCGTCGTTGTGATTTGCCCACTTTATAATCTGTTCAGCTTTTGTAATAACTTCCCTAATAATACTTAATGAGTTGGACACGTTGAATCCTTGCTCGCGAGTCGTGTGGCGTCTAGAATCATGGCCGCAGGCTGAGGGCAAATGTAACGCACATCGAGCCTGGTTAAATACACATGGCCACTTCACTTGTAAATGCTGGGGGCTTCAGTTGGACACTATTCGTTTAGGAACCAGCACCTGGATCCGCCCCATCCTTCTTACTGCACATTTTGGATTTGTCACTTGTAGCCCAGATCGGTTCTGTCCAGTTCGATACCACTTGGCTAAGTTGGTTAAACTGGCTCACGGCTCCAGTATTCGATAACAATGTGAATTCAACTATCATTTTATTCGCACTCCTCCTGTTGCGAACAGATGCCGCCTTCGTCACACTCAAACGTGATGGCGCCGTGAATGAAGGAACCACGCGCGTAACCTTGAGAGCGGCTTAACGTTCCGCTGTCCTTGAGAAAATTGCGGAGAAATCCAAGATGTCGATCCCTGGGCAACGCGCGTAAATAGAAGACATCTGCTACTTCTAGCCGACAAATCGTTGACCTAGAAAAGTCTTTATACACTTCAGCGTGCGTCAACACATTAGAGAAAATGTACACTAACAGACCGCCAATTTGACGTTAGCGGCTGAAGCCTTGGAACTGGAAGGCTTTTTTCGCACAATAGTCTATGAGCGATATAGCCACCTGCATCGCCGAACACAAGGTCTCCCCGCTCGACACACCTCTCTGATCTCTAGTGGTCCTCGTTAATGGTATCCTTTTGTCACATTCACACCTGGTCCGTCCCCCGTAAAGGACCCATTAACCAGAGGCCCGACACAGCTCTGACACCTCACCCCATCGCCACCTGCTTTCGTGAGCGCCAAACGAAGGCGCTTTATCTCGATGCCACATGTTTTGGGAATCCCCTGCGTTTTGTATCCTCGCAACGCACGGCGTTGAGGACCTACCGACGAGCGCCCTGGATTTTGTCAGATTATGAACCAGATATCAATAATCAGAACTTTCTCTTACCCGCCAGGTTACACGCACTGTCCAATCGAGGCAGGCGACAACACCATGGACTGCATATGGGCTGTGAGAACACAACACACATTTTCTTGAGTTTGTGTTGCTTGGGTTCTATTCTGGCTCCTGTGGGACTCACGGTGGAACACGAATGATGTTCTATCAGACATAACAAAGTGCTTCACCTCGCACCTCATATCCACAACGTGAAGCCACCATGTAAGTTATTATCAACTGATGTGTGATGCCCAGGGAATTATGACTTATAATTATTGCAGAGCAATAATGGGTTTGTTTATTGTAGTGTATCCAAGTTGACGGCTCTCGTTCAGATTTTGCTGTACAATAGGAGGGTCAATCACAACACAGTAATGATTATGTCTATGTCATCAGTTTGAACTCTGTCTTTGTGCTTATTTCGCCAGCAAATGAATCTGATATGTTAATTAAAAGACACATTCTACTTCTACGATTGTATTTCACCCCTTTGTCGTTTATCTGTCACCATGTTGACTTTCTGTTGGCTGAGTTCATGTCCAGGCCAGAAGGAGGTTATTGTGAAGATCTCTATAGCTAATGCCATGACAGCTGTGTGGAGGCCAGTAAACTGATTGCATGCCCTTGCTTGCTAATTTCCCAATTTGTTTCCGTGGTATCCAGTTACTATGGGTGTTTTTGTAGAGCATGAAAATGAACAAAATATATATTCTAAAATGTGTAATGGTATTTTCATGATTACGATCAGTTCATTTGTCAGAAATCCAAACTTTTTCTGACCATTGACCACTGATTTTTGTCTGAACTAAAGGCTTGTTTCACATTTAAAACATTTCTTAGTTAAAAGATGTTGACCACGCTGAGCTATGGTCTTCCCGGTTTTTCCAACTCCGCTTCACAATACCAGTTGAACGCTGCCGCAGATCAAATTTGGGATTCACATTTGTTATTATTTCCAGTTCATATCCGAGTTATATTGAGATGAGAGTGTGCTAGTTTAAGACGTGCTGTTGTTGTTAAATCTATATTTACAGTGTGTCTATAAAGCCCATTTGCTAAATTCGCTAAACTCTGTACAGGGTTTAGTGAGCCTACACAAGTTTGTGTTGCACATTGTCACGGCTGTCCCAGGGTGTAGTGTAGGAAGCCATGTGCAGAGTCGTAGTTAATCCGTTTAAAGACAAGGTTTATTTCATCAAACACAAAACAAACCGAAAACGGCGACAAAAGGCTAAATGGCTAAACTGAAATGAAAGTGCGCATATGTAGCGTCTTATAAATATACAGTTCCCAAACATAGCAATCCTAATGCACAAACAAACACTCACCTCTATCATACTGTGACATGTAACAATGAACAGCAACCAGTGACATCTAGGCAATCCCTTTATAACCCAGTGATTACAAATCCCCAACAGCTGTAACCAACATAAACCAGGAAGTGAGCACCCGAAACCAGACAGTGCAGTACCCTAACTCACCACTCGTGACAGTACCCCCCACTTAAGGCTAGCTCCCAGATAGCCAACAAGAACCAACATTAACAACAACACACAAAAAAAAACAAGGGAGCAACAGGCAAGGACCCACTGTCACACCCAAAGGGTTAGTCCCAGACAGCAGGTCCAGCCCTTAAAGGGCCTTGGTGGCCCGATCGCCGTCTTGTGCGGCAAGGCTTCCGCCATCTTGGTGGACGTGGCGGCGGCCATCGTGGTTGGCGTGGCGGCGGCCATCGACGTGGGCGTGGCGGCGGCCATCGACGTGGGCGTGGCGGCGGCCATTTCAGGCGGCGTGGCGGCGGCCATTTCAGGCGGCGTAGTCTCGGCCATTTCAGGCGGCGTAGTCTCCGCCATTTCAGGCGGCGTAGTCTCCGCCATTTCAGGCGGCGTAGTCTCCGCCATTTCAGGCGGCGTAGTCTCCGCCATTTCAGGCGGCGTAGTCTCCGCCATATCATGCGGTGACGCTCTGGGAGCTCTGGCAGGCGGTGACGCTCTGGGAGCTCTGGCAGGCGGTGACGCTCTGGGAGCTCTGGCAGGCGGTGACGCTCTGGGAGCTCTGGCAGGCGGTGACGCTCTGGGAGCTCTGGCAGGCGGTGACGCTCTGGGAGCTCTGGCAGGCAAGGACGCTCTGGGAGCTCTGGCAGGCAAGGACGCTCTGGGAGCTCTGGCAGGCAAGGACGCTCTGGGAGCTCTGGCAGGCAAGGACGCTCTGGGAGCTCTGGCAGGCAAGGACGCTCTGGGAGCTCTGGCAGGCAAGGACGCTCTGGGAGCTCTGGCAGGCAAGGACGCTCTGGGAGCTCTGGCAGGCAAGGACGCTCTGGGAGCTCTGGCAGGCAAGGACGCTCTGGGAGCTCTGGCAGGCAAGGACGCTCTGGGAGCTCTGGCAGGCAAGGACGCTCAGGGAGCTCTGGCAGGCAAGGACGCTCTGGGAGCTCTGGCAGGCGAGGACGCTCTGGGAGCTCTGGCAGGCGAGGACGCTCTGGGAGCTCTGGCAGGCGAGGACGCTCTGGGAGCTCTGGCAGGCGAGGACGCTCTGGGAGCTCTGGCAGGCGAGGACGCTCTGGGAGCTCTGGCAGAGGAGGGAGATGACACTTCGGGAGCTCAGGCGGAGGTGGGAGCGGCCAATCCTGAAACTCTGGCGGAGGAAGGAGGAGCCGCTCTAGACACTCAGGTGGAGGGGGGAGGGGCCACTCGTCGACACACTCATGCTGAGGGGGGAGGGACGACTCCAAGGCCTCATGCTGAGGGGGGAGGGGCCACTCATCGACACGCTCATGCTGAGGGGGAGGGACGACTCCAAGGCCTCATGCTGAGGGGGAGGGGCCACTCGTCGACACGCTCATGCTGAGGGGGAGGGGCCACTCGTCGACACGCTCATGCTGAGGGGGAGGGACGACTCCAAGGCCTCATGCTGAGGGGGAGGGGCCACTCGTCGACACGCTCATGCTGAGGGGGGAGGGGCCACTCGTCGACACGCTCATGCTGAGGGGGGAGGGGCCACTCGTCGACACACTCATGCTGAGGGGGGAGGGACGACTCCAAGGCCTCATGCTGAGGGGGGAGGGGCCACTCGTCCGGGCACTCAAGCAATGGTGGGAGGGGCTCATCTAGGCACTCACCCTGGAGTGGAAGAGGCTGGTCCTGTAGGGTGAACCACACCCCCCACCATCTCCTAATCACCTCGGGCGGCTGGCTCTCCAGGCCCTTAGGTGGTCTCTGGGCCCTGGAGGTTGGTGGCCGGAAAGGGTAATCACCCGGCTGGAGCTGGGGTTGTTGCTGCAGCTCCAAGGCTTTTGCTGGCCCTGGCTGCAGCACCGGAGCAGTGGGGGGCTGCTGTTGCAGCACCAGGGTCATGGGTGTTCTCTCCGCGGACCTCCGTGAACACCCCGTTAGCTCCCCCCCAAAAATTACTTTGGGGCGCCTCCGGGATGTCCTCTTGCCTTCATAGAAGGCCCGCGGACCCATTGTCACTGACCCTGAATGCTGCAAAGATGGTTCATATACAGCATACGGCCGGAGACGTAGCCACCGCTCCTGTGGTGTCTCCGGCCGATTCCACTCCCACCGCTCCGTGGGGTGACGGTGAGCTTCATCCGACGGGGCGCTATAGCTTGCCCCCCCGCAGAATCCACTCACCGTCCGACTCTGCTGGCTTCGGTGGCTGTTCATTCTGTCATGAACCGTGTATGGTGTAGTGCAGTAAGCCATGTGCAGAGCCAGTAATCCGTCCGGTATGTTTAATATTACACAAAGAACTTAAAACAAACCGTAGAACGGCGACAAACACGACTGGTGAAAAGGATAAATGAAAGTGCGCGTATAGCGTCTTATAACAAACATTCCCCTAACAACCCGTCTTCAAACAAACACTCACCTACATATAACGTTGTGACAAGTAACAATGAACAGCAACCAGTGACATCTAGGCAATCCCTTTATAACCCAGTGATTACAAATCCCCAACAGCTGTAACCAACATAAACCAGGAAGTGAGCACCCGAAACCAGACAGTGCAGTACCCTAACTCACCACTCGTGACACACATTTAAAAAAGCCTGGTTCAAAATAAATGACAGCACTCCATGGGGCAGCAATTGTTTTGGGATTGGTGCCGTCAACTGGCTATAGATAACTTAAAAAGCGGAAGACCCCCCCACCGCCCCAACCCCACCCGCACCCCGATATTCAAGTGGATCATTGCCCGCTTAATCGGGCAACACCACCGGGGACAGAGTCGGCTAATTAATGCCTTCTGAAAATGCCCAGCCTAGCAGTTTATCATGACGGTCGGGTTTCAGGAAACAGAGAACGGGATACAGCCTCTCTTCTTTCATGCTCACACACTCCAACACGAACGATGTCCTCGGTTCTCCGTGTCCTTATTGATTTAAGATCCGATTGTGTTAGTGGTGTGTAAAGGGTTTGTAGCAGAAATTGGTTTTGCCAGTGCAAAGAGACCCACCCAGGAGACCATATGGTGACATTTCCTGACCCTCCCCCCACCCCGTCGCTTGCCCCCCCCCACCCCATCGCCTGCCCTCTCCCCCACCCCGTCGCTTGCCCCCCCACCCCATCGCCTGCCCTCTCCCCCACCCCGTCGCCTGCCCTCTCCCCTCTCCCCCACCCCGTCGCCTGCCCTCTCCCCCTCCCCCCACCCCGTCGCCTGCCCTCTCCCCTCTCCCCCCACCCCGTCGCCTGCCCTCTCCCCCCCTCCCCCCACCCCTCGCCTGCCCTCTCCCCTCTCCCCCACCCCGTCGCCTGCCCTCTCCCCCACCCCGTCGCCTGCCCTCTCCCCTCTCCCCCACCCCGTTGCCTGCCCTCTCCCCTCTCCCCCCCCACCCCGTCGCCTGCCCTCTCCCCCACCCCGTCGCCTGCCCTCTCCCCTCTCCCCCACCCCGTCGCCTGCCCTCTCCCCCACCCCGTCGCCTGCCCTCTCCCCTCTCCCCCCACCCCGTCGCCTGCCCTCTCCCCCACCCCGTCGCCTGCCCTCTCCCCTCTGCCCCCACCCCGTCGCCTGCCCTCTCCCCCACCCCGTTGCCTGCCCTCTCCCCTCTCCCCCACCCCCCGCCTGCTGCCCTCTCCCTCACCCCCCACCCCGCCCCTCCCCTCCCCCTCCCCCCCCCCCCACTCTGCCCTCTCCCCCTCTGCCCCCACCCCGCCTGCCCTCTGCCCTCTCCCCCACCCCCTGCCCCCTCTGCCCTCTCCCCCACCCCGTTGCCTGCCCTCTCCCCTCTCCCCCCACCCCGTCGCCTGCCCTCTCCCCTCTCCCCCACCCCGTTGCCTGCCCTCTCCCCTCTCCCCCACCCCGTCGCCTGCCCTCTCCCCTCTCCCCCACCCCGTCGCCTGCCCTCCCCCCTCTCCCCCCCCCACCCCGTCGCCTGCCCTCTCCCCTCTCCCCCACCCCGTCGCCTGCCCTCTCCCCCTCCCCCCCGCCCCGTTGCCTGCCCTCTCCCCTCTCCCCCACCCCGTCGCCTGCCCTCTCCCCTCTCCCCCACCCCGTCGCCTGCCCTCTCCCCTCTCCCCCCACCCCGTCGCCAGCCCTCTCCACCGACGGATGTGGAGGTTGGGGGCTCATAATGCGATTGGGACTTAATTGGATTAGCTTGATGAGGCAAATTTGTCTGTGATGCGCTACTGTGGGACAACAAGCCAAACTGGCAGCTGGGCACATACACGAGGGGGAGGGGTGATGGAGGGATGAAGGGAGAGAGGGAAGAGGGAGACTATGGTGTCTATGAACTTTATAAACTTTGTTGCCCTTCATTTGCACAACTGTGTGTATATAAAGAAATATTGCTCTTTTGCACAACTGTGTGTATATAAAGAAATATTGCTCTTTTGCACAACTGTGTGTATGTAAGTAAATATTGCTCTTTTGCACAACTGTGTGTATATAAAGAAATATTGCTCTTTTGCACAACTGTGTGTATGTAAGTAAATATTGCTCTTTTGCACAACTGTGTGTATGTAAGTAAATATTGCTCTTTTGCACAACTGTGTGTATATAAGTAAATATTGCTCTTTTGCACAACTGTGTGTATGTAAGTAAATATTGCTCTTTTGCACAACTGTGTGTATGTAAGTAAATATTGCTCTTTTGCACAACTGTGTGTATATAAGTAAATATTGCTCTTTTGCACAACTGTGTGTATATAAAGAAATATTGCTCTTTTGCACAACTGTGTGTATGTAAGTAAATATTGCTCTTTTGCACAACTGTGTGTATGTAAGTAAATATTGCTCTTTTGCACAACTGTGTGTATGTAAGTAAATATTGCTCTTTTGCACAACTGTGTGTATATAAGTAAATATTGCTCTTTTGCACAACTGTGTGTATGTAAGTAAATATTGCTCTTTTGCACAACTGTGTGTATATAAGTAAATATTGCTCTTTTGCACAACTGTGTGTATATAAAGAAATATTGCTCTTTTGCACAACTGTGTGTATGTAAGTAAATATTGCTCTTTTGCACAACTGTGTGTATGTAAGTAAATATTGCTCTTTTGCACAACTGTGTGTATGTAAGTAAATATTGCTCTTTTGCACAACTGTGTGTATGTAAGTAAATATTGCTCTTTTGCACAACTGTGTGTATGTAAGTAAATATTGCTCTTTTGCACAACTGTGTGTATGTAAGTAAATATTGCTCTTTTGCACAACTGTGTGTATATAAAGAAATGTTGTCCTTTTGCACTATTTGATACTTCAACCTGGACATTGCATAGCAATCTGCTAACACATCTAGACACTGCTCCTTTGCACAGTTCAGATACATATAACTTATTCTATATTTGCCCAGTACATACATCAACTGGGCAGAGTCTCTTGTCTGTTCATGTTGAGGGTTTTTGCTCGTTCTGCACTATTTTGTGAAAGTCTTAAAATGTGTATTCCAAATGCTGCAGCTAGTGGACAGAAAAAAGTCCTGTGTGTGTGTGTGTGTGTGTGTGTGTGTGTGTGTGTGTGTGTGTGTGTGTGTGTGTGTGTGTGTGTGTGTGTGTGTGTGTGTGTGTGTGTGTGTGTGTGTGTGTGTGTGTGTGTGTGTGTGTGTGTGTGTGTGTGTGTGTGTGTGTGCGTGCGTGTGTGACTGTAAACAGACCGGGCAGATTCTGATGTCAGAAAGATGAGACAGGTAGTAGAGAAAATAAGGCGAGGAAGAAAGAGGACTGGCAGTACAAGTTGCATTTCATCCGTCCAAATGAGCACGCGGTGTAACTCGCCCTCATTCAGATTTAAACATCATCCATTTAATGGAACCAAAAATCCCAGCACTCCTTTGGACGAGCACACGGCAGCTAATTAGGCAGCCAGTTAAACGAGACTGTACGCATTGCCGTGACAACAGCATCAACCGCAGAACGACGGGAGAGCAGTATGGTTAAGCAACCTGGGCAAAACGTCTGTAAAGAGATATTGCAGGGGGCACTCTGCATGGTATGAAACAGAAATATGGATCAATGAATTCTTCAGTCACCTCGTTAACTACGACTAGTGCTTTTATTAGATGTGGGTGAAATATTTATCTCATGAATATTTTAGAGCCCCGCTGGTAGAATGAGAGTATGAGGAAGGCAGAGGCAAGGAGAGGCAGCAATATGGCAATTGGCTTTAAGACGAGTAGAAAACGGGCTAGTTGATTTTCTGAACAAATGTCACACTAAAATCGATTCTTATAAAATGTCCATTGATTTTCAAATCCACAAGATAATTAGAATGTTTTGTGGCTGGCGGTTTGTTTTCTGGTGGCAGCAGACTGGCACATATTAAGAACCTACAGCTGTAGCCACACACACACACTCACCCTGATTACCCCACATCTATTACCCCACATCTATTACCCCACATCTATTACCCCACATCTATTACCCCACATCTATTACCCCACATCTATTACCCCACATCTATTACCCCACATCTGTTAGCTCACATCTATTACCCCACGTCTATTACCCCACATCTATTACCCCACATCTATTACCCCACATCTATTACCCCACATCTATTACCCCACATCTATTACCCCACATCTATCACCCCACATCTATTACCCCACATCTATTACCCCACATCTATTACCCCACATCTATTACCCCACATATATTACCCCACATCTATTACCCCACATCTATTACCCCACATCTATTACCCCACATCTATTACCCCACATCTATTACCCCACATCTATTACCCCACTTACATTACCACACTTCTATTACCACACATCTATTACCCCACATCTATTACCCCACATCTATTACCCCACATCTATTACCCCACATCTATTACCCCACATCTATTACCCCACTTCCATTACCACACTTCTATTACCACACTTCTATTACCCCACATCTATTACCCCACATCTATTACCCCACATCTATTACCCCACTTCCATTACCACACTTCTATTACCCCACTTCTATTACCCCACATCTATTACCCCACATCTATTACCCCACTTCCATTACCACACTTCTATTACCACACTTCTATTACCCCACTTCTATCACCCCACATCTATCACCCCAGTTCTATTACCACACTTCTATCACCCCACATCTATCACCCCACTTCCATTACCCCACTTCTATTACCCCACATCTATCACCCCACATCTATCACCCCACTTCTATTACCCCACTTCTATTACCCCACTTCTATCACCCCAAATCTATCACCCCACTTCTATTACCCCACTTCTATTACCCCACTTCTATCACCCCACATCTATCACCCCACTTCTATTACCCCACTTCTATTACCCAACTTCTATTACCCCACATCTGTTAGCTCACATCTATTACCCGTACATATACACATATCCACCCACAAACATAGTATTACTTTCTGTAATTTCAATTTACATGTCAACTGAAAAATTCTATGTTCATCATTAGCAATTAGCAATTGCATAATACCACTCCTAGGTCATATACAAAACAAACAAACGAAGAAGAAATAATTAGTGCAAGAGATATGTATATGCATACTGTATATTTCAATCATCACACATACTTAAAAATATCCATAACATTTTATTATTTTAAGTTTTGATACCTTTTTCCCTCTTATATTACATGGATTTGACATTGATTGCATATTTCTGATTAACAGCTGATTAAAACAACACTCCACCCAGGTGGCTCTGAAATTGAGATTGACAGGGAATTAATTTACCCTTTTACTCTCGTTCCAAATTTAGTTTAATTCAATTATTTAGCACTTTCTCACTGCAACAAACGAAAGGATTCAGCAGGCGTGAATCTTCTTTAACACCTGTAAAACGACTCCCACTCACCTGACTATCTCAGTAACCTGACTCTCACAATAACCTGACTCTCTCAATAACCTCACTCTCTCGGTAACCTCACTCTCTCAGTAACCTCACTCTTTCAGTAACCTGACTATCTCTGCTGCCAGAGTGTGCGTCGACCAGGAAGTACTTGCCATGAACATTTCGAGATACTAGAATTTCCCAAACCTACTGAGACCCAGTGGTGTTCCAACTGGCCAGAACATTTTGGGCCTGCTGTGATTCACACGGGTCCATCAAGTCAGCCTGGAAGCCTGGATGAAAATCGAGAGAAAAGTTTAGTTGAACGAGAACGAGTCACCATCCCCGGGCTGTACTGTATCAGAGTAACACACAGCGCCATACGCATTCAGAGTGTGGGGGACAGATTGAAGACGCATGCGGGGAACGGGGACTGTTTCTGTTCCGGTCGGGAGGCCTTGTTGTTCTACCAAACGCTGAGAGGTTAATAATTCCGGAGGCAGCCATCATGGATGCAAAGACTCCATGTGAGAATGGAATGTGGATGATGAATTGACACAAACAGTTTTCTAAACACGGAGAGACACCCCTTGGCCCGCGGAACGAGTAGCGATTTGTTCGGGATTAAATTATGTAACGCGTGGGAATTCAGAAAAGCAGCTTATCAATGGCGTTCAGGAATGCGGTATACAAACCGTGCTATCTGGTTTTCTGCCATCATCACGTCAGAGCGGTAGAAGATTCGGCCGCCTGTGGTCTCTGCATCTGTGCAAAAAAACATTGCCGCTCAGCTGGGATTTCATTTTTGGACAAATATGTCTCTTTCTGGAAAATAATATTTTCTGCTTCGGCGGACTTTATCTCAGGGAATATGCAGCGAGACTGCTATGGTCAATCAATGGCACATAGGTATAAACATTTGTATGTATAAAAGAAGAGTAAATAAACATTGCAGAAGTCCTTTTAAAATGTATTGCACAAATATACCACAATCGCTATCTGATATGGATGGTAGTATTAATTGTTCTCTTGTCTTGCCTTGTTTCTCACAAAAGAGAACTTTGAAAACGTATCTATTTGCCCACATAACCATGCATATATGCAACTTTCGTACCCGAGTTAGTGTTTAGTAATTGTTACAGACAAAATAAATGAAACCCCTGGTTCACAACTGGATCATTTAAAATTATGGCGGCAGCCATTGAAATAACTGAATAATCAATGTGTCTAATAAACCAGAGAAGCTAACTTTCTATGTCAACACGCTGAACCCTGTTCTGAAAGTGCTTAAACGCTGATAATAGAACCTGATCTCAGCCCTGACAATTCACCCTAGAGGCTAATAAACCCATAACCATATACCTCAATATCCTTTAGAAAAAACAACTATGCCTGCTCCAGGTTTTTTAATGCTGATAGGTTTTCTTCAATTCAAAGTTCTTTATTACACAGGACCTTCTCTCAGTATGTGTTACTTAAAATTGTGATGGTCTTATTATCTATAATATATGTTTATTTATTTTTTGTTGGCTGGAAGATTTTTGTCTTCTCCTGTCCCCGCTTTGTGTAATGTTGCAGGACGAGGAGGCTGTGGGCGTGGGTTGAAATAAAATATCTCATGCTCTACTGAGCATTGTGTGTGCAACTACAGCGTTTTTTTGTTTGGATCTATAGATTACATTTTACAAAACAAATATCGCAGAAATGAAATTAAAATCCGACATGACTTTATGTTGTCACAATAAAATGTGAAATAACGAGGGGAAATACTCTAACGGGCACTGTAAAAGCAAATTTCCCTAATTGTGTCAAGACAAATAGGATCTCAATTCTGATCCATTCTTGACAATGGTTTTCGTGGTTCCTATATCTAAATTGAATCAGAGAGGCTACATGCATAGTAAGTTCCTGGACCTGCAGGTATTGCTTTGTATCGAAATAAAAGTAAACGCAACTGTTTTCTTACAAACGGAGAAGTCCATTTCCCACGTTCAAACAGTGCATGTGATTAAAAAATACGGATGAAGTGTTTCTAAACGGAGGCTGCCCCATGCATACAAATAAAATCCGTTAATTACTTTTTCACAACTTAGACAAGACGTTTTTCTATGCGTTTCAAATGACAACTTGCCATCGGCACATATACAAAATGTATATAGAAACCTGTTCAATTTGAGTTCCATTCACTGTGCAAATATGCAAGAACACAGAGTCAGCATCACGAAACCTTCAGAAGGACGTAACCGTATTTGTATGCAGTCAACACTGATTCATAATAAGACCTTTTTGGATTGGGTGAATTTGTTTTTGAAGGTCACAAATAGACTGCTGGGCGGAAAAACCTCAAAAAAATATTAAGTATAACCTGAATATAGTGTAGATGTTTTATACAAATGTAACCTGTTTTTTTCAGCGATTTATGTAATATCTCAACAAGAAAAGCTCCAAAATCGAACCTATTTCGAATGAACTCAGGTGTAAACCAAGATTAGATATATTTTAACTCTATATTTTTTAAACGGGGAATGCTAAACTACAATAGTGTTGAACAGAGCTGTGCTCGAGACCACCTAAAGCGAGACCGAGACGAGACCAAGACCGAAGGGGGCCGAGACCGAGACGAGACCGAGACCGAAGGGGGCCGAGACCGAGACGAGACCGATACCAAAGGGTGCCGAGACCGAGACCAGTCATATCAACACTAAATAACATTACATGTTTTTGGTCCAGTGATCAATGTAAAAAAACACTTGACCAACAGCATCAGATCATCTACTGTGTTGTCATCCTGAATGAAATGAATTTTATTTAAAGAGTATGTAGGCCTATTTATTGTCTTATGTAACCATAAAATACGAAAATAAAACCATGATTTTAAAATGCAGGCTATGATATTAAAATGTCTAAAAATCGAATAAATGAAAATTCATCAAACTGTATGTCCTATGTTGATGTAGTAAATGCTAACACATTTTAGATCACAAGCGACTTGCAATCAAATGATTTGCGCATGATTGGCCGATAAACAAATCTATTTATAATTATTTATCCGTCCACAGGCACGCAGCTTCAGTTGTTTGTCTGCTTGAGCAGGACACGCAAACGAACCGGTTGCACTGCGCACAGTGTTCATTAGTCTTGTTACGAGTGCACATGAGACAGCAGCAGTGTTCATATAGATCAGACCGAAACCCGTCCAGTTTAATGAAGATCGGACCAAAACGGGTCCAGTTTGATATAGATCGGACCATAACCGGTCCAGTTTTATGCTCTTTCTGCCGTATGCCCCCCGGACTTATGTATGTCCCACGTCCTTCTGTGTGCATGAGTAATTTCATTTATCGCCCATTTGTAGTAAGCCTATTAATAATTATTGTTTATATTCGTTTAATTTCGATACAAAACAATATTTTGTTGAAGTCTCTTGTAGGCTATATGAATACACTGTGGTTCATTCGTTATTAATTATTGAGTACAATAGGCGCATGACACATGAATGGGGCTGTATGTATTTGGCGGAATTCGTCCTGTTTATTTAGTGAAACATATTTCTTTATAAACGTACCTCTTTTTGTAGTTCAACCAAGCCAATCAGACTATTGTCTATATGTGTTCTCGTAGTATTTGTCTGTGTATCGCCCATTCAACCATTGCCATCATAGGCTCAGTGAAGTGTGATCGTTTTCTGGGTACCGCAATTAGGGTACCAACGCTCAGCGGCGTGGGATTTTGGCGACAGGAAGGCAGTTTAGGTATCAAAAAACATGTAAATAGTAGTTTTATATATTGTTCGGTTTGTGATTTTGCAATTCTGAAAACGGGACAAGGTAAAATGCACGTATTTAGAAAAAGTCATGGAAGGACGTCGGCTGTAGCTTTTGAACATTATATATGTATTTTAATTACTAACCGCTGTGTGTTTTCGGACAAATTATTTATTTGTGCTCAATGTGCTGAATATAGGCAAAACGAATATAATGGCAGATTGTGCAGACATGATCGAGCATATGTTTAAGATTGAAGTATTTACGTGAATGGGTGCACGCTCTAGCGACGCTGGGGGTGGGCTTTTCTTCAAAAGTAGATAGCCATTGGCAGGATAAGCCACATCAGAAAAAAACAGTCTGACTCTGGACGAAATACAGCCAATGGAAATACAGCCTCTACATGTCATACTTAAATATTTTGCTAGAATAAATTGTGGGCGATAATTTCTACGCTGGTCTCGGCTGGTCTCGGAAGAATTTACGAGTCCTTACTGTCCGAGACCGAGTCGAGACCGAGTCCAAATGTAACCGAGACCGAGACGAGACCGAGACCTTAAAAAAGTGGTCTCGAGACCGGTCTCGAGACCGAGACCGGTCTCGAGTACTACAGCTCTGGTGTTGAAATTGTTCAGTGCAAATTCAACAGCTGGTATAGCATAAAAAACAATAAGGGTCACAGAGTTCATTTGAAAAAAATAAAAAATAACATAACAACATCTTTGTAATAATGTACAGGCTTTCTATATCAGCCCTAACATCTCTCATAAGACAATAGGACAGTGATCTTTAATTTCCTGAAAGAAAGGAACACATGCCATGAATTTATATTGGGTATTTGCAAACACAAGGTGATGAATGCTGATTTTACATTACCCCTTCAAATTTGATGTGTGTGCTGGATAATCAACCTATTGGGATGTAGGTTATCACAGAAATCCTTTAGGCAGTCTGAATCTTGGGGTTAAAATCTCCGGCCACAAACATCTTAGCAGTTGAGAATGAGTCAGCTGTCTCGTTAATAACTATTTTTCGCAAAGGGTTGATCATGAACTCACAGGACAGTCATTTTAGGAAAACAGCTTAGTAAACCCTTCAAACAATGTTAACATTTGGAAATTGTGTTTAAAATAATCTGCTAAATAAGATGCTAGATCGTACCGTTTTATTATCAATATCAGCTAAACATGTTTCTGATCAAATAAAAAAGATCAGTCTGGGAATAAGGAGATGAGAGAGAGGAGGTTTTCTAGCAAGAAATCCACAGAACGATGTATGATACATTATTGGAATGGGATCAAACCTCACAGGACAACATGGACTAAACAACCTCTTTAAGGCTTGACACTGTTGCTAGATCTAATGGGTGAAGTCCGGGACTAGTAAAGGCTGCCTGATGGTCGCTAACTAAGTAATAAATAGGGTGTGTTATTTGGGCTAGTAACCACGTCCCCAGGCTATTACACACAGCACATATGAGCCTGATTAACAACCGTGTATAGTTGGCCCTTTGGGGAGTGACTGTCACATTCTGCGAGAGTGACATTACTGAGTAGACCACAGTATTAGTCATTGAGTAGACCACAGTATTAGTCATTGAGTAGACCACATTATTAGTCATTGAGTAGACCACAGTATTAGTCATTGAGTAGACCACAGTATTAGTCATTGAGTAGACCACAGTATTAGTCATTGAGTATACCACAGTATTAGTCATTGAGTAGACCACAGTATTAGTCATTGAGTAGACCACAGTATTAGTCATTGAGTAGACCACAGTATTAGTCATTGAGTAGACCACAGTATTAGTCATTGAGTAGACCACAGTATTAGTCATTGAGTAGACCACAGTATTAGTCATTGAGTAGACCACAGTATTTGTCATTGAGTAGACCACAGTATTTGTCATTGAGTAGACCACAGTATTAGTCATTGTTTGATTGCAGCAGGTGAAAATACTCGGAGGCTTCTAAAACACTTGTCGATTGCGTTTTACCGGGTTAGTTTAGTCACAATGACCAAATACAGCCAATATGGGTTTGGAGGTTGTGTGTGTAGGAGTAGATGCTGTGTGTGTGTGTGAGTAGTGTTGGATGGGTGTGTGTGCTATGTGTGTGAACAGTGTTGGAGGGGTGTGGGTGCTGTGTGTGTGTGTGGTGTGAACAGTGTTGGAGGGGTTTGGGTGCTGTGGGTGTGTGTGTGTGTGTGTGTGTGTTTGTGTGTGTGTATGTGTGTGTGCGTGTGAACAGTGTTGGAGAGGTGTGGGGGCTGTGTGTGTGTGTGTGTGAACAGTGTTGAAGGAGTGTGGGGGCTGGGTGAGGTATCGCAGGCCAAATGAACAGGAGAAAGACAGACACACAAACATGTCAGTCTGAGAGTCTGGAGAGTCTGACAGAAAATGTGTGACCATCACCCATTCTGAGCTGTTATCAGACTGCCAAAACACACACACAGGCACACACACACGCACACACTCGCACACACGTGCGCAAACATGTGCGCACATACACACACAGTAAATATTGTCTTTTGAAACACAGACAAATACAATCTTACATATACTGACACACAAACACTGAACACACACACGCACACACACACACACATTAATTCATACACATGTCAGCTCATCTCTCAGGGAGTAATGACCGTGGAGTGTGTCACAAAATGTCAGGAGTGACTGTCACACCCTGGGGAGCAATGGGAGATGGGATGAGATCCAAAAACAGAGGAAGAATAAAAAAGGGTCAGGAAAAAACGAGTGGGCTGAGATAATCAGTTCCATATCATGTCTAAATGAACCCTACATGATGCTACGTGATGCATACTTAAACAGGCCTGAACGGAAAGACGTAGTGTAAACGAGAAGTGGAGAAACAACGGACGAAAGAGAAAAAAATGCGAAGATTGAATAAAACCGAAGGGGTGAATGCCGGCGAAGAGAGAAGAGCGATTGACGAGGCAGGATTCAGAAAGAGATAAAGAGAGCGATACGTGTGGGGAAGAGAGAGAGAGAGGAGTTAGAGACAGGTTGAAAAATAAGTGAGAATGACAGGGCGCGGACTGAGAGGGCTGGCCCCGGGTCAGGTCAGGGCTCTGGGGTGGCTGACCGCTGAGAGTGCCCACGTGTTTAGAAACCCATAATTAGGGGGGCGGAGAACGAGACAGGATGGGAGAGAGTGGCCAACCGACAAGATGAAGGACTGCCGTGGAAGTGGCCATAGACCCGCCTTTGACCTTTAACCCCGCCTGGATCGGCCTTATCATATGTCCAGCCTTCACTTATAGAGACCGGGAATTAGGTCTGTAAAGATAGCCAATCACATGAGAGTGTTGTGATCAAGCTCACCTATTGGGCTTGTGGACATCCATAGGTTAATACATCAATAGGTACATTTATTTTTGTCATTTATTTTCTTTAATATACACAGGGAAAACGAATTACGAAAACTTTGTGACAAATGGGCAGACAGGAAATGAACGTATCCCTACTGATAATTCCAGTAATCTCAAAAACTGTAAAGGTCTAAGATTCATGCATTCAAATGTTTGCTATCTTGTGGCAAACAATGAACCGTCTTAACTCTCTCACAACTCTATACTTAATCAGATAGGATGCCTACAAAAGAAGTACATTGATTTTACTAAACAAACAAATGGGCCAATTCATCTCGGAAGACAGGCCAGGAGTACTGCTACGCTGGTGCTGTATGGCTCCATTACGGCCCGGCATCTCCAGAAGAAGATCCTAAGAAATCAGGCCATGAACTGGAAGATATAAAATGATGCCTTACAATAATGAGTTATACAGAAGACCTCTGAGAGCTTAGCCGCTGTTTGTTACCGAGTTAATTCCCCAAATAGGAATTTCTCCAGTGGAGAGGAATGCCAGCCAGGCCCACGCAATATACTGCCCTGACATTGACAGGGTCGGAAGAATGATTCCAAGTGGAAAAATAAACTGTCATTTTCAGGCGTTTGCTCCGATGGTCGAAAAACGAGTGCTAGGTTGGTTGGGCTGAGCCCTGGGAAATCTGGCTGCGTTAATATCTGACAAAATGAAATCAGTTGATCGTACAGATAGCATGCAGCACTGTTAAAAAAAATCTACCACTCTGCGTAAAACAATGTGCACAAAGAGAGTGCTGCGTAAGGTTATTGGCATTGAGATTATTACTTGTTTTTCAGTATGTCAGAGGTTCGATCAGAATCTTTAAGTCAAAGTCTTGTTCTTCAGAGAAGCAGTTAGAACCTGGGCTAGTCCAGTAGTGTAGTGGGACTTAGAGAAGCAGGTAGAACCTGGGTTAGTCCAGTAGTGTAGTGGGACTTAGAGAAGCAGGTAGAACCTGGGCTAGTCCAGTAGTGTAGTGGGACTTAGAGAAGCAGGTAGATCCTGGGCTAGTCCAGTAGTGTAGTGGGACTTAGAGAAGCAGGTAGATCCTGGGCTAGTCCAGTAGTGTAGTGGGACTTAGAGAAGCAGGCAGATCCTAGGCTAGTCCAGTAGTGTAGTGGGGCTTAGAGAAGCAGGTAGAACCTGGGCTAGTCCAGTAGTGTAGTGGGGCTTAGAGAAGCAGGTAGAACCTGGGCTAGTCCAGTAGTGTAGTGGGACTTAGAGAAGCAGGTAGATCCTGGGCTAGTCCAGTAGTGTAGTGGGGCTTAGAGAAGCAGGTAGACCCTGGGCTAGTCCAGTAGTGTAGTGGGGCTTAGAGAAGCAGGTAGACCCTGGGCTAGTCCAGTAGTGTAGTGGGGCTTAGAGAAGCAGGTAGAACCTGGGCTAGTCCAGTAGTGTAGTGGGACTTAGAGAAGCAGGTCGAACCTGGGCTAGTCCAGTAGTGTAGTGGGGCTTAGAGAAGCAGGTAGACCCTGGGCTAGTCCAGTAGTGTAGTGGGGCTTAGAGAAGCAGGTAGAACCTGGGCTAGTCCAGTAGTGTAGTGGGACTTAGAGAAGCAGGTCGAACCTGGGCTAGTCCAGTAGTGTAGTGGGGCTTAGAGAAGCAGGCAGATCCTAGGCTAGTCCAGTAGTCTAGTGGGGCTTAGAGAAGCAGGCAGATCCTAGGCTAGTCCAGTAGTCTAGTGGGGCTTAGAGAAGCAGGTAGATCCTGGGCTAGTCCAGTAGTCTAGTGCGGCTTATAGAAGTCTGCACTCTGTTCAGCGAAATAACTGTAATTAAGGGGATTATCCGAGACGAGTTTGTTGCATCAGCAGTTCTTTTTTCTGTCTGATAACGATTTCCATCTCAATCCGCTCACATCAAACCCCTCCAATGTGTGGCGTGTATTTTCTAACGTTGGAACATTTGCACGTCTCTCTCCCGTCGAGCTCCCATGGAGCCCACACAACCGCACTTAAGACGTCAATGAATGCATCGTGCTTGTTTCTAAAGGACACAGTAACACAGGTGGCACCGGTTTGATCCAAACATCAGAACGAGGTGTGAACACATCCCGAGCAGCACGTCGTGTACAGCTTTCTGTAAATCATAATCAAATGTGTTAATTGGTAATAAAATTAGAATTGTCTCGGTTTGCTACGAATGAAAGCCCCCGCCCACGTCCTAAAAGCAGGTCTCCTAAATCCCAATGCAACCAGTAGATATCTATAGTTTCACCTATATTACGGATAGTATTCCTAATCTAGCGATGTTCATAGAGTGATACAGTTATTATCCATATCAACATATATATTTTTATAGTAATTTACTGAACACTATTGCCAAATGTACTGCACAACCTGCATGTGTCTTGAAAGAACAGATTTCCTCCGTATGACTTTTGAAATAGACAGCCAACGCTTTACATTATATCGAAAGAACACCAATATCACGAGGTCGCCGATTATAAACAGCCTTGATTCCGTTGTCATCTTTCATAAAGAACACAATCATCCACCATAAAAGTCAGAATAAAACTACAATAACACTTAGAGAATAAAACAACATCAGCGTTGTGATGTAACACCTTCATCAGCACCTCCTGTAACCTTGTGTCAGTAACACTGGCCAACATCAGCGTTGTAATGTAACACCTTCATCTTCATCTCCTGTAACCTTGTGTCAGTAACACTGGCCAACATCAGCGTTGTGATGTAACACCTTCATCTTCATCTCCTATAACCCTGTGTCAGTAACACTGGCCAACATCAGCGTTGTAATGTAACACCTTCATCTTCATCTCCTGTAACCCTGTGTCAGTAACACTGGCCAACATCAGCGTTGTAATGTAACACCTTCATCTTCATCTCCTGTAACCCTGTGTCAGTAACACTGGCCAACATCAGCGTTGTGATGTAACACCTTCATCTTCATCTCCTATAACCCTGTGTCAGTAACACTGGCCAACATCAGCGTTGTGATGTAACACCTTCATCTTCATCTCCTATAACCCTGTGTCAGTAACACTGGCCAACATCAGCGTTGTAATGTAACACCTTCATCTTCATCTCCTGTAACCCTGTGTCAGTAACACTGGCCAACATCAGCGTTGTAATGTAACACCTTCATCTTCATCTCCTGTAACCCTGTGTCAGTAACACTGGCCAACATCAGCGTTGTGATGTAACACCTTCATCTTCATCTCCTGTAACCCTGTGTCAGTAACACTGGCCAACATCAGCGTTGTGATGTAACACCTTCATCTTCATCTCCTGTAACCCTGTGTCAGTAACACTGGCCAACATCAGCGTTGTGATGTAACACCTTCATCTTCATCTCCTGTAACCCTGTGTCAGTAACACTGGCCAACATCAGCGTTGTGATGTAACACCTTCATCTTCATCTCCTGTAACCCTGTGTCAGTAACACTGGCCAACATCAGCGTTGTAATTTAACATCTAGTTACACTGGCCAACATCAGCAACGGCACCATCCAGGTTCTTTATTAAATCCAAAGTGAATGCTGGTAGCTAATGCAAAATAAGAGCGTTGCATTACCCAGAGTGAACCAATTTCCAGAGTGCTTGGCCAATGTTTTATTACTGCTCATAAGCCCAAGGTCAAGTGAGGATGATGAAGAAGCCCTGTGCCTCCGATTCAGGCCGAGCCTATTTCATCACTCTTCTCTTCTCATTACAGCCTCCCACTCACTGGGGACACAGGCAGACGAGCGTCATATGATCCCGGACCAACCAGCGGGGGGCGCCGCTGTATGGGACTGGCCCAGCTAAACACGCCCGCATCAGGACCATGCAAACTGACCATCAATGTGGACGTGCGGTGTGTGTGGAGAGAAGCGGGCGGGTAGGACAGGACAACAAGGAAAACGTGGGCGTTTCTGTGCGTTTCTGTCAACGCGTGCAGTATTCCCTGGTTATTTGTACGGAGCGCGCAGAGAACGAGAGAGGACTTGACTAAAGGCGGCTGAGATGATCGCGATTGATCGAGAGTTTCTGTTGTTCGAGAGCTTCTGTTGTTCGAGATTCTTTCCGTCATCATTCGATCATCAATAGATCATTATTAGATCCTCATTAGATCCTCTGATTAGCTGTAAACGTGGCCACTTTCGCTATTAGAATATCCTAATGATTATTACTGTCACTACTGTGTGCTGCAATGTAATTGTTTGTCGCCCATGGTGATAAATGAACACATAAATGAACACTTTCCTGGTGCCCTATGACTCACAAACACACCACCAGCGCACACACACACACACACACACACACACACACACACACACACACACAGACCAGATGGGGTGTACCAACAAACACACAAACATGCACACACACACACACACACACTCTAAATGTAACGTCACACCTCCCTCCCACACAACACATGTGCCCAACCCTGACGGTTCTGGTCTGCAGACGGTTCTGGTCTGCACGTCCTTAAACTCTCCCTGCTTTGTTCTGCCCAATTCTGAACCTCCTCTCTCCCTCCCAGTCTGAACCTCCTCTCTCGCTCCCAGTCTGAACCTCCCCTCTACCTCCCAGTCTGAACCTCCCCTCTCCCTCTCAGTCTGAACCTCCCCTCTCCCTCCCAGTCTGAACCTCCCCTCTAACTCCCAGTCTGAACCTCCTCTCTCGCTTCCAGTCTGAACCTCCCCTCTCCCTCTCAGTCTGAACCTCCCCTCTCCCTCTCAGTCTGAACCTCCTCTCTCCCTCTCAGTCTGAACCTCCTCTCTCCCTCTCAGTCTGAACCTCCCCTCTCCCTCTCAGTCTGAACCTCCTCTCTCCGTCTCAGTCTGAACCTCCCTTCTTCTCAAGCCCGAACCTCCCTCTCCCTCTCAGAGTAAACCTCCTCTTTTCCTCTCAGACTAAACCTCTCCCTCTCAACACCACAGGCAGTGGCATTTGTCTTTGCCCTGGGTCCTGCCAGGAATCGCTCTGTGTGCACTTATTCTAAACTTGTGTTCTACCTGTATGATGGACTAACTAACTGTATAAGCACAACAGCAGTGTTCCTGCCTGGTGCCTTAGCCAGCTCAGATGAAGTGTATCTGGGGCAGAGTATAGTCTCATCTGCCCTGCTTAATTAGAATTCAGAGATATGTTCCTACTTCAGAGGGCCATAAATATATATATATATATATATAAATATATAAACTGTAGATAGGAAGAGTATCTAATTAAGCGCTCATTCTTCTCAGTCAGATTGTGTCAACTTTCTCATTCTTTCCAATTATGACACCCCTGCCCTTTTCTGTTTCATGCAGGCTGGGATTTCAGAGCTGAGGAGGAGTGAGAGGAGTCTTTAAAAAAAACACAAAGGAGATGTGAACAGGGCGGAGCGTGGGCATTGCCTCTCTGTTAGAGCGTGTTAGAGGGAGAGAGGTAGAGAGAGAGAAATAAAGAGGTATAGAAAGAGAGGTAGACGGAGGGAGATACAGAGAGAGAGGGCGGAGAACGGAGAGACTTGTGTGTGTGTGTGTGTGTGTGCGTGTGCTTGTGTGTGCTAGTTCATTTGCAGGTGTGTGTGTTTGAGATCATAATCAGTTTACACATGCACACCACATGGGGTGCGCATATATACACTCGCACACACACACACACACACACACACACACACACACACACACACACACACACACACACACACACACACACACACACACACACACACACACACACACACACCTAAACTTAATTACCTGGTCTCCCGAGCCTGTGTCGACAATCTGTCAGTGGATTTACCTCACAATCCTCCACCTCCGTCCCGAAACAACAGCTGCGCTGTACAATACAGCCCTGACAACAACACCCACCACCATGTAACCCGCGCCGCCTAGACAGCTAGCCACAACGGCCGCCTCGATAAAAACCCTCTAGCGCATCGCCGCGCACGATCGAACATAAAACAGAGAAGGTCACCTCGTAACCACCGACGACGTCACGCGGTTCGATATCAAGACAGCGGCACTCCAGCTAACTACCTCGTTACCCGGCTTCAAACGACCGTTAGTACACGGAACCCATCAAAGTTTTCCTGCTGAACTACAAGTGAACCGCTTGTCATTGCACGGTCGCCGTGATTCGGTCACGGGCAGACAATTTAAATTTGAACCGTCTTTCTTTAGCTTTCTGCGCGTCGTGTACACGCTTCGATGTAAAGACACTCTGGGTGTTATTGAACTATAAAAGGCAAGATTCAATAATGATCCGCGGATTTATTACAGAGGTTTGGCCGTCGCCTGGACTGATTCCGCAGCTCGGGTCAAACGCAGTTCAATGAAATGGAGTGACGAGGCTGCGATTCTGCGTGCTTATACATATATATATATAGCGATCTGTGACCAGCTGTAATAGGCTTTTGTGTTACCTTTGACCTCGCTTTTCCTAATCTAACACGTAGTAGGGACCATGCATTGCCACAATTAGATTTATAGCTGGATGCTAGGATTTTGTGGACCAGTACACAACTAAAAAAGTTTAGGCCTTAGAAACGTCCTTCTGATTTTAGACATGGTTCAAACTATACTAGAGTCAAACACGTGATACTTCCTGTTTGGCCATGTAATGTTAACCTTGATCAATAATTCTTATCATCTAGAATCTCTTATTCGTGTAAAGAAACACACTGTCTTCCTGAAGACAAATGATATACAAGATATAGAGGTCTTCACGTGTTGTATATATATATATATATATGTGTAAAAAATAATATATATATATACATATGATTTGAAAAGATTTTTTCACGTTTCTCTGAAAAGATATGTAATTATGAGGTATTGCATTGCATTTTTTAATCAGTGATACATTCAGTCTATTATACGACACGATGTCACGCTGTTTATTTGTGTCTAGTTAATTGGTGAGGACGAACTACATTCTCTTAATGTTTTCTGTGTTGTAATATTTTGTAGCAGTGCCAACCAGTCATCAGTGTCGTGTGACGCAATTAGCCGTTGAATCTCACGTGGGCTGTGGTAAGTAATGAGTGACATTTATGCTGAAATGTGGGAAAAAAACGAAGAAGATGTTTTCTGAGTTCAGACACCTCAAATGTAAATGTACACTGTCCTCTTCGGCCAGAGCCCACCAGAGATGGAACCTGTAGAAGGATGGGAATACACTGAAAATGAAGTAGAGCCGGGCTGACTACAGAGTGGAGGAACTCACACAGCACAGATGGGCTTCACTACAGAGGCTGTGTGGATGAGATCTGCCTGCAGAGAATGGTTGGATTATTGGATATTTTAAGGTCTGTAAGATAAATTGGAAGTCACGTCTGCGATAGAATGGGATTTGAATGGCATATCTTTGTACGGTATATAATTCCTAGACATTTTGAGCTATTTTTCTAATATTGAATGTTTTTAGAGCATAGGTTCTTGTCGTTCATTCTGAAAATGTGGATAAATGGTTGTGATCCAAGTAACTTTTCCCGGCATTATACTAAAGCTTTTCCCTCAGGCTACCACATTAAATGAGATTTAATTAGTCCTAAGTGCAGCTGGAATCTGGACTAAAACCCAAAAAATTTGATTATATTTCATCAGTGCTACCCTCTCTACACACCCTTCGGTAACAGCTAGGGCTCATTTAAAGGTTAAACTGTTCATCTAAGAGGGATTACCTGGTCACGCTAAATGAGCTGAATCCCGGAGCGATTAGGGTGAACAGTTTGTTCTTCTGTTCTTGAGCAATGCATGACTCTACTATTCAGTGGTGTCTCAGGAGGTAGAATATTTGACATATAATGTATATAATGTACATGCAGGCCTGTGTGAAAAAGTACTTACAAAGTCCCTGGTAGTCATGTTTCATCTCTTCATTCGGTCCTATGATTGACTGATGTGATTGAGTGATGTGATTAAGCGATGTCTAGCTCACATCTCTGCCCACAGCTCACTGGAAGACATCTCTGCCCACAGCCCACTGGAACACATCCCACTGGAACATCCAATTTGACTGAACCTTTAACACTATGTCTATGAAAAGCCAACTGAAAATTTTATTTTCTTCTGAGGATCTGACTTTTTGAACCTCTCTAGAGCCACTACGATTATTTTCGAATGCTCTGAAAAGAAATGCCTAAACTCACATTTATATTTACTCCCAAGGAGTAGTGGTTTTACAGATAATCAACGCGGAGTTTACACACCGGGTATCTGTATAACTCGTTTGTGACAACTGCCTTCGGGTAAAAAGGCTTTACAAGAAACACTCGATTGATTGTTAACATGATTGTAACATGTTTCATTGGTCGATTAATTTTCTTGTGCCGGCTGTATTTGCATTCCAAAGCGGTCTGAATTCAATCCACTCAGAGCATCCGGGAAGGAGTCATAGAGAAAATCTGCTCGGCCTTTCCCAGGAGAGCAATAGCCTCTCTAATTTGGCTCGGGGCCCGACCAGTCACCAATCATTGCTCATGACTTGCATCACTTCCTGAGTCAGGATCATGTGACACAGCAGTGACCACTCGGATGATGTCACCCTCAGCGATAGAACAATGAGCACACAGTTTGGACCAAAACGCCCGGCGGAGAACGAAGAAACCACGACGTTCTGAAATAGCAGCGCACATCCTGTCCGACCACACACCCCTCTCTCCCCCACTCTCCCCTCCACCCCTCCCTCCCATATCTCCCGCTCCCATGATATCATCCTGTGCTGTGCTCCAAACAGGAGGTATATTGTCTTTTGTGTGTGTGTGTGTGTGTGTGTGTGTGTGAGAGCACGTTGTGAGAGAGTCATCGTCAGAAATAACCAGGTTGCAGGAAGTGATGAAGAAAGATCTGGATGTAACAGTGGGAGGTGCTAGTGAGCCGAGGACAGGAGAGAGCTGATGGTGTCCAGCTGCTGTAATGACTATGGAGGGAGGGGGGTCAGTGCTGTAATGACCACTGGGGGGGGGGTCAGTGCTGTAAGGACCACTGGGGGGGGCAGTTCTGTAATGACCACTGGGGGAGGGGGGTCAGTGCTGTAATGACCACTGGGGAGGGGGTCAGTGCTGTAATGACCACTGGGGGGTTGCAGTGCTGTAATGACCACTGGGGGAGGGGGGTCAGTGCTGTAATGACCACTGGGGGAGGGGGTGTCAGTGCTGTAATGACCACTGGGGGAGGGGGTGGGGGTTCAGTGCTGTAATGACCACTGGGGGGTTCAGTGCTGTAATGACCACTTGGGGGGGGCAGTGCTGTAATGACCACTGGGGGAGGGGGGTCAGTGCTGTAATGACCACTGGGGGAGGGGGTCAGTGCTGTAATGACCACTGGGGGGGGGCAGTGCTGTAATGACCACTGGGGGAGGGGGGTCAGTGCTGTAATGACCAATGGGGAAGGGGGTCAGTGCTGTAATGACCACTGGGGGGGGTGTCAGTGCTGTAATGACCACTGGGGGAGGGGGAGGTGGGGGTTCAGTGCTGTAATGACCACTGGGGGGTTCAGTGCTGTAATGACCACTGGGGGGGGTCAGTGCTGTAATGACCACTGGGGGATGGGGGTCAGTGCTGTAATGACCGCAGGGGGAGGGGGGTCAGTGCTGTAATGACCACTGGGGGAGGGGGGGGTCAGTGCTGTAATGACCACTGGGGGAGGGAGGTGATTATCATCGCCAAACACCAATACCATCACCAACACTATTACCATCACTACCAGCATCACCAACACCTTCTCCATCTCCATCACCAACACCATCTCCATCTCCAACACCTTCTTCATCTCGATCACCAACACCTTCTCCATCTCCATCACCAACACTATCTCCATCACCATCTCCATCAGAGCTTAATGCCTTTATTCAGTCCACTGGGTTTATTCAGGACTAATAACCACGTACGCACGGTGCCCAGGTGACCAGGGGCAAACGGAGAGTGGCACCAGTTCCCCGGCAAATAGAATCTGAGCGGACTGTAATTTTCTGAACAGTTGAAGGGCTGCTGGAGCTCCGGGTGTCAGTCAGAAGAGCTTATTCAGTACCAGTAGAAGTCAGCCTGTACGAGGGTACGGTGAGCTGGAGGAGGCGTGCACATTCTCTCTCTATCCCCCAGCTGCTTAATTTATGCAGCATCTTGCGGAGCTTCTGAGCTAAATAGCAGGCGCGGACGGAATTTGAATTGAAGGGAGTTAGAGTAGTTTGAAGTCACAGCGTTCTGTTCAGTTCTGCTCAGTTCTAAGCCAGGGAAGGGCTTGATGAGCTGTGTGTGTGCGTGTGTGTGCGTGTGTGTGCGTGCGTGTGTGCGTGCTTCCCTACAGTAAATGCAGACAGCCGTTCCAATTCCAGGACTCGGTGATATGTCTCCACGGGCTGATCTCTCTTTGTGTTCCTCCAATTCCTAGAGGAGAGACGCGGCACACTTCAGATCTCTTACCTTACAGAGGCTCATTCTGGCACCTTGTCCTCCCTTCTCTCCCATTCCTGTCCGTCCTCCTTTTTCCTTCTCACACACTTTCCATATCATCCATTTTTCTTCTGCCTTCATCTCCCTCTCCAGCCCCCCCCTCCTGTCTCTCTCTGTATCCCCCCAACCGTCTCTCTCTCTCCAGCCCCCCAGCTGTCTCTCTCTCCATCCCAGTTTACAGTTGAACACCGTTTCATTTCTGGCTTCCCTTATATTCTCTCCTACTGAAGCGATTCGAGTGAAGTCGCTTGCTCAAGGGCCACAGCGGCCGAGTCCCCGATTTGATACGCCGTCTGCCTCATCGAGCCGTCAAGACATCGAGCCGGAATCAAACGGACGCACCAAGGCGAGGAGGAGTGAGGGGAAGGAATAATGCGGAAGTAATTGGCACACGTCCCTGCAGCTCAGCATTGAGATACACTATTTACACAGGCCATAATTAGAGTCAGGTCTGACAAACAGAAACAGGCTGTCGTGCCAAACCTCATCCCTGCCTAACCTTCGTCCCTACCCGGTGGATTCCCCAGAATTCACCTGATCCCTCGTGGCCCGTCTTTCTTTCTCAGCTCTACGTGTACACCTCTCATCATGCTCTTTCTTCGTTGTCAACTTTTATTTTTCCACATTGTTCATGGGCCTACCTGTGGAATATGCACACAATGCCGTTTCCCTTTTTTACGACAAATCTCCCACCCACTCCCGCACCCTCTTCGCCCGTCACGGCCATCCTCTTTTCCGTCTCTCCGGGGCGGATGCGACCGTAAGGGCTTTCAGAATGTAATGGCTTCTGAGCAGGGAATCAATGCTCTACTTTTCTCCGAATGGAAGGAAACTCGGGAAGAGCGGGACAAGTGTGACTATGAAAGTGGGACAGACACCACATTCTCCACTCAGTTCCTCTCCAATTCCCACACTCAATTACGTTTCCATAGCCGTGATCGCTTTCGCGATGAGAGCGGTCACGATTTCATCTCCGCTAATGCCAAGGACGGCTAAATCGAGGAGAACATTTTTGCGGCACACTGTCGTAATAAAAGCATATTGTTATTATTATCCCACTGTCAGCCCCAATGTGATCCAGTCGTCAATCTTGGCGGCGCTCATAAGAACTGTTTGTTCAAAACCAAAAGGTTATATATCTGTTAGGGAAATTTGATTCTGGCACAGAGTCGTTCATCAAATCTCCTCATATATGCGGCATCACACCAGACACCAGACAGATGCCAGGCTCGTGCTCCCTGTGCTTGAATACACGGGCCCGGAGCTAAAAGGTTTCTTCTATTATATTTCTGAAGAATGCCGAATGGGATTCGGTTCTCAAAAAGCAACATTTGTTTAAATTGGATTCTGAGCCTGTCACTGTTGCCGAGTTGACGCCAGGCATCAAAGCGTGATGACTTCGAGAGCGTCTGCTTGGCGTGCGCACACGCGTGTGTGTGTGTGCCAGTATCTGTATGAGAGGCAAGGGTGTGTGTGTGTGTCTGTGTAGATTTGTTAGGGAGGGTGCGTTCAATGGCATTTCAGATGAATGAAAAAAAAGCCGTAGACAAAGTGAATTTCTGCAAAAACAATCATTCAAATAGAAAGGCGGGGTGCCAATATATGTGTCAGGTCTCATGTGGAACAGTGCACATGCTAACAGACGCGCTATAGCGTGTGACTACATCCACACGCACCTGTCGAATCCTTAACTGTGTGTGTGCATGTTGGGAACTGGCCATGCTCCTTCCTATTTCCTATTTCCTATTTCCTTCGAGTCCCGGCCTCCTCCCTTCATCTCCCACTTGTCTCAGAAGATCTCTGGCCCAGGGCTGTGTGGGCCTCCGGGAGAACGGGGAGTGGTGAGGGAATGGCGTGCATCAGTCCGTTGTGGGAACTGGCCAAACAGTGCTGTGCGTACATAATCTCGTGTGTGTGTGTGTGTGTGACACAGGAGGAAGTGCGTCATAAACCATCACAACTTTGTGAGGTTGTGAGTGGACAGTCCTCTCGGGGAAAGAGAGAATCAGCCAAGCCTGTCGTGTTTATTGAATTGAGTCTAAACAGAAAATAACGAGTCAGAATGAGTCAGCGTTAGCTGGTAGGACCGCTTGTTTGTGTGGTTGTGTTTGTTAGGAGAAGTGGACAGAGACGACTATCTTACAGTGTGTTTATGTTACCATTTCCTGTGAGATTGGCCCCTACTGGACCAATGTAGGGATGGGGTTTGACCAACTGACTGGCTGGCCGGGAGGGGGAGAGGTTTTGTTGTTGATGTTTTTCTCACGGCACAGTACTCCCACCATGTGGTCATGTGAATCACTGCATCTGAAAAAGACCAAAGCGCCAGAGATGCAGTTGTCGAACCATCCAGCAGGTGGCAATGGTGCACTGCTACATTAGCAACTCGTTGGGCTCATAGCAGCAGAGGAGCTCATCAATCAAGAGTCTTTCTGGAAGAATCAATGTTTAGATGCTCTATTGAACATTACACTCTAAAACTCCTAATAATATCATATTTTATAATGCCTTGCACACATGTCCAAGGTCATTAGTTCCAGAACCATATAAGCAATCCAATAACATTATAACCACATCGCACTGTTTGATTGAGGGGAGGATGTTGTGTTTATTGAAGGTTACATCTGGTTGTTGGTAAACACAGCATCGATCTGTAGGCCAAATAGCTCCGCTTCTATGTTAATCCTCTCAGAATAATTATTTGTCGTGTTTTTGAACGTTTAAGTGGGTTTCTGAGAAGCTCAAGCAAGCGTTCTTGTGTACTTCACCAGAGGGGTCTTCGTAATTTCTGCAACAATCAAATGTAATTAAACAACAACACCCTGTCTACAATCAGTGTTGGTTAGGCAATGTGGAAAACCAGTCAGCAGTATCGAAATATTCCTGGAAAAAGTTTAACTTTTACACAAACTGTGATTAGAAATCGAAACGCATGGGACGCAGGACACAAACGCAGGGCGAACGAACGACATTCAACAACAAACAAATAACTATAACAAAAATACACTAAACAACAACTAAACAGAAGCAACCGCAACATAATGCTCACACCAAACAAAGACTGACAAGATACACGGGGAAATCAGGGAAATCAAATAAGGACAGTGATTGGGGAAACAGGTGAGGGCAATAGCTAACCGAAACAAGTGGCCGTAATCCAAACGAAGAAGAAGGTGTCTCTCTTGCCATGCCAACATGTGACTGGAATAATAAAATTACTAACGCGACTATTTTTTTCTGAAAAACTGTGTCATAATAATTTAATACTTTCAGTCATATAATATAAAATGTATTTCAAATGTCAACAAGGCTTTAGGGCTTTTATGGTGCAGGACATTATGAAGTCAGCAGATTAATAAAACCATTTTCAGGAGCATGGCTCAAACCAAAGTCCAAACCCATACCAACCCCACGATTTGACAACAGATGGCCAGATACGTTTTTTACCCATGCAAGGTGCGTCATCCAATCAATGTTCAATTTAATATTTTTTTCCTCCTGCTGTCTCGTGATGTGAGAAAACTATTAAGTGGTTGTCAACACCTTCTTTGCTAAAAACAGACAATCCGTCGGGTATCCCATAGCAACAGAGTTCCATTAGCAGTACATATAAAAATATGATCTCCTTAGATTTAGTTGCGTTTCGATACTATGTTAGTATGTTTGTCATAAGGAAGCAAGCAAGCAAGTTGATTTATATAGCACATACATGGAAGCAATTCAATGTGCTTTCCGGAAAAAATAAGAAATAATCAAATACATGCATTTTATATTCAGAGCAATCTGTTTACTGGCATCATGTACATTTAAAACATTACATCTCAGTATTAACTGTGTATATTTTATTCAAAAGGTCTTTAGAACCTTTTCAGGTCTTGAGAACTTTATTCACAGTCAAGAGAAAATGTTTCTACATGAAAAAGCATGTGTTATGTATCCTCTCTTATAACCGGATGAGCTGGGAATGTTCTGAAAAGGTCATCTATTTTTTCCCTTTTTCCCACTGAACTTCCCATTTTGGAATAAGACATCATTATCTGACTATTCAGGTAGGGTCATATTACTCTGTCCAGTGGTGGGGAGTATGGGCCTTCCCACTGCCAATCCTGGGCCTGGAGTGAGATGTCGTCCCAGCAATCTGTCACCACCAGCGGGGCTGATTACTCCACCCCTTCCCCTACTAGGACAGACCTGTCCTTCTGCTGTCCGTCCATCAGCCAACACGGACAGATGTTCATTAGAGCCTAATTTTTCTCCTCCCAATCTATTAGAACATCTAACACATTCCAAACGGCACCCGGTTCCCTTCATAGTGAGCGTCTTCTGGAGCGCTACATGGGAATAGGATGCAGTTTGGGACATGTAAATCCATTTCAGAGGGCCCCGTTAAGTCAATGTGTTTCATCCCTTATCTGTTCTGACTTTGTTTCTGCAGCCACTCTGTATCAGTTCCAAAAGCCGGGTCAGAGGGGGGGGGGAATCGTAATTGGCGTATGCAAAACTGTACGGAATGGTTATTTGGAAGTAGACCGTATCAAATGTTGCCTAGGTAACGGAGGGGGAAACAATGTTTGAGATGTAAATGTCATTGGATACCAATGTTATGGGAACGTCAAGGTCAGCGACAGTGATTTGGGGTGCAGAGAGCAATGGAGATGGGGTAGGAGTAGAGGAGATAGGGGTAAAGGAGGCCCCCTGTCCTGTCCTGATCAGAGCCCACCCCCCAGACCTGCCCTCAGCCCCGCCCACAGCCCCGCCCCGGCCCATGTCACTCAGCAGGAGGATCCAGTTGACCAAAGGGACCTGAAGGTTGGTTCTCCCAGAGAGAGGGGCCTTGTTCCTGCTTGCCTGTGATGAGACACAGGCTGCTGACAGAACAGAGGACTCTCCGGTTCCCCTCCAGCAGAGCTACTCTAGATGCTTCTCTATAACACTGACACTGTGGACGGGCTCTACTCCCCGGTCTCTCATTCACGTCCACCCTTACCTCGGCACACAGCGTGTCATTCAAACTAGAAGGGTCGTCATCTGATGCAGTGCAGAACTGTGCAGATCCTCTGATGCAGTGCAGATCTGTGCAGATCATCTGATGCAGTGCAGATCTGTGCAGATCATCTGATGCAGTGCAGATCTGTGCAGATCATCTGATGCAGTGCAGATCTGTGCAGATCCTTTGATGCAGTGCAGATCTGTGCAGATCCTCTGATGTAGTGCAGATCTGTGCAGATCCTCTGATGCAGTGCAGATCTGTGCAGATCATCTGATGCAGTGCAGATCTGTGCAGATCATCTGATGCAGTGCAGATCTGTGCAGATCCTTTGATGCAGTGCAGATCTGTGCAGATCCTCTGATGCAGTGCAGATCTGTGCAGATCCTCTGATGCAGTGCAGATCTGTGCAGATCCTCTGATGCAGGGCAGATCTGTGCAGATCCTCTGATGCAGTGCAGATCTGTGCAGATCCTCTGATTCACTGCAGATCTGTGCAGATCCTCTGATGCAGTGCAGATCTGCCATTTTGTTAGTATTTACAAATGCTTCTCTGGAACACTAGAGAAAATAGTTTTAACAATCTTGTTACCTTTAATCTGTAATCCATATTTGTTTCATGAAATACTCTTGAATAGCTCAAAATATTGAGGAAAAATGGAGAAGGTTTGTACACAACTCTAAGAACAGATTAAACTAAATGTGTTCAATTGATTTGTTAAAAATCAATATGTTACTTTATAATGAGACAATCACCCAGCACAATTCTGGCGGGCTCACACCACACATGGCAGTGTGCACGACGGCACACAGCCTCTCTGTCGGCGACAGACTGAAACGCCACAGTGGCTTCCTGCTTTACCTCATCGTATACCTCAGGTGATTTAAAAAACAAAATAAGCATCCAGTCAGCTAACATGACTCAGCGAATAAAAACACATCTCCGCCTTAACCATTCTACAGTCGAATTAGTCTATTTGTTATTTGGCTAAACGAATCTCTGTTATAGCGAGAGGGAGTTTTTTTCTGTTATATTGACCGGTTTTTGGCTTGGCCCGGAGCTGTTCCGAGTGCCACGACACCACTTAACATTTTTTAGGTGCAGCCTGACAGTTTCTTTTTCGGTGCTTGACTTGAGCGGCCCGCGGAGTACAGACAACTGTATCGGCACACTTTCAAACAGGTAGCGTCCTCACGTCGATTTCTTCCTTCTGATGAAACGAGGAAGACTGAGAACCGAAAAAGACCGGAAGATTTAAGGGCGTTAAGATTACATTCAAGTTTCGTCATTTTGCCGACACTGTTCTCCAGAGTGAGGGAGAGGAAAGTTGTGGCCAATGTAGTCTGAGAATAGGATTCAATAAAAGTGGTTTCCTGAGGTACAGAAGAAAGTAGGAAGTTGCTCAGCGTGCCTGGAGGTGCTTGTCAGGTCTAACACAACATGTGCTCTATGTGTGCCTGGTTTGGTTGAGGATGGAAGGTATTTGGATCACCGTACCGGGCAGTACAGCCGTAAGAGTGACACGGCCCAGATGAAACTGGAAAGCCTGGCGGGACTGATGTTTTCACAAAGAGCGCTAAAGATTTCGCAAACCTTTTTGTCAAAAAACACGGTCAAACTCAAACTGACCAGCCGTGAGGTAATAAACAGCGCTCAGACGCGCAGCGAGAAATGATTTGAGATCTGCATGACACGTCATTCCGAAGACAGAACCAGCTTCAAGGGCCTGAAATATTCCTGGTTGGCACTTCTTGGGTCCATGACCCTGGTCTCCCATTCCATCATTTCAGTCTTGTGTTTTTTTTGGGCGCGGGGAAAATATTTCACTGGGCGGCGTGGACTGGCCTGCTTACCCGGCTGTCAGACCGACTATTCATTGGGGGCTTCCAGCGGGTTCGAACTGTTTGGTTAACTTCACCCCATTAGTTGGCACTAGCCTACACGGTTGGATTGGAGGCCTATGTGGTCGTGATGAGAGAAGCCCAGGGAAGAGAGGAGTTAAGAGATGAGGCAGAAACACGTGACTGTGTACATAATGAAATTGACAAACGCATTTCCCCTCAGGGAACCACAAAGTATTTCCAATCTGGACAGGCTCCTATGGACTGACGTTGAGATAACAATGCTAATCAACACGTTTTGGAAGTGACGGGAAGGCAAGAGGAAGGGAGAGAGAGACGGACCTCTATGGGTGTGTTATTCGGATAACAACAGGGCACACTCCTCGAGGCCGAGTCGTGCCTGTCAGGCCAATCGCTGGTCTGTCATCAGGGCTGGATGTCCAGGGCCGGGGGGCGCGCTGGGGGGGGTGGGACGCGGCCAGAGGAGAGGACAGTCGACCCTGACACAGGGCTTTGTCCGCTCTGATAGATGTGTTCATGGCCCAAGTGTTCCTCCGTCCGTACTGACCTCCCAGCGTGCGCTGACCTCGTGATCTTATCTGATCGCTGAGATCTTATTAGAGTCACTCACAAGTGCCCGACCGCTGGCTATGAAAGGACTGAAACCTTATCCGCGCAGTTCACTGGAAATCGGAGGTAGACTGTGGCGGGGCGACGAGAGCAAGTTGCAGCCCAGGCAAACGGGCTTTTAACATTCTCAACGCGAACGAAATCCAATCACGGTCGAACCGAGGTGAAACGACAGCTCGCTCCGGTCAAACTCTCCAGAAGCCTTTAACTAGTGCAGTGGCCGGGCGGTTGAAGAGGTTTACGGCTGCACTCCTCGGTCAATACTGTGCGATGGTCCATCCATCATGGTCCAGGTATTTGTGTTCACCTGGCGCAGACTGGGCGAAGACAAGGGACCCATGTCGTACCGTCAGCCGCTGAGTAATGACGCCTGCACGGCCTCCTCTTCGTCTGACCTCCACAACTCACTGGATTGTCATGGCAACACAATCCAGCACAGAGACTGCCTTGCGGAGGCCTTTAAACAATTCCACCGTCGCTGCTCTGTGCTTCACAACGCGCCGCCAATCGTTTTTGAGGATCCACAGTACATTACAGAAACGGCTGTAAATGAAAAGCTGAAACACATGTTTATCCATTCGTTCCGCCCACTTCCGTACGTAGTTGAGAGGAAATGGAAGAGAGTGAATGATTGTAACTGCGTTGTCTGGGATTAATGAACATTTTTTAATTGCTTGCAGTCGCTTTGCGAAAGTATTCCAACCCCTTTGCTTTCTAAACAGTTTGTTATAGCCTGAATTATAGACTGAATTAATGAATTATTTTCCCATCCCTGTCTGTCTCTTTTCCCATCCCTGTCTGTCTCTTTTCCCATCCCTGTCTGTCTCTTTTCCCATCCCTGTCTGTCTCTTTTCCCATCCCTGTCTGTCTCTTTTCCCATCCCTGTCTGTCTCTTTTCCCATCCCTGTCTGTCTCTTTTCCCATCCCTGTCTGTCTCTTTTCCCATCCCTGTCTGTCTCTTTTCCCATCCCTGTCTGTCTCTTTTCCCATCCCTGTCTGTCTCTTTTCCCATCCCTGTCTGTCTCTTTTCCCATCCCTGTCCGTCTCTTTCCCGTCCCTGTCTGTCTCTTTTCCCCTCCCTGTCTGTCTTTTTTCCCATCCCTGTCTGTCTCTTTTCCCATTCCTGTCTGTCTCTTTTCCCATCCCTGTCTGTCTCTTTTCCCATCCCTGTCTGTCTCTTTTCCCATCCCTGTCTGTCTCTTTTCCCATCCCTGTCTGTCTCTTTTCCCATCCCTGTCTATCTCTTTTCCCATTCCTGTCTGTCTCTTCCTCCATCCCTGTCTGTCGATTTCCCATTCCCAGTTCTATCAGCAGAACAGCCTTGCTGCATCACAGACAGGAACTTACTGCATGGAATAATGATCATCTGTGGAGGGGAACGCCGCTGCCTCTGTAAATTTCACTACAGCGACGCATGAAAGAAAGCCCTGACAACCGGTATCTCGCTGGTCGTTCCCTTTCCTCAAAATTGCGGAGCATAAATCAGGCCTAGTCCCAGACCTGTGGCTGGCTGGCTGGCTGGCTGGTTGGCTGACTGGGTGAGTGGGTTCAGGGAAACAGGGACACACTCCACGGCTTTGCTCAGCTGAAGCTAGAAGAACATTGTAGAACAACAAGAGAACATGTTTAAGACAAACAACTCCAAATAGCTTTATTGGACCATGCATAGAGATGAGTGCTACTGTATAGTAATTACTGTAGGACTCCAGAAACCAGAATGACAGTTGGATCAACTTTAAAGCAGAGTGACAGTGATAAGTAAAGGGAAGGCTAGCTGTGATGAGAACGCTGTCCTCTAGGCCAAACCCCGTTTGACAGAGAGGAATGAAAAAGCAACATGAGTCCAGAATTTATAGGGCCAGGGTCAACAAGGTCTGTTAGTTAGACAAACAGGCTGTCCCGGAGATGCACTAAATAACATATCGGCCTAGCACTACGGAATGAGGCCAGCGGCTTCGACCGTGGTGAAATGGGAACCACGCTCAACTCAAAACCCAAGACGACCACACGAGGTGCTCTGAGGGAGTAGGAGTAAAGGCAGCCAGACAGACAGCCCTGCTCAGCACAGACAGACCTGCTCAGCACAGACAGACCTGCTCAGCGCAGACAGACCTGCACAGCACAGACAGCCGTGCACAGACAGCCCTGCACAGACAGCCCTGCTCAGCACAGACAGACCTGCTCAGCACAGACAGCCGTGCACAGACAGCCCTGCACAGACAGCCCTGCACAGACAGCCCTGCACAGACAGCACTGCTCAGCACAGACAGCCCTGCTCAGCACAGACAGCCCTGCTCAGCACAGACAGCCCTGCTCAGCACAGACAGCCCTGGTCCCAACACATTCTTTTTAAACTGCAATGCGAGATCCATTTCCTAACAGACGTACTGCAGTTAAACATAATCTTTTTGAACTTGCGGCGTTTGCAACATGCTCTACTCATTCTCCAATACTGTGTTGACGGGTCGTTACCATTCTTTCGCATGTCGTTAAAGGAGTTTCTTCAGAAGCCGTGTGACTTTGAGACCACAGTCCTGCTAAACCTTCTCTTTGGGAGTGCCATGCCCATTCCAGGGGCTGTGTACGCGCTCTCACGAGCTGCCTTTTGTGTCAAACAGTGTGCTGACTGAAGCCTTCCTCTGTAATGGCCTGTTGGTGGGCACACCATTCTACTGACATCATACTGGGGCCTGATCTCATCTATCTCATGGTGGTGGTCAAGAGATCTCGTCTTGATCAGCCTCTTACAACCCTCAGAATTGGTCTCTGTTCCGTCGCACTTCTGACAGGCCCAGGAACCCACTTCCTTGTGTGTTCTGTCCCCCTTATAACAGGCCCAGGACCCACTTCTTTGCGTGATTGACCAGTACATTGGGTCCATGGGTGTTCTGCAGAAATCTCCAAAATGTGCAGTGCCTTCAGGAAGTATTCAGTTCCCTTTACCTGCTCCACATTGTCTGGGCTGCGTAATTGAGGTGGGTTGAGGTGAAACATTAATCTTTTTCAGAGGAGAATCGGTTATTTTTTTCAGCGCAACTTTAAATCCTCCTTTTTTGTTGTATTGTCCAGTGCGGAAGCAGTGCTATAAATGATGTATTATCTGCATACCGATGGAGCTTTGGATCAGTACTGTTTACGCAAGTTTAATCGAGTCACTCATAGGGAACAACCCGTGAACACGCAGCACTCCCAGATGTACAAATGATTCTCCCCACGTCAGGCAAACAGACTGTTCCAATTGTCATCGAACACTCAGACGGTCAACAAACCAACCGACAGCTTTACCTTGATACCCCTCTGTTTGACGATCTCCACGACATAATCACGTTGTCTACTGTCAGACGCCTTGACAAGTCAGTGAAAGTGCCTCTAGTACGTCACGTGTAACTTTCCGTGTGGCTGCAGTAATCCTACACTGCTTTCAACACCTAATTGTCCATGAAATCGCTTGCTCATGACATCATCGGTGTGTTAGATCGCGTTCAGCTTCTCACCAACTAATGTGTCCAGTACTTTGGCGTGAATCGCTATTTTGCAGTTAGCTCTACCAGCTTCCCTCTCCACCCACCCAAATAGTAGAATATCAGACGCCGCCATACATACGTCCTTAACAGTATCCTGATTCCAGGTCAAATTGAATATAAGCCAGTGGCTCACTAATAACATCAGCTGCATGTGTCAAAAGGTAAATATTGATATGGTTTAAGACCAGATGATTTATTAGTATTGCATTTTAGAGCTAAAGCAACCACTTTCCTGGTGTGCAGTGTGAGAACAGATGTTCCCATCGCCAAGCATTACTGGAGCTCATCTACAGGCGAAACAGATGCTTGCGTTCCAGGGTGTTGACTGAAAGGAAGAATTTAATAGGAACTAAAATATACCTTGTGATGACAAAAAATGTGTGTAAATTTGCGTGTAAATAAGCACCCGATTCTAAACAAGTCAAGGCTCTAACGAGATGCCTCCAGGAAATTGGTTTTCATATATCTTCAGAGGATCATGGATTCTCTTGGCGTAATAATATGTACTTCCTATAGGGGGCGGGCTTGTTTTTGATATTAGGATATTTATTGTGAAAAAGGCAGTCA
>CM055737.1:6080091-6105091 GCA_029465975.1 Dallia pectoralis | reverse complement strand
CACCACACACACACACACGCACACACACACACGCACACACGCATGCACGCACACACACGCACGCGCACACACACACGCACACACACCCACACACACACGCACGCACGCACACACGCACGCACACACACACACACACACACACACACTCTCTCTCTAAAAGCAGGTAATGTGAAATGTATTTTTTGCTCACTAAACATTGAGTCCTTCTATAACTGGATAAATGGATCTGCAAGGCGTTATACAACGTGTGTGATATGGCACTATATGAGACTGAAAGTCATTCCTGATAGTTGTTCCAATAAACTTGTCCTGTCTTCTTCAGAGTTGTTTACCGACGCCACAGGTAGGCAGGCTCTTTCGACGCGGCCATCACCAGATAACAAATATCACTGAGACCATGTTACCAGGCCGTCACCCCCTCGCTCAACAACCTGTCCCGGGTCTTGTCCCAACAAATATTACCCAACTCAAACATCAGGAGCAGCCCCGCCACCCTCAAAGCCAACATTAACCCAAGTGTCGGTACTTGGAAATGGAACCTTCCAACAGGGATTTCCTCACATCCAGTTCTTGGGTAGACGGATGGGTGTCCTTATACGGGGTAACAACGTGTAAAGCACAGGTGAGGGCCAGTCTACCCAAGGACTGGAACTGGGGTTCCCGTCCTTCATCCGCCGAGCCGGTCTGCTGACAGGATGGGTTTGCCACGCACGATACGCTGGTAACCCGGGGTGCGTAACCTGACCCAATGTGATGCACGTATCTTTGTACGTCATCGCACGAGAATCTTGAAGATCAACGCCGGATATGCATATCGGACAGCCGCTTGAAGGTGTCCGCTAGTTATAATATGCTACATTTTCATTTCCTATTATAAATGTTATTTCAAATCAGTTATGTTCAGTTAATCGGACCAACATGGGCAGACCAGACTTGGACGCAGCGACTTTCTGTCCAACAAACCGGTTGAAACTGTTACAAAGGGAATATTGCATCAGTTGGTTGATTCACCAGTCCGAGCCTCAGTTGGACGGACAGCGTGGACAGGAAACCAGGGTGTCCCTAGTCTACGCTCAACATTATAAGGCTGGGAGAACCCCAAATCTGGGACACAAATCATAACATGTGTCGTACAGAGGATCGAACAAAGCCTCGGTCGCAATTAAAGCCTTCGTTCTTCTTCACCCGATCTGGGACGGCACTCTATAGCCAACAGACAGTGATGGCAGGAGATATTGCAGGGAGTGTGTGTGCGTGTGTGTGTGTGTGTGTGTGTGTGTGTGTGTGTGTGTGTCTGTGTGTGTCAACGTGTGCATGTGTTCAAATGAAACTAAATGACTTACTCGAGTCGACCACATTTCTCCAGCTTCCAAGTACTCACCGCCTGGCGGAGATGTTTAGAAATGAGCCGAGGATGGCAGCCAAACCTGATCTGAGAGGCTCCCGTTTCAGCACATGCTCTGGAAGGAAACTCCACAGGGAACACAGAGAAGGTCCGGATGGCTCTAAAATACCCAGGCAGCATTCTATTGTGCGACATCAACTGTCTGGGAAGCAGGGTTGCCAGGCGAACTTGCTTTTCTGGACCCCACGCAAAGAGGCAAACGTCAGGCAAGAAACAAATGTCAGGCCTGCTCTGTAGCTAGATGCACGTGGCTCTGTCAGACCTGCTCTGTAGCTAAGTGCTTCTGTATCTGTCAGACCTGCTCTGTAGCTAAGTGCTTCTGTATCTGTCAGACCTGCTCTGTAGCTAAGTGCCCCTGAATCTGTCAGACTGGCTCTGTAGCTAGATGCTTCAGTCTCTGTCAGACTGGCTCTGTAGCTAGATGCCCCTGTCTCTGTGTTACCTTCTCTGTTGCTAGGTGCTTCAGTCTCTGTCACACCTTCTCTGTAGCTAGATGCTTCAGTCTCTGTCAGACTGGCTCTGTAGCTTGATGCCCCTGTCTCTGTGTTACCTTCTCTGTTGCTAGGTGCTTCAGTCTCTGTCACACCTTCTCTGTAGCTAGGTGCTTCAGTCTCTGTCACACCTTCTCTGTTCCTAGGTGCTTCAGTCTCTGTCACACCTTCTCTGTAGCTAGATGCTTCAGTCTCTGTCAGACCTTCTCATGTGAACTATGCAGCATGTAGATTGCTGTGGCTTTTCCCCCGCTGTCAGCAGCTCGTTCATGTCCGATACACCCCAGAACATGGCCTCACAGCGGGACAGACTTCCAGCCTCTCCACGGTAACATTGCACAGCCATTGACCTGTGAATTCGACAGGAGACCCCCTGACGTGCCTCCACTTGACACAGCGTGATTTGACCTCTGACTCACAGCCAGTAGCTGGGCCCTTGATGATCCATGTATAATGCAACGGACACAGAACACGTGCTCCGCCCTTACTGGGCTGGAGGGATTTTTGCACTGGTTTTCGCATGTTGTGCCAGACTGCTGCATGGCGTGCATGCTTTTGTGATAGCCTAGCGCTAGCACACCCCCCCGAGTGAAGCTAACAATATAAGGTCCAGTACATGCCATGTCAGAAGGGTTCATGCTCTACGTTCTGTTCCAGACAGACGGTGTCCTGGGGGTCTCAATAGTGATAGGCCTGGTCTGATTGGGAGAGGGAAATGTACTTCTTTCTAAAAAGGGGTTTTCTAGAGCCCCCAACACTCCACCAGGAGCCCCACAGCCTGCTACCAGGAGCCCCACAGCCTGCTACCAGGAGCCCCACAGCCTGCTACCAGAAGCTCTCTCTGTTGTCACAAGCTCCTGATAAACTTGTTTTCAGATGATCCCCACAGCCTCTAGCTCTATGCTTTGTGTTGGAATGCGTCCGCTGGGACCAGAACCAGAACCACCTGCTTATTACACTCTCACAGCACTGCTAGCTCTCCGCTTTCCAAAACACAAGGGTCTGTGTCTGTGTGTGTGTGTGTGTGTGTGTGTGTGTGTGTGTGTGTGTGTGTGTGTGTGTGTGTGTGTGTGTGTGTGTGTGTGTGTGTGTGTGTGTGTGTGTGTGTGTGTGTGTGTGTGTGTGTGTGTGTGTGTGTGTGTGTGTGTGTGTCTGGGTGTTTGGAGCTATTTGCCATTTGGCGTTGAGTGTGGAGTAATGTGTAGGACCGGGATGAGAAGACGAGCAGCTGAAGCCTAATTAGCTGTAATGAGAACTCCTAATAGTGGAAAAGCCATTTAGCAGCCATGACCTTGGCATTAGACCCGATGCTCCCAACCTAAACAAGCTAAATAAAACTCTGGGAACAATCTGGGCTACACTACCGTCAGCCAGCTTGCCCGGACACACAGCACACACACACACACCCGGTGAACAATCATGGGTGATGTCAAAGAACTTGAATAACCGTGTATTTACATGCTCGGTTAGCGTCAAATAAATATTGCAATTTACCTGTCATGTTTCCGTTCAGCAAAAACGAGACAGCGCCTAGCTCACAAGTCGGATTCGTGGATGAGACAAAAACAAAGTATGTAGCATTTCAGGGTCCTTCAAATGGATGGGTTTTCATGTTTGATCTCCCCGGAGTGGGTGAGAAACGGGCCGGCGTGGGGGGTCTGAAGTCTAGAGAGCGGGCAGAAAGACCCCCCATATGGAGAGCAGCTGATTTTCTGAGACACCAATCTCTCGAAATGCACACACGCACGCATGCATGCACACTTCTCAACCCCCCTCACTGTAGAAGCACTGCTGCGCCCGACAAGGGGATGTCTTTTATGGGGTGGCCAACACAAGCAACCCACAGGCCAGAACTCCTTGCCTCAAAGGTTTTTGTTTGCCCATAAATGACTAGAAATAGAGTGCCCATGGGACCTGATTCATTTAGCTGCTAGGAATATTGCTTGAAGACACAGGGAGCGTTTGTGTTTGTCCGAGAGGGTATTTGTGTGTGTGTGTGTGTGTGTGTGTGTATTATTACTCAGCGTCAGTCAGTAAGCCGTGACCTGATCATAAGCCGTCCATAGAGAGCGGCTGGGAGGTAAACAAAGAGTGTGTAGCTTCAGTCCAGTGCTGGCTGGGAGTCATTAAGGACTGACCCAGTGTCAGTCACAGTCCTGGCAGCTTTACAGGCCAAACCCTGCACACACACACACACACACACGCACACGCGCACACACACACACAGCCCCGTCGGTATAGCTTTTCTTAACACACAGAGTCTACCTGGTAGGCAACTGACTTCACAATCATAACATTTGTAGTGTGAAACACGTATGATTTAGATGGCGTGGATGTGCATATGTTCTGCGTAGGTGTGTTTTTTTACTCTACACAGCTGTCTAATCGGTCTGCCAAAGTCAAGCTTGCGTCTACATACACTTCCTTCAATCTCATTGGACTAGAGAGCAGTAGAGAGCATCCCCGGCCCAGAGCCATTGGACCCACAATCGGGATTGTTTGACAGGTGTATGTGTTTGGACTATTCCAACATAGTTACGGGCGGGGGGACTCAGTATGCCAAACCGTCCCAATCATCAAAGGCCTCTTTGCTACAGATCAATCCATCATCTGAACCTGGGGAACTCAATTGCCCTCCGGACAGACACCTTTAAAATCCGATTCGTCGGATTGTTAAAACGAAAACAGTCAGTCCTGAAATAGGAGGTGCAGGTTGTGGAACCGGAATCGGATTCCGGACTGGAAGATTCAGAACCGGATTGATAAAAGAGTCCAGGAGCTGGCCATTTCAGTCAGAGTAGCCACCACATTCTTGCAGAACGCTTAATTTCAAATGTGACTTAGCTGGACGAGTCTCTTTTAGCACTTCATTTAAAACCCTAGCCAGCACCGTAGCTGTCTCAGAACGCTAGTTTAAGATACATCACAGAGGCCCCTTTTATGTTTCCCTTTGGCTGTGTAACCCAGAGCGTGTGTGTTCCCTCTCATAACCGAGGATACCTCCGGCTTAATGTTTTGGAAAACGGAGAAACAAATCTTTATGGGGCCGACCCTTCGTATCCCTTCACGAAGACCATTAGTAATTAATTCTGTTGTCCCGGAGTCTTTTTCTCTGGCAGCGTGCAGGGTCGCCCGGGCGGGTTCCTGTGTAGACGCAGGAAGTGGGGATGACAGGAGCCTCAGCGGAGCAGTGCGGCGCGTGATTGGCCCCCGTTGGGCCGGTGGTTAATAACCATGGGAACAAAGACAGCTCGGGCGGAGCCTCTGGAGACCACAGCAAATGGACCTGTCTGGCAGTCCCACGCCAACAGAACCATAGAGATATAGGCCACGGCTGTATTCACACCCGTGATGTTGTCCTCTGATTGGCTAAACTTACCGTTGATCAAGTATCTGAGTTGTCTTGATAGGTCGGTTCTCAGGTCTGAGCGACAAGAGAAACAGAAAAATGACCTGGGAGAGCAGGAGAGAGTCTGTCTGTACTAAAGATTCTTCCCACCTCTGACCACGACTTGGTTACACAGTTCAATGGCCTGTGTCCATTTTCAGGTCAATCGGGTGACATCACATAGTTTCAGGTCAGTTGGGTGACATCACATAGTTTCAGGTCAATTGGGTGACATCACATAGTTTCAGGTCAATTGGGTGACATCACACAGTTTCAGGTCAATTGGGTGACATCACATAGTTTCAGGTCAGTTGGGTGACATCACATAGTTTCAGGTCAATTGGGTGACATCACATAGTTTCAGGTCAATTGGGTGACATCACACAGTTTCAAGTCAATTGGGTGACATCACATAGTTTCAGGTCAATTGGGTGACATCACATAGTTTCAGGTCAGTTGGGTGACATCACATAGTTTCAGGTCAGTTGGGTGACATCACATAGTTTCAGGTCAATTGGGTGACATCACATAGTTTCAGGTCAATTGGGTGACATCACATAGTTTCAGGTCAATTGGGTGACATCACACAGTTTCAGGTCAATTGGGTGACATCACATAGTTTCAGGTCAGTTGGGTGACATCACATAGTTTCAGGTCAATTGGGTGACATCACATAGTTTCAGGTCAATTGGGTGACATCACATAGTTTCAGGTCAATTGGGTGACATCACACAGTTTCAGGTCAATTGGGTGACATCACATAGTTTCAGGTCAGTTGGGTGACATCACATAGTTTCAGGTCAATTGGGTGACATCACACAGTTTCAGGTCAATTGGGTGACATCACACAGTTTCAGGTCAATTGGGTGACATCACATAGTTTCAGGTCAGTTGGGTGACATCACATAGTTTCAGGTCAATTGGGTGACATCACATAGTTTCAGGTCAATTGGGTGACATCACATAGTTTCAGGTCAATTGGGTGACATCACACAGTTTCAGGTCAATTGGGTGACATCACATATGTCAGGTCAATTGGGTGACATCACATAGTTTCAGGTCAATTGAGTGACATCACACAGTTTCAGGTCAATTGGGTGACATCACATATGTCAGGTCAATTGGGTGACATCACATAGTTTCAGGTCAATTGAGTGACATCACACAGTTTCAGGTCAATTGGGTGACATCACATATGTCAGGTCAGTAGGGTAAAAATAAAGGCATCTGAGGTTGTGAAGGATGACTTGCAGGCAGTAGGATGATGGGTGTGTCTGACTGGTTGCTAGGACACATGGGTACATTGTTGCATTTCAAATGGCACCCAATTCATCTTAACACTGTGGGCCCCGGTCAAAGGTAGTGCACCATAAAGTAGGCTGCTCTTTGGGACCACTTGCACTACCCTGCTGGGGGAGGCTGTCATCTGCTGCCCTGGCCAGTCACAACATCCTGCACCAATAGGAGCTCTGCAACAATAATAGTGGGAGGTTTTTAAAAAGCCAGACAGGCTCAAAATAACACATTCCACTCTATGATAACTTTTGAGATTGGGTGGAACCCTGGCTCTTCACAACATAGGCCCCACCCCTGGCTCTTCACAACATTAGGCCCCACCCCTGGCTCTTCATAACATAGGCCCCACCCCTGGCTCTTCACAACATTAGGCCCCACCCCTGGCCCTTCACAACATTAGGCCCCACCCCTGGCTCTTCACAACATTAGGCCCCACCACTGGCTCTTCACAACATAGGCCCCACCCCTGGCTCTTCACAACATTAGGCCCCACCCCTGGCTCTTCATAACATAGGCCCCACCCCTGGCTCTTCACAACATTAGGCCCCACCCCTGGCCCTTCACAACATTAGGCCCCACCCCTGGCTCTTCACAACATTAGGCCCCACCACTGGCTCTTCACAACATTAGGCCCCACCCCTGGCTCTTCACAACATTAGGCCCCACCCCTGGCTCTTCACAACATTAGGCCCCACCCCTGGCCCTTCACAACATTAGGCCCCACCCCTGGCTCTTCACAACATTAGGCCCCACCACTGGCTCTTCACAACATTAGGCCCCACCCCTGGCTCTTCACAAGATTAGGCCCCACCCCTGGCTCTTCACAACATTAGGCCCCACCCCTGGCTCTTCACAACATTCAATTTGTGTCTTAGGATATCTCTGAGAAATGTTTTAAACAATTAAAGTCCAAACAATACACATGAAAAAGCAGTTGGTTGTTAAACATCTATAGAAACTGAAAGAAAATGTTGGTTGTTATTATTTTAATAATATACATATTTTTATATATAAAAACGACAAAACTTTTGTGACTCATTTTAAGCCACGGACGCCTGACACAATAATATTCATTATGCCTTTGAGGAGCGAGAGAAAGAAACGTTGTCAGAAACCAAAAGATGAGAGAAGGGAGGTGAGAGAGATAAAGAAAAGGGATGAAGGGGATGAGAAAGAGTGAAAGAGAAAAAGAGACTAAAGACCCAGACATTAGTGCCATTACTTGTCCATCCTCACCTTATGCCACCACAGGTATTAAGGCCTCCACTGATACGGGGGGCAGCAGACTAAATTAATCTGACATTCACTGACTCTCCCGTTAAATTACTTCCTCAGGTCAGAGGTCAACGCCACATCACTAATCGACCCCTGCCCTGGCGAGAGAATCAAGTCAGTTCAACGAAAGAGAAGGACAGTGCATCGTATTCTGTAGAGGAGATAACCTGAAATGGCCCTATTCATCGTGGGGGCATCTATCTCTGTCTTCTATCTACGAGGAATCAACCACACAAAAACATTTTTGATCTGATTAATCTTATTCAGCTCAGTAACATCAACCATTCAAACTTGTCCCACAGTCGGACGGATATATTATCTATATTAACTAAGTATCGATTAGATCTACTTTGCACAACACACACACACACCCACACGCGCACACTGCATTTCTCTCACACACACAACGTCAACTCTGTATGTCTGATCTCCCTGGACTGACATCAGGCCTCCTCCGCTGTGACACAAACCTTGCCGCCCTCGCTGCTCCAATTCGAGTATTTTCACACGCAGAGCATTTTTAAAGTCTATTATTTCCAATGTACCCACACTACTGGTTTAAATGTGTGTTTGTCCGGTATCACAATGTCTTAATGATGTGTTTATGTCAGGAAGCACCGTTGGCCATTGAAGCACTATTGCAACAGGGCAGTATTTATATCATCGGTTACGTTAACCGGGACCCAACAATGAGCGTGTACATTCATCTGGGATGTGGCTTTAACAAAGACAGGGCACAACACAGCCAAACTCCAAGTTAATTCACCCTCATAGGATCTGTATGGGGTCAATGGCAGAGGAAAGAGAGCAGGAGAGATTGCGTTTTGTTTTTGCCCCCCGCTTCACAAACAGAACCGGTGGCACAATAACAAAGTGTCCTTTCTGTGCCACTTCCTCTCATTCTGATTGGACTAATTGGGACCTGTTGACAGTGAATCCCATCCGCCCAGGAACCAGCCAATCAGCTGGCGGCGTCTGTCATCCCTGGCACACTGGGCTTCCACTCCCAATAAAGCCTTTTGTCTCTGTAACCTTGGTGACCTCCTGGATTTTTTTCATACGGAAAGGAACATTGATTGCGTTCACTATTATCTTCCCAGACAGGGACATTTGGTGGACATGATTTCACCCCGGCTGAATGAACGTTATTACAGAGTATTATTCATAAAAGGAAAATGAAAGAGCAGCGTTCACTTCTAGATCAAACACAATGTCGAGACAAGACGGCCAAAACCAAACTGTTTTTGATTTAGGTATTTCAAAAAAACATTTCATGGAAAAGAATCAATATTCCATGAACACCATATAGTAACTTTAATGATGTGTTATCGTGGGTATTTTCTGATAGAGAGCTTGTGCAATCTCAGTTGGTCGTACTTAACAAAAAGAAAAGAGCCTTTGAGAGAGAAGAAACCATCTTGCTATATGAAGCTGTCCTGAGACGCCTCGTATGTCATCAATATTAACAATCGCATATAGACCTTCACCTGCCATGTGTTTGGAGCCATCGGTGATGTCCCTTCCAATCTCCCTGCTCCTCTCTCCTGCAGGATGGAGGAGTAGGGAGAGGTGGAAGGAGGAGAGGAAGATAAAGAGGAGGTGCCGGCTTGTTCTTGCTCTTTCTGCTTCAGGATCACATGCCATAGTTCCCTGTGTCCATGTGGACACAATGGAGCATTAACAGGAGCTGTCAGCAGACGACACCAGGAGGAGGAACAGGAAGAGAAGGAGCTAAAGGAGAAGAAGCAGGAGGAGGAGTAGGAAGAGGAAGAGCAGGAGATAGAGGAGGAGCAGTAGAAGGAGGTGCAGGAGGAGCAGGAAGAGCAGGAGGAGGAACAGGAAGAGAAGGAGCTAATGGAGAAAAAGCAGGAAGAGTAGGAAGAGGAAGAGCAGGAGGAGCAGGAGGTGCAGGAGGAGAAGGAGGAAAGGCTGGAGTAGCTTGAGGAGTTGAAGCAGGAGGAGGAGGAAGAGGAGGAGGAGCCGAAGGAGTAAGAGCTGGAGGAGCTGGACGAGGAGCATGAAGAGGAGCGGAACGAGAATCTGCAGCTGGAGGAGGAGCGGTATGGACACAGTGCCTGAGTCAGGGTCTGAAGGATCACGTGAACTCCTGTTTGCCTGGTCCTGAAAGCCAACGCTACAGTTAAAGGTTGTTTTGTGGTGCTTTCTAAAGGGGACCGATTGCAGCCTTTCAGACGCTGTTTACTCTGAGGCCTCCCGGAGGTGGAGGGGGGGGGGATTCAGGTCAGTGGCTGGCAGGTCTTACGTGTGTGTGTGTGTGTGTGTGTGTGTGTGCGAGATTGATATAAAAAAGGCAAGGTGTCCAGCGCGGCTTCCACGTTGCACCTGAGGTTCGATCAATACAGTCAAGTGATGACACGTCAATTGGCACGGCACAGAAAGAGACGGCGCCCCGGTGAATGGGCGCGCTGAGAGATGGCGGCAGGTGAATTGTTCACAGGCGGATACAGTGTATCAACACGGTCCTTTAGAGTGTGTTTATTCCCCTGCCTGCCTGCCTGCCTGCCTGCCTGCCTGCCTGCCTGCGGTGGGACAGGGTTTCCTCACATGTAGCGCTTGCTATTTGACAAACGCACCGTGAAAAGTGACACTCTTTTTTTTTCTTTGCGTGTCCCTATTGTGTCGCTGCTTTTATATTAACGCGTCGCTCACGGGTTATTGCACTGTGTACAGTCGCCACTCGTGGGCCAGCTGCCACAGCCAGTTGGATGTTGATACAGTCGGTGTGATTAAACCAGAATGACACTGGGGCACTTTATCCGCGGACACAATAGCTTCATGCAGGTTGGCAAGCAGACACCACACGACCACGGGCCTCACACAAAACAGTAGCTGGGCAGGTGTCCGCTTGGAAACAGAACGGAAATAAACACGCTAGCAAGAAAGCAGACGGTTGCACACATCTGGTGAGGGGCTGTTATCCATTTCATTGTTCGCGTTTCCTACGATCACAAAGTTTGAGTGGAATCGACTGATGTATTACGTGTGTGTTGGCTACATAACATCTGTTAGATGCAGATTCGCGATGCGGCCATACTCTGTGGAACATACAGGAAAAGGAGCCTGACACATCCCTGTAACCAACACAGAAGAACTATCAAAGTTCCCACGCTGACCAATAGATGGCAGTGATGCATAGCAAGCTGCCTGTCAGGCCGTGAAGCCATCACAGAAGATACAACTGCTTTATCTGGGGTGGTAAATACAGCAATTATATTGTTCACTCTCCATTAGAAGTGTGAGCTGAGAACAGTGGCCTTGAATGTATACGACAGCAGTAGATAGAGAGAGAGAGAGATAGATAGATGGAGAGAGACAGAGATAGAGAAAAGACAGACAGATGGAGAGAGAGAGAAAGAGAGAGAGAAAGAGAGAGAGAAAGAGAGAGAGACAGATCGAATGAGACCTTGAGAGACACAGACAGGAAGACAAGAAGAGAGATACCACAGATGGGCAACTGTGGTAAAGCTTTGAAACCCCAATATCAAACACTTCAGTGTGCAGTCCACCAGTGAATCTGCTAATAGTGCTAGCTGGTGTACAGCAACAGGACAATTGGATCAACATTAGCTTTGGACACATCAGAAGTTCAGTGTTTATACACGTGCAAATATTGATAGGCTTGTGTTTCTTACATTATATTGACATTATGTAAATAAAAAAATGAGTGACAAACAGTACGAGTCAGAGCTGGAGGCGGTTTTGCATGTGTTGCAAAAAGCCCCAAAAAAGGAATGGCCACGTCATTCATGTTGTTGATAGACAAGCTAGAATGGTTTCCCTTGCAAACAATGCAAAAATGCATTAGCAAACAGTTCAGGAAAAACGTGTTGTTCCTTCTCCTCAGAAACAACACGAACAGCGAACGTACGCGTTACAAAGGGACGGGGCGGTCGGGTTCGTCACATGACGGGGAAGTCACGGAGGATTAGAAGGTAAATTCCAGCGAGACATGTCAACCCCCCCAGCCACCCCCCCACACCCCGGCAACAAAGAACCCTGGCCACGTTCACATTGAGATGTGAAGGAGAGGCCTGATTGTATCTCGGGCGACGGGACAAGAAAAAGAAGCAGATGGAGATAAATGTTTGAACAAAGACTTGAGAGTGAATCACCTGTCTACAATGTGTTGCTAGAGTTTAACTTTCTGAGTATTCTCGGAACGAGGAATACTCAGAATACCCAGAACCCTTTTGGTCTCGGTGCAAGCATTCTGCGGGCATTCATGTTCGTTTTCTCTAATACTGTCACATTCTTTACTGCTTGTTCATTATTCCAAAAAACCCTGGAGGTTTGTAATGCAGCATGCAACTGTGTGTGTGTGTGTGTGTGTGTGTGTGTGTGTGTGTGTGTGTGTGTGCGTGTGCGTGTGTGTGTGTGAACCTGCTCATGCAAAAGCTGGAACGTCTCCACACAATGTCTGGTGTATAGAAGTGTCTAAATAAGACCTTGTATCGTTCTACTGGTCCCAAGAACGAAGGCTTTCTTATACCAGTCAGATGGGAAGAGATGGACAGGCCTGAGTGACGGCAGCCTAACTGTTCAGGGCCATCCAGATTTCCGAGACGTGCCGGAAACACTTCTAAAATGTACTCACCGCTCCACTGGATACTCTGTGTCCTCATTTGCTGCTCAAATGCCACGCTCTTCCCTTGTTAGTACACTCGTTTTGATGACGGCAAATAGGGCACTATCCCTCGGCGTGAATAGGGCCCCCGAAGGCAGACCTCGGCTTAGTGTGAGAGAGGTATTAGAGGCAGTGTCATAACAGCTCACAGCCGTGCACTGTGCTCTAAATGGCCGGGGCTATTCACTGAGCCAATCAAAGTGACAGGCCCCCAAGAGGGGCCACTGTCTGGTTCCTGGGGTTCTTGGGCAGAGGGCCCGATACAGGCCTGGCTGTCTGTCCCTGCAGACTAGGATAATGTCAGCATGTGGCCATTGGGTTCCCCACAGTGTTGGTATTGGCAGGGGAACGTCAGTGTGTCAAAACAGGAGCTGCTATCCATAGCCAGCTATGCAGTGCTGTGTGTCATGTCACGGAGTTTGGTCCTCCCTCAAGCACCCATATCTCTCCTCCTATCGGTTCTCTCTCTCTCTCTCTCTCTCTCTCTCTCTCTCTCTCTCTCTCTCTCCCTCTCTCTCTCTCTCTCTCTCTCTCTCTCCCCCTCTATCTCTCTCTCTCCTCCCTCCATCTTTTTGTTCTCTTCGTCCTACGCTCTCTTTCTCATTCCATCTTACCTATTAGTGTCTCTCTCATCTGCTTTCTCTTCATCGCCAACTGTCTGTCTGACTCTTTTATACAGACCAAACATCTTAGCTCAGCTGATAGACATGAGGAAATGAAGAGAAGTACTGAAAGTGCACCAGGGAAACGTGACACGATACAAAGTAGAGCAGGACGGGCGAGTCAAATTCTACCAAGACTACAGTTGTGGTCAGGTTTCAAAGTATCCAATTGCACTTTTAGTTTTATTACGTCATCATTGTTTTGTGGAATAGGTCAATAACCAATTATCCATGATTGGGTGAATGCATTCAATCAGCTATGGTTATCAATGACTGGTAGAACTCACAAGAAGCAGGAAAACCTGTTGATGTACCACCCAAATTAAGACGATGCATTCAATTACATTTTAAATATTTTATTGATGGTTCTTTTAAATATATTTTTATTGTTTTGAGAGGCAGGGGTTGATATTTCTTTAAGACCCGGTAGCCTTTCTACTGTTATTCAGCACTGCCAGTATCTATCCAGGGCAGAGAGAAAGTTACCTACATGTCTCTTTAAAGCTTTTATTTTGAGTTTTGTGTTAAAAAGAATAATGGTTGATACATAAACATTTTTGAATATGTCATCCATTGGATAAATTGCAATAAAAAAACGGATAAAAAAATATCTTATCTCTCTTTTATTTCCTGTAGAAACTGATATTAATGAGCTTAGCCCTAGACACCTGTTTCTGGGGTCAGAATTATATCAGCGATAGAAACCAGGTTATTAGAACAGATAATCTGTCATTTTCATTTATTTACTGATGATACAGTACGATACTACAGCTCCTAGACAAGCATTTGCAATCCTTCAGCCTGGTTTTCATTGTTTGAGGAAGTGCTACATGCAAGTTAAATTAACCATCAAATAAGTATTCATAAAGTTAACAAAAATGCATTGCGCACTGTGATTGTTTTTACATTTAATTTGGATTTCATAGTTTAGATTAGTATGTTTTCATCATTGCTGTAATACAGAGTTCAAATTCAAACGAGACCTAAGTATAAATAAAAGTAAAATAAATAAATGTCAGTATTTATTTGATGGATTTTATTTTTTGGCCCAGGTCTATTTACATCCCAGAAAAACTGAAGGCACAGCTGCCCAGAAAAACCCCTGGCACAGCTGCCCAGAAAAAACCCTGGCACTGCTGCCCAGAAAAACCCCTGGCACTGCTGTCTTTGTGTGTGAACAGCCTTTGATAAGCATATAACAGGGTGGAACAAGGACGCTTGGCGGTTTTGACGGCTGGGGTGTCTTAATTGACAGGGCCTTATTTTTTCCCAGTCCGCCCTCAGACACTGGCAGAGACTGACCCAGACCATGCCCTCACACACTGGCAGAGACTGACCCAGACCATGCCCCCTCACACACTGGCAGAGACTGACCCAGACCATGCCCTCACATACTGGCAGAGACTGACCCAGACCATGCCCTCACATGCTGGCAGAGACTGACCCAGACCATGCCCTCACACACTGGCAGAGACTGACCCAGACCATGCCCCCTCACACACTGGCAGAGACTGACCCAGACCATGCCCTCACATACTGGCAGAGACTGACCCAGACCATGCCCTCACATGCTGGCAGAGACTGACCCAGACCATGCCCTCACACACTGGCAGAGACTGACCCAGACCATGCCCTCACACATTGGCAGAGACTGACCCAGACCATGCCCTCACATACTGGCAGAGACTGACCCAGACCATGCCCTCACATGCTGGCAGAGACTGACCCAGACCATGCCCTCACATGCTGGCAGAGACTGACCCAGACCATGCCCTCACACACTGGCAGAGACTGACCCAGACCATGCCCTCACATACTGGCAGAGACTGACCCAGACCATGCCCTCACACACTGGCAGAGACTGACCCAGACCATGCCCTCACACACTGGCAGAGACTGACCCAGACCATGCCCCCTCACACACTGGCAGAGACTGACCCAGACCATGCCCCCACAATTCCTACCAGTTGTGTTGCCAGCACAACTTCCTAGGGAGTTTTAACATACATATTCAACCGACTGCTCATTCCTCTGGTTGCTATTAAGACTTCATGAGTCAAACTCTCCCATCGTGTTGTAAGTTGCTAAGACCCGAATGGGACCATCCTCCGTGGCGTTGTGGCCCCGGGGCCATCTGGTTTAACAGGGCCGTAATGCTTTGGGCAGAGACAGAGGCTGCTGCCAGGAAACCAGGAGGGGACAGAGACAGCTGAAAAGCACTTCCTCAGATGTGAACCCAAATAAGTGGTTCTGTCCTCCAAATACAGCCTGGCTCCCTCACTGATTACAGTGAGCGCACACACCAGATGGGATGCCTGTTGCTGTATGTCCGGTATTTTAACCTCTACTGGGCACGTATTCCGCCTGGAACATGTCCTCTCTCGTACTTTCTGCTTCACCTTAATTGACAGTGTGTGCGCGGTTTGTGCACGGATGCCCGGAATGCAACCTGTTATGACTGTGAAACAGGTGGATGGGAACCAATCAAGACACACCAAATCAAAGAGATTATTGCTTAATACTAATTGTTGCTGCCTGATTGCTTAATCGTAGTCTTAAGTGCACGTCGTTCCTCATAACTCATTACAATTGCCAGGCAACATAATGGTTGGCTGCTTTTTTATGTGAGTGTGGCCCTATGTGTGTGGCCGTATGAGTGTGACCCTATGGGGGTGGCCCTATGGGTGTGGCCATATGGGTGTGGCCCTATGGGTGTGGCCCTATGGGTGTGGCCCTATGGGTGTGGCCATATGGGTGTGGCCCTATGGGTGTGGCCATATGGGTGTGGCCATATGGGTGTGGCCATATGGGTGTGGCCTCACGACTGCATCACTCAACTGTTTTCTTTCTCTCATCCATTTTTGGAAAATGGATGAGAGACAGGGAGGAGCCATCAAGTCTACTTCAGGGATGAGAACTAAGAGAAGAGAGTGGAGAAAAGAAACGGAGAGTGTTAAAAAAGAATCATGGCTGTCTGGATGAATGAATGGAGGGATGGAGAGATGAGGTCAGAGGAAAATAGATCCCCATTAGTGGAGTAATGAGAGAGGGCAGCTGCCTGCCTCTGTCCCAGTTGTAGCCACACAGATGAGTGGGAGAGACCCACTGCTCAACACTAATCCCAGACCACAGAGTTAAGCATGAGATCATATCCACACCCACAGACTGAGATCTGTGTGACCAGGTCACCACTCCACTACACCCACACACACAGACTGAGATCTGGGTGACCAGGCCACCACTCCACTACACCCACACCCACAGACCGAGATCTGGGTGACCAGGCCACCACTCCACTACACCCACACACACAGACTGAGATCTGGGTGACCAGGCCACCACTCCACTACCCCACAATGCACCCACACCACAGGGTTGAAGATGCCATTCATCTCCACTCCACCACCTAAAGTCTAGTTTGATAACGCAGCATAAAACTAGAAAGATATGTGCTTTGCCTACACCGGCACCGGTACCATGGGTTTTATAATCACAGTGATGTGGTTTCAGAACGATGTGGTCTGTTGTTATGATGGTCAGAACCACAAGGCCGGGTGAGACGGGCATAGTTCCTCTGTGCCACTTCAGATATCATATTCCCGTGGCGGTTGGGTCAAAGGTCAAAGGCTCATGTTTCCACTGAGAGCCAGCTGTGTGGCACCCAGATCGAGGATCTGCGACAGGCGGTCCACAAGTAATCTCCCCACTTGTGCCAAACTATTTAAAAATAACGAAAATGAATTTGGATTATGTCCAAAGGAGGAATCGTCCCATTTAAATTTTCTCTCATCCACTTTTCTATTGACACTTTCTGAGGTTATTTGGATGAAACTATTCGTGTTATCTAGACCTATTTTCCCGACTAATAAACTATCCTGCGTCACATGACTAATAATAATTAAATAATGACATTTTAATGTATAGTCACAGTGAAATGCTGTCATCAAATTGCCTATGTTGTCATGTCTGTTCCATCCATTTGTAGTTTAAGCAATTGCATGTATGTATTTTGTCGCTTTGATACAATTATCAACATTACGGTGCAGTGTTTCAAACTCTCAGTACAAAACTCCAAACTGATTTGCATTCCAAACAACTCATTACTAAACACCTTTCATCACAAGATAATAGACTTAACCACTACGTTGTTGGTGGAATATTTATCGGTTAAGTCATCAGAACCTAACTGTAGCAATCAGTTAGCACACGAACAAACAATGTAAGACATGTGTTTAAAAATGACCCTTGAATCGTATAAAGTTTATTTCACTGATTTCACATTAGACAAAATTCTACCTGTACGCAACACATGACAATTGGCTGAAGATCATTTCCTAAACGTCTTCCCCGTTACCAGAAGTGTCATCACTAAAGATTCCTCCTACACTAGTTATCAGTGTCCGTTCTGCACTTTTCAATCTGAACAGAGTGCCGTAGACAAAACAATTTCAAATCCATGATTTTCACCAGATGGTTGAGTGACCCTGATGATCAATTTGGGACAATGAGCAAAGTGACGGTGAAATACATTGGGACAATTATGAAGAAAATCTAATCAAATGTTCTGCAGGGTACTTGGTATGAACGTGATGTATTTCATGGAACATGTCTTTCTAGAAGTTTGTTGTACTCCTAATCAAAATCAGATGCTCATTTGATGATCTGTCATGATTATTGTAGAAAGTGTGGAGACATATTGCTACACACTCGTGTGAATAGTACCAGAGAGTCTATGAAAACTAAAGCTGTAACAGCTTAGAGAGACAGAGCAATGCTGGCTGGCAGGCTCCATCAGGCACCATCAGGCACCATCAGGCTCCATCAGGCTCCATCAGACACCATCAGGCACCATCAGGCACCATCAGGCTCCATCAGGCTCCATCAGGCACCATCAGGCTCCATCAGGCCCCATCAGACACCATCAGACACCATCAGGCTCCATCAGACACCATCAGGCACCATCAGGCTCCATCAGGCACCATCAGGCACCATCAGACACCATCAGACACCATCAGGCACCATCAGACACCATCAGGCACCATCAGACACCATCAGGCACCATCAGGCACCATCAGACACCATCAGGCACCATCAGGCAGACACCATCAGGCACCATCAGGCACCATCAGGCAGACACCATCAGGCACCATCAGGCTCAATCAGACACCATCAGGCACCATCAGGCACCATCAGGCAGACACCATCAGACACCATCAGACACCATCAGGCACCATGAGGCACCATCAGACACCATCAGGCACCATCAGGCACCATCAGACACCATCAGGCACCATCAGACACCATCAGGCACCATCAGGCACCATCAGACACCATCAGGCACCATCAGACACCATCAGACACCATCAGGCACCATCAGGCACCATCAGACACCATCAGACACCATCAGGCACCATCAGACACCATCAGGCACCATCAGACACCATCAGGCAGGCAGCATAGTATTATATTTTCTATAATGCTGAGAAACAGCAGATGCACTGAGGGACCGGCGAGAAAATGCCATTACTCAACAGGAATGAGGAAGACAAAACAAAAACACAAGTTTGTGAAGAAAATTTTATGGAGAAAAAAAAACATGAAAAGCTGTGAAAACAACCCAACATGTTGTATCAACCTAACATGATTGAGCGTGTATATTTATGTGACGCAGTTGAAATGCTTACAGCTCTCAAGTCAAGGTTTTATTACTGACATTTTCTTTCTGAAACCTCATTTTGTGTAATTCCAGTCAGTATCTTCGCCGTTTATGTATTGTTGTGGTGTGTGGAGTCGTGGAGCAAGTCTGAAGGTTTTTAAGAAGAAAAATAATAAAGAAGTAATAATTTGCCCTATTATTAGTTTGACCTCATTGACAAATCAGACGACCCCTGATTGGGTAAATATCTGTGGTTTGAAAATGTCAGAGCAGTCTCTGGGTCTCCCTTTCTTTCTCCCTCTTACACAATATCTTGCTCTCTCTCTCTCTCTCTCTCTCTCTCTCTCTCTCTCTCTCTCTCTCTTTCGTTCTGTCCCTTTTTCCTTTGTCTCTTCTCCCCCCTTTTCTCACTTAGGAAAACACGAACACAATCAGAGTGCTGGGGATCCGTGACACGTGTTCAGTAGCGTGTTCAGTAGCGTGTGTCTCTCGCCTCAGGGTGACGACGTGGATCACCCCCGGAATACGTCATACGTGCACTCACGCTGTTTTACCACAGCGAGTGAGTGCGGTCGGAGGCCTTGACACAGGCAGCCATATTGGACGGCTCTCCCCATCGATGGTCACAGGGACAGCCGGCAATGAGTGTCTGAAATCTCTCTCAGACGACGACAGCGGCCTTCGTCGTTCAAGTGGTAGCTCTTTGTAGTGCACGTTCCGTTTTATCTGGCTCTCTCCGTGCACACGGACGCTCTGCGGCAAGAAAAAAAGGAGATCCTGAAAAGCACAGCAGAGATTTGGAGAAAGGAAAGGAGGACAATAGCCAACCTGCTTTATGTTCCGTCTTGTCTTTCGCACAAAGCATTAGAAAATTCCCCGCTCTTTGATTTAGCCTTCTTGTGTAAAGAGAGACACGTGTCCAAACATTTGACTGGTTCTGTGTGTAATCACTGTGGCATGATTGATATTGCTGTACGGTTTACAAGATGTGCCAGCTGGAGGTTCTGTATGCAACCTGGCAGAAATGTCTGTCAGTGTGTGCATGTTTGTGTGTGTGTGTGTGTGTGTGTGTGTGTGTGTGTGTGTGTGTGTGTGTGTGTGTGCGTGCGTGCGTGTGTGTGTGTGTGTGTGTGCGTGCGTGTGTGTGTGTGTGCGTGCGTGTCTGCGTGCGTGCGTGTGTGCGTGCGTGCGTGTGTGTGTGTGGCGTGTGTGTGTGTTGCGTGCGTGCGTGCGTGTGTGTGTGTGTGTGTGTGTGCGTGTGTGTGTGTGTGCGTGCGTGTGTGTGTGTGGCGTGTGTGTGTGTGGCGTGCTCCATACATGTTCACAGAGATGAGCCTCAGCGAAAATCAACTGGATGCCGAGCCGTTCTTCTACAAAATGTCCGATCACTTAAGTCAGCATTACTGTAAACCCAAACCCCCAGAATCAGAACACATCCAAATCTGTAGAGCATGAAAAAGGTAAGCAAAGAAGTTTCACCTGAAAGAAAAGCGCATTTTACCACAGAAAATTATTCGAAAAGAAACCTTGAATACAACTGCCCAAATAATGTCAACTATTTAGGCATATTCAGGTGATTTATAATGTTTTAAAGAATTAAAGTAGATTAGTTAGTGACTGAACTTTCTGTGTTAATGTTCAGCATCATTCCGGGGGGACACTCAACACAGGGAGCCTTACATCTCTCACTGAACACTTGAATACCAAACGAAAAGTTCTTAATGAGTTTCTCCAATGTCATTACGGTCCTTCTCCTGGAACGAGCCCGAACACTGTGACTGGTGTCATTCATCATATATTACAGGCCGGCAGGCGTGTGTGTGTGTGTGTTTGTGTGTTTGTGTGTGTGTGTGTGTGTGTTTATTTAAAGAGTCTGTGTGATACAGCAGGTTTAATCAATTCAAGGGGGATGCCTTCACTGTAACTGGCCATCTATCTCAGGGTCAGTGACCTCGAACAGGCACTGCAGGTTCTGGCAGCCACACACACACACACACCAAATCCATTACATCTGCCCGACATGCTCACACACACACAAAAACACACTTCACACACACATACACAGACACACAACCACACACACCAAATCCATTACATCTGCCCGACATGCTCACACACACACAAAAACATACTTCACACACACATACACAGACACACAACCACACACACCAAATCCATTACATCTGCCCGAGAGAGCAAGCAATCATGTTGCGGGGAACAGCACTGTCCAACACACACACACACTCACACACACACACACACACACACACACAGACAGACACGTAAACACAACCACACAGAGCACATTGCATTCAGTGTTTACCTCACCTCAGCGTGAATCCTTTTTTAAAGCATACTGGCTGCGGTGCATTGGCCCTTCAACAGGGTCTCTCCTACGAGGGCCACAGACATTTAATAGTGTTTTTAATGTGTTCTATTTGTATTTCTGTATGAAAGGTAGAACAGTCTCTGTGGTGAAAGACAGTAGACAGGGCTGGGAGGGAGACGGGAATGTGGAAATGAGGTGGAAAACAGGCCACACTCAATTCCTTCACTGTGCTGGAGTTTGACGCATACACGTATACACACACACAGATGTATGCATGTACTGGCACACACACACACATAGACACACACACACACAGATGTATGCATGTACAGACCCAGACACACACGCACGCACACACACACACACATAGAGACACACACACAGATGTATGCGTACAGGCACACACACACACATAGACACACACACACACAGATGTATGCATGTACAGACCCAGACACACACGCACGCACACACACACACACATAGAGACACACACACAGATGTATGCGTACAGGCACACACACACACATAGACACACACACACACACATAGATGTATGCATGTATAGGCTCACACACACACACACACACACACAGACCCAGACACACACGCACGCACATACACACACACAAACACACACACACACACATAGAGACACACACACAGATGTATGCATGTACAGGCACACACACAGACACGGATGCACATACACACGCACACACACACACAGATGTATGCATGTACAGGCACACACACAGACACGGGTGCACATACACACACACACACACACACAGACACATGTACACAGACGCTAAGAAACATACTCCCATTCTAAGAACAAAACCAGTGTTTTAGAATTTTAAAACACGGCTTTTAGGCTCTGCCATTTAAACGGAGGACGAGAAGAGTTTTTAAAAGGCCCTCATTTCATGTTAATCGGCAAACCAATTAATATTTGGAGGCAGGATTAAAAACCTTTTAGGTCAAAACAAACATGTTCTGTGGACTCCGAACGCTCTCATTGAGGCGGAATCCCAGTGTGCCATTACCTGGAGATTACCTGTAATCTCTCACTCCTCAACAAAGGGTGGAGATCCTTCCATGCGAGCAGGCTTAAAAAATCAAATTCTCCTGTCACCTGGGCTTAAGGAGCAATTTATACACAGGCTCATATTTGTAAGTGAACATGCCCGCATTTGCGCGAGATCCTCGAACAGACGCCGAGGCCTCGTTCGAGAACAGCGACGGCTACGTACGACAGACCCCAGAATCAACTCCGGTTTCAGGTAATAATGACTCATGAGAATTCCTGAATCTGCTGATGTCTGCCAGGCCCGGAACCGTAGTTTCCTCTTTTGTAATGTGGGAGTATTTAAATTGTCGTTCAGCAGTCTAAACACTAGGTAATGTCACAACTGTGTTTGCTAGAAGGGTAGGAATCGATGTTGGAGAAGTTCAGCACCTCTAAAAAGGTTTTAGTCAGAGCTGCTGCATGGCCACGAGGACTGACAATCGATCATATACTTTTAATAATATTATCCATCATTTGAGGCAATAAACTGTTCGTTTAATAAAAACTGGAGTGAAACAAATCCGATTAGATATCGACATTTGAATGTTATGTTTCAAATAATCAATAGATACATATAAAAAATTCATGAATTAACTGCTGATTTCCGTGCAAAAGACTATCCAAGATAAGGATTTGACTATGTATGGCATACAGAGATGCGAATGTCACGCACAAAAGGACAGTACAATGTTGTTATGCGGAGCCTAGTGGTGAACAGTCAGTGAAAACATTTGTATGAACTGGAGGAACTCGTCTTTCTCTCTGGAAAGGATAATTGCTGTTTTGTCTTGCCTGGCTATGTTGTGTTCTTTATTTGAACAGGAACAGGAGACATTTTCCTTCGGGGCAGAGAGCTGTGTTTGGCGATGAGTGTACTGTCTGCTGTTGTAAAAGACGGAAAGAAAAACATTGATGACAGTTATTTTGAGAGCACATGGCAAACTGAGCAAAAATAACCCACCAAAATAATATGTTGGGAGGCGCGTTTTGGTCGTTTTCCCTGATGTCTGCCATATGGATTAATTTTAAGAGCATTTGGTCCCCTCGGGAAGAGCCTCAACTCACTCCGCCTTGACCACTTTTATGGACCATTTAACCTAAACTTTTACTAGTAGCGCTGAGTAAATATTTTAATACAATAAAACAATGGCTAGTTTTTTACTTGGGCCGTGGTATTCTGAATGCAAACACAACCCAGCCTGCAAGGATTGGCTAAAACCATGCATTGCTTTATCACTCACTGGGGTTTCACAGTGGTCACCGGCTGTCCTGATTCACTGGGGTTTTACTGTGGTCACGGTCAGTCCTGATTCACTGGGGTTTCACAGTGGTCACGGTCTGTCCTGATTCACTGGGGTTTTACTGTGGTCACGGTCAGTCCTGATTCACTGGGGTTTCACAGTGGTCGCGGCTGTCCTGATTCACTGTGGTTTCACAGTGGTCACGGTCTGTCCAGATTCATTGTAAGTTTACTGTGGTCACGGTCTGTCCTGATACACAGTGGTTTTACTGTGGTCACGGGCTGTCCTGATTCACAGTGGTTTTACTGTGGTCACGTTCTGTCCTGATTCACAGTGGTTTTACTGTGGTCACGGTCTGTCCTGATTCACTGTGGTTTTACTGTGGTCACGGTCTGATTCCAAATCTAAGCATACAGTTTTACCTTGTAAGACCTGTTGAATGTCCAGAAGCTAAAAGTACAAAAAGTTGAATGAGACATCGTCCCCAATCACCTTCATATAATCCCCCATGGGATCCTGTTAAAGCAGCGCATTTGGGACGCCCCCGGTTCTAGGTGAGTGTGGAGAACCCCTCGGCTGTGTGTTGTGCCCTACCAGGTGTCACAGACGAGCCGGGTGGAATCTGTGACAGGCGAATCCCAAGGCAAAAGCGTGCCAATGGGGAAGGGTGGATGACAGGACCTCAGATGAATGGTGGCTTCCGGTGGCCTGTTTTCGGGCCTTCACATCAGTCAGTCCAACCTTATAACTCTCACAGGGCCTGCTGTCTGACACACGGCTAAACCGCAGCCACCGAGTGTGTTTCATGTAGCAGCGTCCGCATGACTCATGTAATATCTCGGTTGCGGGCGGGTGGACGAGCTGTGAATGCGTGCGTGTATCTTAGGCATGTGTGTGACTACTGAAACGAAGGAATGCCTGAGGCAAGTGGCAGGTTTTCAGTTACTGGTCATATTTTGTAGTTCTGTAGGTTTACTCCGCTGTGGTAGTCGGAGGAATGCAGAAAGTGAACTAGTACCTGATCGGTGATGATGTAAGATGCTAAGCACTTCAGAGCTTCTACAACTACACCATACTTAGTCATCTGGCATGTACATACCGATCAATATCAAAATGAAACAGTTCCTTAATAGGTCATTACTTTATAGATATGTTGATTTGCATATTTCTCGCACAGAATCACGTGTTCACTCTGGTTCTCTTCGTCTCGTATTACATTTTGTATGAAGATCTGAGACCATTCAATGTGACAAATATTCAATATTATAGAAAATCTGGCGAGAACATTTTCACTGCCCTGTAATAGTGCCCCTTAAAGTATTGCTTTCAACTGCTTTTGGGTTTCACTTCCGATGTATATAACCTGAACCCCCTGGCTGTATGTAATGGTTACAACCACTCGGTAATTTGTTACGATATTATTTATCCCTGCCCTCGTACACTCTTTGGTCTTTGAGGCACAGCTAGTGTTCAATTAGGTGAATAATGGTGCTGAATAGAATTGAAACCCAAATTATGACTGCACCCCTGTACCCCTGCA